>CM029014.1:43686475-44063703 GCA_016801055.1 Panax notoginseng | reverse complement strand
CATTCTTGAATTTTACTCCACAAAAGCAGTATCATTTGACAATTTGGACGTTGTTAATTCTTGGATAAATTAATTCTTGAACTTGTTTTATTGAATTCTTATATCATTGTCATCATCCTCATGTTTATAAAATGTTGAAAGTCATCTGTGGCCTGTAGTGCATAGATGGACTTGGTATGATTATGACCAGGGATTATTCGGTATAATCATGACCGTAATGTTACAAATGATGTGGTAAAAGTCCTCATTGGCCCGTAGTGCATTGATGGACAGTTGTTGGCATGATCATGACCATTAATGAATACACGAATATCCTTGGCCGTAGTGCAGGGGTGATTCGATGATGTGGATTATTTTATTAAGCTGAGTCCCAGCGATAACAGTGTTGAAAAACCTTTTAAATCATAAAAGATAGTAGAGTTTATTTTCTACTTGACTCTTTTAATGGATTGCTTGTTCCGCTGCAGTTAAACTTGATGTCTATTATATTTTATCAGTTTAACATTGTTGAAGGCTAATGATAATTTATTCTGCATTATCTTAGTCATAATATTTCTTACTGGGCTAGTTGAGCTCACCCTTTCTTTCACTGTTCTCTTCAGGAAATGAGAACGTAGCTGGGGCAAGTCGGGGAACGGAGTGATGGTCCGAATGATAGTATTAGTTAGTAGTCCTCACTATTCTATGTAATAGTGTGTTAATAAATGTAATGAGGACTCCTTTTGAGTATGAATACTCTCTAGAAGATAATATTTGTATTCAAACTCACAGTTTATGTTTTGTCGTATTGTACACGACAGTTGTATTATTAAGTTGTATTTGTATTCTGTACTATGTATCTGACGACCCAAGATGGGTGATGTATACCTAATTTGGGGGCGTCACAGTTGGTATCAGAGCTTAGGGATATGATCCCTGGCTAAGATGTGAGAATAGAACTAGGAGGGGAGAGACGGGGAATTCCTTCGCTAGTATGACCTACCTAAGTTTATTTGCATGGTATTTAATTGGTCGGTCATAATATAAGGATAATATATGACATATCAATTAACTTTTATTTTGTGGCAGTATCTGAAAATGGCATCTGAGAATGTTGAGAATAGCAATGGAGCACAGGCGACTGTTGATTCACCACATATCAATAATCAGGATAATGTGCATCAGGAAGGTGACAATCCTCATGCAAACAACAACACTGACCAATGATGAATGAATGAATGTTCAGAAACTTTATGCAGTTCATGCAACAACAGGTGAAAGCGGCTCCTGTCCAAAACGTAGGTGGAAACACTGAAAACTCTCGGGCGGTCACCGCTAAACAGTTCAAGGAGCTGGGACCACCGGAGTTTAAGGGAGAGCCAAAACCACTTATAGCTGAAACATGGATAAAGCAGATCACCAAGATATTTGATGTCTTGGGTGCTCCGAGGAGCAAAAGGTTCCTTTGCCGCCTTTATGTTGCGAGGAGAGGCAGATTACTGGTGGGAATCGATTAAGCGTACTCAACCTGCCGCACTGAAGATGTCTTGGGAGAAGTTCCAAGAGCTGTTTAACGACAAATACTTTCCCGAAAGTATTCGTCACATGAAGGAGGTGGAGTTCATCAAATTGGAGCAGAATAATATGACCGTGTCGCAGTATGAGGCAAAATTTGCGGAGTTATCCCGGTTTGCGTCCCACTTGGTGGATAATGAAGAGCGAATGACGCGAATGTTTTTAAGAGGTTTGAAACCGGAGATACGTCAACATCTTGTTTCTCATAAACTGTGTTTGTATTCAGATGTTGTGAATAGGGCTCAGTTGGTGGAGCGCGATAACGAGACAACGCAACCAAAAGAGAGCAGCCGGCAAAATGATAATACCAGTGAGAGCAGTCATCGAAGCGGTGACAACAAGCGTGGAGGGAATCAACAGGCCAGAAATGGTAACCACTTCGGTGGTAATCAGGGCCAAAAAATAAGAATGGTCATTTCAAGAAGAGGAGATTCAACAATGATGGAAAGACGTCAGCACCAGCACCCGTTGTTAAGGAAGGAGAACGACCACCTATCATATGTTTCAAATGCGGAGGGGAGGGGCACATCAGTCCAAACTGCGCGATGCCGTCCAAAGCATGTTATAATTGTGGAAGAGAAGGTCATTTAGCTCGATTTTGTCGTTTACCAAAACAAGTTCAGCTAGGATGGAGGCACCAAAGGCCGTCCCAGAAAAGTCAAAACCGGTAGTGCAAGGGAGAGCGTTTGTTGTGACCTCCCAGAAAGCAAGGAACCCGAATGAGGTCATCACGGGTAAGCTTATCATAAACTCTAACGAAGTCTATACTTTATTTGATACCGGTTCTACCCATTCTTTTATTTCTCCTACTTGCGCTCATCGATTAAATTTGATTCCGGAGAAATTAGACTTTGACTTATCTGTTGAAACTCCATTGGGAGAAACCTTCATTACATCCACGGTTTATAAGTCTTGTTTGGTTCAAGTTGGTACCCACACATTACCTGTCGATCTGATTTCATTAAAAATACTTGCATTTGACGTGATTCTAGGGATTGATTGGTTAACTACTCATCATGCAAAAATTGATTGTTTTCGTAAGGTTGTTAGCTTTCATATTCCTAATCGACCTATTATGCGAATTCAAGCAACCAAACCATTAAAATCAATCGCTGTCATCTCAAGCCATAAAGCTATTCGTTTATTGAAAAACGGATGTCAAGCTTTCTTAGCTCATGTCACAGATCTAAACAAAAATACGTCAGTTTTGAATGATATTTCTATTGTTAATAAATTCCCTGACGTATTCCCTGAAGAACTTCCTGGCCTACCCCCAGAGCGTGAAATTGAATTTTGTATCGACCTTGAACCCGGTACAAAACCCATTTCCAAAGCCCCATATCGAATGGCTCCTATTGAACTTCAGGAGTTAAAGATCCAACTGCAGGAATTGTTAGACATTGGCTTTATTTCGTCCTAGTACTTCTCCTTGGGGTGCTCCTGTTCTATTCGTGAAGAAGAAAGATGGAAGTATGCGACTTTGTATTGATTATCGGGAGTTGAATCATGTCACCATCAAAAACAGGTACCCATTGCCACGTATTGATGACCTGTTTGACCAGTTGCAAGGAGCACAATTCTTTTCAAAGATCGATCTTCGTTCTGGATATCATCAGCTGAAGGTTAGAACTGAGGATATTCCAAAGACGGCTTTCAGAACTCGGTACGGGCATTATGAATTCCTAGTCATGTCTTTGGATTGACTAATGCTCCTGCTGCCTTCATGGATATGATGAACCGGGTATTCAAGGAATATTTGGATCACTTTGTGGTCGTCTTTATTGATGACATCCTTATTTATTCCAAAAGCCGTGAAGATCATGAGCAACACTTGAGGCTGGTACTCCAAAAGCTTCGTGAATACAAGCTTTATGCCAAGTTGAAGAAATGCGAGTTCTGGCTGGAGGAGGTAGCATTCCTTGGGCACGTAGTATCAAGTCGTGGAATATCGGTTGACCCGGCAAAGATTGAAGCTATTCAAAGCTGGGAGCAACCTAAATCAGTGACCGAAGTACGTAGCTTTCTTGGTTTAGCTGGTTATTATCGGAGATTCGTGGAAGGATTTTCTCGAATCGCTACTCCATTAACTCAGCTGACTCGGAAAGATACAAAGTTCGGTTGGAGCGAAGAATGTGAGCAGAGTTTTCAAGAACTCAAGAGGAGACTCATTTCAGCACCTGTTCTAACAATACCATCTGGCTCGGAGGGATTTGTCATCTACAGTGATGCTTCGAGCAAAGGGTTGGGATGCGTTCTCATGCAACATGGAAAAGTCATAGCCTATGCATCAAGACAACTCAAGGAATATGAGAGGAATTATCCTACTCATGATCTAGAGTTGGCAGCTGTTGTCTTTGCACTTAAAATTTGGAGGCATTACTTGTATGGGGAGAAGTGGAGATCTTTACGGATCATAAAAGCCTCAAATATTTCTTCACTCAAAAGGAACTCAACATGCGACAACGACGTTGGCTTGAACTGTTGAAAGATTATGATCATACCATTCAATACCATCCTGGAAAAGCGAACGTGGTAGCTGACGCATTGAGTAGAAGATCATATGCAAGTACGAGTGCGATATTGTCAACACAAAGGCCCATTTTGTGTGACTTGCAAAGGATGGAGATAGAGTTAAAGACTCCAGGGACCCATGTGATGATGGCGAATATACGAGTAGAACCAACTTTAATCGATAAAGTTAAAGCTGCTCAAGCTACAGACCTGGAGCTGATGCGTATGAGGAAGAAAGTGCAAGAAGGTGCTATGCCGGAAGCAAGAATCGATGAAGAAGGAATACTTCGAGTCAACTCCAGACTTTGTGTTCCTAACAACCCTGATTTAAAGTATGAAATCATGATGGAGGGAGGCGCACAACACACCGTTTGCAATCCATCCTGGAAGTACCAAAATGTATCATGATCTTCGTCATACATTTTGGTGGAGCAATATGAAGAGAGAGATAGCGTTGTTTATCTCAAGGTGTCTAACTTGTCAACGAGTCAAAGCGGAGCATCAAGTACCAAAAGGTCCATTGCAACCACTTGAAATTCCAGAATGGAAGTGGGAGCACATTACCATGGATTTGTTACCGGTCTTCCTAGGGTTTCTCAAGGTATTGATGCGATTTGGGTCATTATTGATAGATTGACCAAGTCTGCTCATTTCTTACCGATACGAGAAACTTATACACTTGAACGTCTTGCTCGTATGTACATAAACGAGATTGTAAGACTGCATGGTATGCCAGTATCCATAGTTTTGATCGAGACCCAAGATTCACTTCACGATTTTGGGTTAGTTTACAAAAAGCTATGGGCACGGATTTACGATTTAGTTCAGCATATCATCCTCAGACGGACGGACAATCAGAGAGGACTATTCAAACTCTTGAAGATCTATTAAGACTCTGTGTCCTTGACTTCAAGGGAAGTTGGGACAAGTTCTTACCATTGGTGGAGTTTTCCTACAACAACAGTTATCAAGCAAGTATTGGCATGGCTCCATTCGAAGCATTGTATGGAAGAAAATGTCGTTCTCCAGTATGCTGGGATGAGGTGGGTGAAGCAACGTTGTTGGGACCGGAGTTGGTACGTATGACTACAGAAAAGATTCAAACGATCCGACAACGTATAAAAACCTCACAAGATCGACAAAAGAGTTATGCTGATCTTCATCGAAAGGACGTGGAATTTGATGTAGGAGATCATGTGTTCTTACGTGTTGCTCCATGGAAAGGAGTTACGAGATTTGAAAAGAGAGGAAAGCTCAATCCTCGATTCATCGGTCCATTTTTAATCCTCGATCGAGTAGGAACTGTGGCTTATAGACTCGCTTTACCGCCAAGTATGTCTCGTGTTCATAACGTTTTTCACATATCCATGTTACGCAAATATGTGGAAGACCCGAACCACATTATTGAGTTAGAACCGGACGAAATAGCGGAAGATTTGACGTATGAAGAAGTTCCTGTTCAAATCTTGGATAAGAAGGAACATATTCTACGCTCCAAGGTTATACCTCAAGTCAAAGTTTTGTGGAGAAACCACGATGTTGAGGAAATGACTTGGGAGTTAGAATCTGAAATGAAATCAAGGTATCCTTACCTCTTCGACATACCAGGTACGTACCCTAATTTCGAGGGCGAAATTTCATAAGAAGGGGAGGTTGTAAGACCCCAACTTTTATAAATAAAGATGAATTTTCTATAAATATCATTTTTGAATATTATGGAGTTAATTTGATATAATGTTATAGTTGTGGGTAATATTTATAAATTTTGCAAAGTACGCAAGTTGTTATATAATATTCGATTGGTCGGAAATATTCGTTTTAACAGGGAATATTCGTACAACGGCACAATCATTGGTGGACCCCACAACGGAATTATTGTCGGATTGAGAAAACGACAAAAATATTTTATTAAAAATAACGGCGAAAGTTTTACCATTGTTACTGTTGAACTACTCGGTAGTAAAAGTACAGTAATACGTGTGGTTGCATAGTAGCACACGGTATTGATTATTAATGCTTATGTGAGAAGTCACTCAGTTTGATTCAATTATTGTCAGTTAATAATATGAATTATTTAGCGATAATGAAGTTTTGTTTTATTCGTATTATTAACGTAATAAAACAGAAACATCTTTTTATATAAAACAGAATACTTTATTAAAGTTATTCTATAAATAGAATATATTATATTTTATTTAAAAGATTTTTCTTTAAATATGGACCGTCAAATTAAAGTAATCAATCTGGACCGTTCATGGATTAGTTACTATGCATTCATTTTTCTTTAAATAGCAGCTCATTCCTTCATTATTTCTTACGAATTCACTGAACTCTAGAGAGAGAAACTATAGAGAGAAACTATAGAGAGTGAGAAGAAGAGTATTCTGCTACTTAACTACTTCCTTATTTCAGCTCTTCTTTAAAACGGTAAGGGGTGTTATTCTTTCTTATTCATGAAGAGAACTGTTGTTATTCTATTTCTTATTATTCTGTTGGAATAACCTGTATACGCGGTCTACCCTATACTTGGTGACATTCTTCTATTATTCTGTTGGAACATCCTGTCTGTGTGTTTTACACCGGACCTGGTTCCATTTTTATTATTATTCTGTTGGAACATCCTGTCTGTGTGTTTTACACCGGACCTGGTTCCGTTTTTATTATTATTCTGTTGGAACATCTGTCTGTGTGTTTTACACCGGACCTGGTTTCGTCTTGTTATTATTCTGTTGGAACATCCTGTCTGTGTGTTTTACACCGGACCTGGTTTCATTATTTATTATTCTGTCGGAATATCCTGTCTGTGCGTTTACGCCGGACCTGGTTCCATTATTTATTATTCTGTTGGAATAACCTGTCTGTGCGGTCTATCGCATGCATGGTGATTTCTTTTGTTATTCCATTCTTTATTATACTCAGTTGGTTAAGTTTTGACTTCTATACTCCATGAAATTTGTGGAATATCCTTGATAATTGCGTTTCATCCAGTATCTTTTCATGAAAATATATTCTAAGCATTCTTGAATTTTACTCCACAAAGCAGTATCATGTTGACAATTTGGACGTTGTTAATTCTTGGATAAATTAATTCTTGAACTTGTTTTATTGAATTCTTATATCATTGTCATCATCCTCATGTTTATAAAATGTTGAAAGTCATCTGTGGCCTGTAGTGCATAGATGGACTTGGTATGATTATGACCAGGGATTATTCGGTATAATCATGACCGTAATGTTACAAATGATGTGGTAAAAGTCCTCATTGGCCCGTAGTGCATTGATGGACAGTTGTTGGCATGATCATGACCATTAATGAATACACGAATATCCTTGGCCGTAGTGCAGGGGTGATTCGATGATGTGGATTATTTTATTAAGCTGAGTCACAGCGATAACAGTGTTGAAAAACCTTTTAAATCATAAAAGATAGTAGAGTTTATTTTCTACTTGACTCTTTTAATGGATTGCTTGTTCCGCTGCAGTTAAACTTGATGTCTATTATATTTTATCAGTTTAACATTGTTGAAGGCTAATGATAATTTATTCTGCATTATCTTAGTCATAATATTTCTTACTGGGCTAGTTGAGCTCACCCTTTCTTTCACTGTTCTCTTCAGAAAATGAGAACGTAGCTGGGGCAAGTCGAGGAACGGAGTGATGGTCCGAATGATAGTATTAGTTAGTAGTCCTCACTATTCTATGTAATAGTGTGTTAATAAATGTAATGAGGACTCCTTTTGAGTATGTATACTCTCTAGTAGACAATATTTGTATTCAAACTCACAGTTGATATTTTGTCATATTGTACACGACAGTTGTATTATTAAGTTGTATTTAAATTCTGTACCATGTATCTGACGACCCAAGATGGGTGATGTATACCTAATTTTGGGGGCGTCACAAAAACATTCGGACAAAAGCGGTAACCACTCTGGTGGTAATCGTGGCCGTAATAATAGAAGGAGCGAGTTGGGAGGAGATTTCAAGAAGAGAAGGTACAACAATGATAACGTGAAGACGTCAGGACAAACATCAACTGCTTTTAGGGGAGGAGAACGAGCACCGGTCGTTTTTACAAATACGAGAAGGAGGGATACATCAGCCCAAACTGCACACAACAGTTCAAGGTATGTTATAACTGTGGAAAGGAAGGTCATATAGCTAAAGATTGTCTTGTTGTGAAACCAAGTTCAACGGGGATAGTGACTCCGAAGGCTGTTCCGGACAAGTCAAAGTCGGTGGTTCCTGGAAAGGCGTTTGTCGTGACTGCCCAAAACGCGAGGAACCCAAACGAAGTGATCACGGGTAAGCTAATCATAAACTCTTGCGAAGTTTATACCTTATTAGATACCAGTTCTACCCATTCTTTTATCTCTCCTGCTTGTGCTCAACGTTTAAACTTGACTCCGGAGAAATTAGACTTTGACCTATCTGTGGAGACTCTGTTAGGAGAAACTTTCATTATATCTACAGTTTATAAATCTTGCTTAATCCAAGTTGGCACAATCACATTACCTGTTGACCTTATCTCTTTAAAGATACTTGCTTTTGATGTGATTTTAGGAATTGATTGGTTAACTACTCATCATGCCAAAATTGATTGTTTTCGTAAGGTTGTTAGTTTTCATATTCCTAACCAACCTGTTATGCGAATTCAAGCAACCAAACCACTAAAATTAATCGCTGTCATATCAAGACATAAAGCCATTCGTTTATTGAAAAACAGATGTCAAGCTTTCATAGCCCATGTTATGGACTAGAACAAAAACACGTCAGATTTGAATAATATTTCTGTTGTTAGTGAATTTCCTGACGTATTTCCTGAAGAACTTCCCGGTCTACCCCCAGAACGTGAAGTTGAATTCTTTATTGATCTTGAACCTGGTACAAAGCCCATTTCTAGAACCCCATATCGAATGGCTCCTATTGAACTTCAAGAGTTAAAGGTTCAACTACAGGAGTTGTTAGACATCGGTTTTATTCGTCCTAGTACATCTCCTTGGGGTGCTCCTGTGTTATTCATAAAGAAGAAAGACGGGAGTATGCGACTTTGTATCGACTACCGAGAATTGAATCATGTCACTATCAAGAATAGGTATCCGCTACCTCGCATTGATGACCTGTTTGACCAGTTGCAAGGAGCACAATTCTTTTCAAAGATCAATCTTCGTTCTAGATATCATCAGCTGAAGATTAAAATTGAGAATATTCCAAAGACTGCCTTCAGAACTCGGTACGGGCATTATGAATTCTTAGTCATGTCTTTTGGATTGACTAATGCTCCTGCTGCCTTCATGGATATGATGAACCGTGTATTCAAAGAATATTTAGATCAGTTCGTTGCTGTCTTTATTGATGACATCCTCATCTATTCCAAAAGCCGTGAAGATCATGAGCGCCATTTGAAGCTGGTACTGCAAAGGCTTCGTGAAAACAAGCTATATGCCAAATTGAAGAAATGCGAGTTCTGGCTTGAGGAAGTAGCATTCCTTGGGCACGTGGTGTCAAAACATGGAGTATCTGTCGACCCGGCAAAGATTGAAGCCATACAAAGTTGGGAGAAACCGAAGTCGGTGACCGTAGTACGTAGCTTTCTGGGCTTAGCTGGGTATTACCGGAGATTCGTGGAAGGATTTTCTAGAATCGCTACTCCGTTAACTCAGCTAACTCAGAAGGATACAAAATTCGGTTGGAGCGAGGATTGTGAGAAGAGTTTTCAAGAACTCAAGAGGAGACTCATTTCGGCACCTGTTCTGACAATACCATCTGGTTCGGATGGATTTGTTATCTACAGCGATGCTTCAGGCAAAGGGTTAGGATGTGTTCTCATGCAACATGGGAAAGTCATAGCCTATGCCTCGCGACAACTCAAAGAATATGAGAGGAATTATCCTACTCATGATTTGGAGTTGGCAGCAGTCGTTTTCGCGTTGAAGATTTGGAGACACTACCTGTATGGAGAGAAAGTGGAGATCTATACGGATCATAAAAGCCTCAAATATTTCTTCACCCAAAAGAAACTCAACATGCGGCAACGACGTTGGCTTGAGCTGTTGAAAGATTACGATCATACCATCCAATATCATCCTGGAAAAGCGAACGTAGTAGCTGACGCATTGAGTAGAAGATCATACGCGGGTACGAGTGCAATGGTGTTAACACAAAGGCCCATTTTGTATGATTTGCAAAGGATGGAGATAGAGATGAAGGCTCCAAGTACCCACATGATGATATCAAATATACGAGTAGAACCGACTTTAATCGATAAAGTTAAAGCTGCTCAAGCTACGGACATGGAGCTGATGCGTATGAAGAAGAAAGTACAAGAAGGTGCTATTCCAGAAGCAAGAATCGATGAAGAAGGAATACTTCGAGTCAACTCCAGACTTTGTGTTCCTAACGATTTTGATTTGAAGCATAGAATAATGATGGAGGCAGACAACACACCGTTTGCAATCCATCCTGGGAGTACCAAAATATATCACGATCTTCGACATACATTTTGGTGGAGCAATATGAAAAGAGAGATCGTGGAGTTTATCTCAAGGTGTTTAACTTGTCAACGTGTAAAAGCGGAGCATCAAGTACCAAAGGGTCCATTGCAACCACTTGAGATTCCAAAATGGAAGTGGGAACACATTACTATGGATTTCGTTACGGGTCTTCCCAAGGTGTCTCAAGGCATAGATGCGATTTGGGTCATTGTTGATAGATTAACCAAGTCTGCTCATTTCTTACCTATACGTGAGACTTATTCCCTTGAACGTCTTGCTAGTATGTACGTGAATGAGATTGTGAGATTGCATGGCATGCCAGTATCCATAGTTTCGGATCGTGACCCAAGATTCACTTCACGATTCTGGGTTAGCTTGCAGAAAGCTATGGGCACGGATTTACGATTTAGTTCAGCATATCATCCTCAAACGAACGGGCAATCAGAGAGGACTATTCAAACCCTTAAAGATCTATTAAGACTCTGTGTTCTAAATTTCAAAGGAAGTTGGGATAAGTACTTGCCACTGGTAGAATTCTCCTACAACAATAGTTATCAGGCAAGTATAGGTATGGCTCCATTTGAAGCCTTGTATGAACGAAAGTGTCGTTCTCCAGTATGCTGGGACGAGGTGGGTGAAGCAACATTATTGGGACCAGAATTGGT
Source organism: Panax notoginseng (assembly GCA_016801055.1). Lineage (NCBI taxonomy): Eukaryota > Viridiplantae > Streptophyta > Magnoliopsida > Apiales > Araliaceae > Panax > Panax notoginseng. The sequence goes on along the minus strand of CM029014.1, from coordinate 44,052,479 downwards.
ACGCATAACTACAAAAAAGATCCAAACGATTAGACAACGTATACAAACGTCACAGGATCGACAAAAGAGTTATGCGGATCTTCATCGAAAGAATGTAGAATTTAGTATTGGGGATCATATATTGTTACGTGTTACACCATGGAAAGGAGTTACAAGATTTTGGAAGAGAGGAAAGCTCAATCCACGATTTGTTGGTCCATTTGAAATTCTTGACCGAATAGAAAATGTGGCATATCGACTCGCATTACCTCCAAGCATGTCTCGTGTTCATAATGTTTTTCACATATCTGTGCTTCATAAATATGTGAAAGACCCGAACCACATAATTGAGTTAGAACCAGACGAGATAGCCGAAGATTTAACGTACGAGGAGGTACCTGTTAAGATCTTGGATAGGAAAGAGCATGTTCTACGCACGAAGGTTATACCACAAGTTAAGGTTTTGTGGAGAAACCATGCTATTGAAGAAATGACCTTGGAGTTGGAATCAGAAATGAAAGCGAGGTATCCTCACCTTTTCGAAACACCAGGTACGTACGTCAATTTCGAGGACGAAATTTCATAAGGATGGGAGGTTGTAAGACCCTAACTTATTAATAAATGAAATTAAATTTCCTCTATTTATTATTTTGAAATATAAAGGGTTGATTTGATTAATGTGGTTAGTTATGAGTAAAATGCGCAAATATTTCAAATAAGCAAGTGGTTATAAAATATTCATTTTTGGTCGGTGAATATTCGTTTGGTCGTGGAATATTCTTGCTGTCGGGGAATATTCGTACGCAGCCTTGTGTGGGCCCCATAACGGAAAGTTATTGGATGAAGAAAACGATAAGTATAAGTTGTTTATAATTAACGGCGTAGTTGTTACCGTTAATACTGTTGGAATACCTGGTGGTTAAAATACAGTAGCACACGGATTGTACAGTATTTTTGAATTATTGATTCTTACGAAGGAAGGCACTACTCAATACAGTAGTTACTGTTCAATATTTTATTTTATTGATTCAATAATTGCTGCATTGATATTTTATATTATTGTTATTTCAATAATTATCACTGCACAGTATTTTCCATTATCAGATCAATAATTCATATTATTTGAATAATATTATTAGATAGCATTATTGGCAATGTCTAGAAAGTTTTGTCTAAGGAGAGGTTTGGTCATCTAATTGCGCGCTAGTAAGGAGAAATCCTTATTGGAAAGCCCCATCTTTCCTGGGAACAGCCTGGTTGTCATAAATGTGATTCTGTAATATTATTTATGAATAATTAATTATTGATTCATATGATAAGGAAATATTTATTTTATGTGGATATAAATGTTGGATATATTTATTGTGGTTAAAAATGGAGTTAATGTTGAGGTGTTTTATCAGTATATTTATCGGAATGGAGGTATTAAAAATCAAATCAGGGTTTTTGAGAAATATTACGGGGGTTATAATTTTTAATTCGACCGTTGGATCGTGGTAATTTTTGGATATGTTATACATATATAAGTTGAGTATATATCCACAAATTTTGAACCGTTAAAAATGAACGTATGATTTGTTATGAATTTTACGAGATGACTGGTTCAGAAATTGTAGAAGTTGCGGAATTTGTCATTTTGGCAAAAAATTATAGAATTGGTGGGCCCCACTTTTGGTTGGTGAAAATGTGCTGAGATTTTTATTCAAATGTGGTGGGTGGGAATAGTAGCAGGTAAAGCCATCAGGTTGCAGGTTAAGTCTGCTTCGGCGTGCTAACATTTTCCTATAAATAGAGGGCTAAGTTAGAATTGAAAATCACACCAGAAACAAATTTTCTCTCTTTCTCTCTCTAGATTATTGAGTGTATTTTAGGAGTATTTATATATTTTGTGAGTTTCTATTCATCAGTGCAAGTTTTCTTCTGTCTTATACCGATATTCCGATCAGAAGTACTGATATCTTGAGGTAAGGGATATTATTTTTTTCTTAAATGATATTATTTTCATCAATATCATTATGCTAAAATATTGATATGAGTTTTTTTTATCAAATTTAGAACTTTTTGTGTCGGGATTACTATTCACGTATACGGTACTATTCACGTATACGGCACTATTCACGAATACGGCACTATTCACCGAAAAATAAATTTTTTTTCTTTTTGTTCAAGATGTCTATTATGGTTACTATCTTTGATTGTATCCATGTTTTGATCTTTATTTTTGAATTCTGCTTCACAATTGATTATAATGAAGTATTATTGATCTTGGATAAACTATTATACGAATCCCTACTATTTGTCCTTCTGTCTCACTGGATTCGTTTTCTTTAAGATATTTTTCATCATCCTCAGTCCTAAATGATGATATTACTGAATATCTTTGGCCTGTAGTGCAAAGATGTATGATTACCTGATGAATATCTTTGGCCTGTAGTGCAAAGATGAACAGGTGTTGAGATGAACATGACTGACTGGTGATACAAATGAATATTTTTGGCCTGTAGTGCAAAGATGAATATTTGGTTAAAGATGATTATTAATTGATGTTACAGGGATAAAATATTGATGATGGACTTTTAAATCTTAGAAGATAGTAGAATTCATTCTCTACTTGACTCTTCTAATGGTTTGTTGTTTTCGCTGCAGTTGTTGATCTAAAACTTGTTGTCGATTATATTCTATCAGATTTTTCCCTGTTGAATACTAATGATAATTTATTGTATATTATCTTAGTCATAATATTCTTTACTAGACTAATTGAGCTCACCATTTTCTTTTTTGTTCCATTTTTCTTCTCAGGAGGTGAGAACATAGCAGGATCTAGTCGGGATATGGAGTGATGATTTTAGAAAGATGTTTTAGCAGTCCTCACTATTTCTGTAAAATAGTATTTGAATAATTGTAATGAGGACTTATTTGAGAGTGGATATTGTCTAGCAGACAATATTTGTATTTAAACTCACAGTATGTGTTGTCGTATTTTGCACGACAATTGTATTATTGAAGTTGTAGTTTACTTTTTGTACCATGTATTTGGCGACTCGGAATGGGTGTTGTATACCTATTTTGGGGGCGCCACAATAAGGCTATGAGGGAGTCTTATTTTATATATGAGAGAGAGAAGCTTGGTAGCAAGAAGGTACCAAAAGAATAAATTGAGAGAATTACAGTTTCTTGTTCGTGGGTATCTGTCACCATCTCCGTTCAATTGAAAGCTTGAAGACTTTTTTGTTTGGGGTGTTTTTGAGTGGTGAAGTTAATTAGGTTTCTCAACCTAATTAAAGGTAAAATTGTATTCTCTAAATTTATTGTGTAACCTCAAGTTTTAGGGCATAAAACTTGAGAGGATCATTGTAAGTCCATTATTAGTGATATAGTGGAGATTCGGAGTTTGACCCGTGGTTTTTACCTCTTAATTTTAGAGGGTTTTCCACGTAAATTTGGTGTCTTGCTTGTGGATGGTTATTTGTTATTTTTGTTCTCATAATTGGTTTTGTTGATTTTATATTTAATTGCACAAAGACGGAAAAGTAATTCCCGGGATATAGATTATTTTTGGCGTACTTTTCCCAACATTTCTCTCTCTTATGGTTTGAATCATCTTCATCAAAGGTACCATGATGAGCTTTTGATGTTCCTTCTTTCTTCGACAATTTTCTTATCACAGTTTTCACCTAGAAAAATGAAATTAAAGCTTAAAATTTGACGGGATAATCTCTAAGTTAATCAATTTCATTAGATAATTTACTCAATTTCAATATTTTTGTCCAAAATCATAGCACAAGTATACAAAATTACCTATATGCTAGAGGTGACAAACTCAACAAGTTAGACCTATATGATTGATTCCACATACCATAATGAAAATTGGTTTTCCAGTTTCACTAAAAGCAGAACGAATCGCATTTTTGAATGATCCCATATTCTTGTGTATGTCATCAACTGTGATGGTATTCCAACAAAGAGCCTCAAATCGTAAAGATATATTTTCAGAAAATGTGAGCTCAGTACACCCATCAATGGTGTTGCGGTTATCATCATAAATCAGTGTAAGCTTGTTGAGTTTCCAATGTCCAGCTAATGATGCAGCTTCATGTGCTATACCTTCCATAGCACATCCATCTCCCATGATGCAGTATCTGCATTGATAATTGGCAGATTTTTAATTTATCACGGACAAATTAAGATGTATATTGAACAATAAGATTCAAGTTTAGATAAATCTTAACTGAGAATTAAGTTAGTGCTCTTACGTCCGATGATCAACAACAATTGCGTCGGGTTTATTGAATCGAGCTGCTAAGTGAGCTTCAGCCAGGCAAGACCAACGGCATTTGTTACACCTTGTCCAAGAGGTCCTAAATGCGAAAGTAATTAGTACATCAAAGGTGAAAAACTCACAAAAGAAAAATATTTACTAAAGAAACTTATGCGTCCTCCAATCTAATTGTTTACAGAGCTGTTGCATTCAAGTACCCTGTGTGGGGTTCTGTTTGTGATCTTTACATTACCTTATTCAATTACTGCATCCTTTTCTAAATTAGGATATATTCCTAAAACGACAACTTTTAAGGAGAAGTTTGTTTTTCCAAACATATCCTTAACATTTACTAGAAATTTAGTAATAGTAGTGGCAGGGAAGTACTATACTCGTTACTCAATCTACCTAGAATATAAGTATTGACATGTTAGGAACTTCATATCAATATATAAGTCTAAATTAAATATATTATTGCATCTCTAATTTGGGACAGTGGGAGTAATTTGTTTACAAAGTTAGTAAATACTGCAACTTTAACATTTCAAATAATAATTTCATCGTGTTAACTAACTTTAAACTGGTCATTTAAAATTGTACCAGTTGTATCCATTTGAGAACCAAAAGTTTGAACACGGGATAAGAAAAACACAAACCAGTTGAGACTTCAATGGCTTCTGTCACCACATTCTCCGGGTGTCAGCTTAATTATTCTTTTTACACACCCCTGATGTCCCTATTGGCTTAAGCTTTGTATCATAATTTGGTCTATAAGGAAGAAATTCCTCGAGGAGAAGATGACAATAAGAGTACAAGCAGAACAGTTATCAAAACTATTCCAAGGCTGCAAGAGGCTGACTTTAGGCAGGGGCGTAGCCAGAAATTCGAGTGGGAGGGGACCAAAAAATTGTTTGAATTTTTTTTAGCATTAGAAAAATATTAATGTAATAATAATAAAAATATAAACATAATATAAAGCTTTATATATTTTTAATTTTAATATACATATAATTTTATCTATATGAAAGCAAGCATTTTAATATTAGAGTAAAGTTAAAGGTCTCAAATTTTTTCAAAGGCGTTTTAAATGTAAATTTCATTATTATATTTGTTCAATATTATGGTGGATCCTAAGAATGTCATTAAATATCAATACAATAATAACATGTATATTTAAAATAATTTGAGAGACCAATTTGAGACGCATAACATTAGTCACAATATTAATCTTATTTATTTGATTATAAAGCTAAGTTAATTTTTTAAAATGCTTTGTATTTGAAAATTATAATTAGACTTAGTAAAATATATTAGAACTTGAAAATAAATTTGATATATTATTTTAGGTATAATATAATATAAATTTATATTCTCAAAATATGAGTCCAATACTAAAATATTTATACAATAATAAAGGAGCAAATATTAATGTTAAGTTATTAACATAAATTTATATGCTATGTTATAAATGGGTAGGAATAGGGGTAGCGTAGGGGATGGGACATGGCTCCCTCCCGTCCCTTCCTAGCTACGCCACTGGCTTTAGAAACAATAAATAAGCTCCTGTAAGTTGCTTAAGCAAAAAAAATCAACCGACCTATGGTCAGATTTCTTTAAAAAAATACTCCTATGATTTAGATGAATTAACCCAAAATGGTCCCTTCTTTGCCAAAGGCAGAGCAGGCTTATGCCAATGTAATAGTGAATTGTAAAGCCACATAATAAATTAAGTTGATTGCAACAACACTTGCTGTCATGGTCCAAAGACTCGTAGCAGCCTATGTTTCGGAAGGTCGGTATCGGTTTCGGGCAATACATGTTAGCTAGTTATGAGCTTAGAAAAGTAAAAAAATTATGAATAATAAGATGAATCAATTAAGTTCAGAAAAAATACTATGTAGTGCACATAAATAATCTCAATCCAGGGATTACTTTTTTCCTTTTGTGCAATTAAATAAGAAATCAACAGACGCCATATAATGAGAATAAAAATAACAAATAATCATCCACAAGCAAAACACAATATTTAACGTGGAGAACTCTTAAAAGAAAAAATCACATGTCAAACTCTGAATCACCACTATATTAAAATAATGAGCTTAAAATAATCCTACCAAGTTTTATGCCACAAAACTTGAGGTTACACAATAAATTAAGATAGTACAAATTTACATTTAATTAGGTTAAGAAACCTAATTAACTTCACCACCAAAAAAAACCCATTTAATAAAGTCTTTAAGCTTTCAATATTTGAACGGAGATAGCGGCAGTCCGACGGATACCCACGAGCAATAAACTGTAATTTTCTCAATTTATTATTTCGATACCTTCATGCTACCAAGCTTCTCTCATGTGAAAAATAAGATTCCATCATAGCCTTATTTATAGTACTCTTCCTAATCCATTCCTATTATGGATTAAAAATAATTTATTCTCCTAATCAAATTAGGGATCACATCTCCTTGTCAACTTGTCTTAGTCACCAACAAATTTAACAAGTAAATCCTTTTTCAACTTGGATTCCTTTCATGGGTAACCCACACCCAACAATCTCCCTCTTCGAACCCATGAGAGGAGTGATCACTAACCACAACTCCTCACTCAGAGTTAATTCCAACAAAATTTGGCTCAACTCAAGATTCTTGGAACTTTCAACTTTCTTCATGTCCGACTTTTTCTCATCGACAGTTCTTCTCAATGGGAGTATCTAACTCAAACTTGATAAATTTTTTCTTGACAAATTCATTCACAACCGCTTTGTACCATGATTGCGAGCTATCATTTTCCTTCTTCACTTTTGATACACATTTAAAGCAAAGAGCTTTCTTCTCGTGGTTCTCATACAAGTTTTTCTCCCATCTTGCACGACTTTGTACCACATCTTTTTTCACCTCTCCCCCATCTTCAACACCACTCACATGTGTCCGCATCGTGTAAAGAGTGTCTACCTTCTTACCTCTAGTCACTACTAAAGACCCTTAGCTTCCACTGACTTTCACTAAAGTAAATTTTATAATCATTCTCATCAAGCTTACCAGTAGAAATCAAATTATAACGCGATATTCGAAGCATGTCTGACTTCTCTCAACATCAACCTGTAACCACTGTTAGTCTCCAAATAAATATCTCCAACGCCTATAACCTTAGATGCACTTCCGTTTCCCATTCGTACATAGCCAAAATCACCACTAGTGTAGGATGTGAAGATTTCACCACGCGAAGTAGCATGAAAGATGCACCCGAATCAATAATTCACTACAAAAAATGGAGATTTTGCAACAAACTGTTTTCGTTTCTAAATGTGCGAAATTTCGTTGTCAAATGTCATTTGAAATGATTTTTCAGTCGTTGGACATTTCGTTGCGCAATGAGCATTGCTAATTGTCTAACAACGAATTTTTTTTCCCGTTGCAGAAAGTAATATATTTCGCAACAAAATTTTGTTTTCGTGTAAAATCAAAAATCATTTAGCAATGAAATATTTTGTAGCAAATTTATTAAGAAATTGTTACTGAATAACAATTTTCGTTGCAAAATATGCCTAATTGGCAACGAAAAGAATCTTTTTATTTGCCAACGAAGATAAAATTTGTTGCATTTGATACATATTTGCCAACGAAGTTTGATGTTACTGAACAATATAAAAATTGTTGCCTTAATTGATTTTCGTTACTAATTGTGTACTTTTTGGTAACGATGTTTGTTGCTAAATATACAAAATAAACCAGTCATATATTAATTTGCAACGAATTTTTCCGTTGCCATTGGTTTTGTTATGAATAGTTATGATCAATTAGCAACGATACTATTCGAAGCTTATTGTTTTTCGAGAGCAACGAAAGTTGTCAATTAGGCAACGACACTATACGTTATCTTTTGCTTTTTCTATGCAACAAAAGTTGTTATGATTTGCAACAATATAAATGTTGTCTTTTCTTTTGTTTATAGCAACAATATAAAATAAAACATAAAAAATATTATATACATCATTTAAAATCAGTCACATTACAACATTACAATATAATAGTTGAATAATTCATCCTTAAAATATGATGATCATTATTATACCAAACTACTAAACTAATAACTTTTACGTTCATTATTACAATACAATAGTTTAGTTATATGTAGAAGGCATCTGATTACTTAAAGTCACTTGAACTTGAACATTGTCTTCGGTTGTAGGTTCAGTAGCACCTGCTCCCCGCATATCAAAAAGTTCAACTTTCTTATTTCCAAAGCTACACATATATCTGAAGTGCAACCATGGACAGAAAAATTATTTGAATGCATATAAACCTAAAAAAAATGAGGAAAATAGATATATTCTAAAAAATAATGCACTGCCACATAAATAATATTCATTAGTAACTTCAAAAAATATCATCCCGCCAGATTGGATGGACAAAGTCATCCAGTGAATAAAACAAATACTGGATCACAAAGGCAAAAGATGAGACGATCCCTCAAGAAAAGGGCATATAGACATTAAATGGTACATTCAACTTCAGTAAATGAAGCAAGGGTGGTAATATTTTAAGGCCTCAGAAATTTAAGATTTCTCTGTCAGTTCAAATAAATCAGACGATGTAGGCAAATCTTTAGATCATCACGGGCCTAGGCAGAAGCATAGGCGACCTAGAGTATGAGAATTTTTCATTGTTTTCTCCTCAATTGAAAGAATAAAACAACATTCAACTAAGAAGTTTGAATCCAAAAAATAATCATGAGATATCACCAAATATCAAGGAAATCATACAGGGAGGCTGATATAAATGTGAACACAAGGGAGAAGGAGGTAAAGGGAAAATTCAGTGCAACTGGAAATATACCTTCTCACATCGAAGAAAGAAGAGACGATTCTCCTTCGTAAGAATTATATCTGGACTTTTGCAGCCATTACAAATAACATATTCATATGATGGAAATCACATAACAATATCAATAGAAATTCTAGAATTATAAAGGAGATAAAGAAGAAATATGCAAAAAAGGACAAGCATAGATGCAGAAGACAGACCACCAAACACAGATGAACTCGAGATAAATTTTCAACATCTTATATTCGACTAGTATTAAATGAAAATAAGGACATTAAAAGATCTAGCCATACATTCTGCAGAGATCCATAAAGTTGACAAAAAAAGTTTTCTTTGTTCAATCATTAATATGGCACTTGAGTTTGGGTTTATCATCACAAACAATAGCTACATCAAAATCAGATAGATACACAATCGAATCTTTATCCTCATCTTTTTCCTTAGACTGCTTCTTCTTCAAAAATTTACACTATCGCCTTATGTGACCTAGTTTCTATCAATGAAAACAAATTACTTCTTTTCTATGTCTTGACATTCCCCTAAATTTGTCATCTTCAGGATAACTTCTCCCTTATTTATGTCTTTACTCTATGCGACAAAACTTGTGACTCGACACTAATCACCATGGTATCTCTCGCCTCTAATATTCCTCATTAAACTAACTATCCTTGATAGTATCCATAGTTAGCTTGCCATTTGGAGCGGTGTTACTCAGCGATACAACCAGCAACTCCCAGCTATCAGACAAAGAGCTCAATAACAACAAAGCTTGCATCTCATCGTCAATAACCATCTTCATCGTACTCAACTAATTTATCAAACTCTGAAAATCACGTTCTACAACAGAGTTTCTATCCTTGAACTTAGAATTCACAAGCTTCCTAATAAAAAAAGCTTTATTTTATGTCGTCTTTCTTTCATACATGGACTCCAATATCGGCCATAGAATAGGCTTTAGTTTCTGTGACAACATGATGAAACACACTTTGATGAATTCACGATCTAATTAGACTAATAGTCTTCATGTTCATCTTGTTCCACTGTGCGTCATTCTTGTTTGTGGGCTTGACTCCTTCATTCTAAAGTGGCTCGTACAAATCCTTGCAGTAAAGCAAATCCTCCGTTCTTGGCTTCCAAATTGCATAATTTGTAGCAGTGAGTTTAATCATGTAACCTGCTGTCCAATCCTCCATTTAATTTGCACAAGAAAATCATAAAAATAACCAAGCTCTTGATACCACTTGTAGTGGAATTGTACGATTCATCCCACATCAATTCATTACCAATGTAGCGCACACCTGTTTTGACTGACCAAATAAGCATGTTGGACCACTTCCTTATATAAAAGGTTAACCTATTAGGATGAGGCTCTACTATACTTATTAACCCATTTACACTCTTAAATTTATCCAATGTGAGATTCATATGAAATATCCCAATAATCTTCACCTTTCACTTGAATACCATCACAAGTATCATATTAGAGTAGTCACCATTAAGCACAGATTCTTTGAGTCCTTCAAGAGCTATCATCGACTCCAATACTACTCCACCACACCCGAGTCAAACGTGGGAGTACAACCTTGTTCCTTATGAGCCCTTCACCCTGAGCAACTTTTCCAGTCATCTCGAGTCCGCTCCACCCGACTTAAATCATATTTTGTGCCAAACACGAGTGATTCCCTTGTGCTTAACCTGACTTAATTCTATTTTCTCCACCGAACGGACTGAGTAGCACGCGACCTGCGAATGCTCCATCATGGAGTGTTAACCTGATACTTGGGCCCATAGAACCATGAGCTCTGACAATGACTCTAGCGAAATTGCACAATCCACATCAATTCATCACACACCTGTGTAGACTAGCCCAATAATCATGTTAGACCACCTCCTTACCTAAAAGGTTTACCTATTAGGTTAAGGCTTCACTAGACTTATTTACCTATATATACTCTTGAATTTATCTGATGTGGGATTCATGTAAAATATCGCAACAATTTCTACATTTCACTTGAATACCCATTACAAGTATCATTGTAGTCACCATTGAGCACAACTTCTTTGATTCCTTAAAGAGCTCTGTTCAACTCTAATACTACTCCACCACGCCCGAGGCAAAACTACAACCTTGCTCCTTGTAAACCCTTCACCCTGAGAAACTTTTCCAGAGCCATCCTGAGCCCGCTCCACCCGACTAAAATCATACTTTACTGTGTGATTTCAAACGCACTAGTGATAATCTTGTGCTCCACCTAACTCAACTCTATTTTCTCTACTGCGCGGATTAAGTAACACGCGGCCTGCAAATGGTCCATCATGGAGTATCAACCTGATACTTGGGCACCATCAAACCATGAGGTCTGATACCACTTGTAGCGGAATTACACGATCCACATCCCACATCAATTCATAACACACCTGTGTAGACTAGCCCAATAAACATGTTGGACCTCCTCCTTACCTAAAAAGTTAACCTATTAGGTTGAGATTTCACCATACTTATTAATCCATCTATACTCTTGAATTTATCTTAAGTGAGATTCATGTGAAATATCCCAACAATAAGATTGTCCAAATTATAAACCAGACGTCTCGCATATATATTTAATCAATTTTGTGTTTGAATAAAGTTGATATTGATGTTGTCTTAACTCAAATGGTTGAGTTTTATTTTAAGTACAATTTAACTTATATAACTAAGTACTCCCTCCGTCCCAAATTATCTGATGTTCTAGAGTTCCACACAGATACCAATATGTATGATAAAAATACTAAAATACCCTTATTGGTGAAAATATGAAAAAAGTGTTTAAAAATAGTGCATGAAATAGTCTGCAGAGAGAGGAAGAGAGAGAAAGTATGAGTGCATTAAATAGACAAATAGGAGAGAGAAAGTATGAGTGCATATATATATATGTGTGGAGAGAGGAAGAGAGAGAAAGTATGAGTGTATTAAATAGACAAATAGTCTGTAGAGAGAGAAAGTATGAGTGCATATATATGTGTGGAGAGAGGATGAGAGTAATGACAATCAACAATTAGGGTAAAGGGGCAAACTTGGAAAATAAAGAGAAAAAATGCATTGAAATCTTGAAAAAGCAGATATTGTGGGACAAATTTTTTTTTTGCTAAAACAGCAGATAATTTGGGACAGAGGGAGTATATTTTAAGTGCAGTTTTTTTCAAGTTGTACTTAACTAGGTAATATATAGGTATAATTTAATGATAATTTAAGTACAATTTAGGTCAACTAATTATATATTAAGTACTTTTTTAAAAAAGTTATACTTAAGGAGGTGTTATATAGATAAGTCATTACTTCTCCTTTATTTGGTCTGAAACAGCTACGCCGTGTTTCTCCTTTACGCCCTTTATTTGGTCCGAAACCGCTACGTTACGCCGAGTTATCGAAATTTTGCAAAAATTACCCTTTACATAAATAATTTTTGCGGCACCGATCGATACCTAACCGATACACCGATATATTGAACCATGCATGCTTGCTAAGTATATACAAATTTGAATGTAAATTTATCAAAAGTGGCAACATTAAGTACTATTGTTTTACAACAAATCCCCAAAATGCCATCCACGTGTTTTATCTTTTACAACCTTCCATTAGATTTTTAAAGAGTAATATATACTTCCCCTGTTCGTCCCATTTGACTTGTTTTTTTTTGTTTAGCTTTTTTCTATTCATATTAAAGTTCAACTAAAAAACAATTAGACATAAAGTAATCAATAGGCCTATCAACGGGATGGGTATGGTCGGGGGAGTGGGGACCCTTCCTCATATTTGCCGCCAATGAGTAGTTACCACCCATAACCGACCTAGCCGCCAATGAGTAGTTACCTACTTGACCCACCCTAAATAACTAATACTCCGTACCCACCCCACTTCACCCTGTTAACTAGAATATTCCCTTTTTCCATTTCAAATTTCTCTAAATTCTTTAATATTAATTTTGTTAACTATTTTCAATTCAAATTAATCAAACATGCAATAATTGTATTTCTAGTAACACCTCATATTACAAATGCAATGAATTTTTAATGAAGTAATCCAAATAGGTACAAAATTATACATATACAACAAACAAATATTAGAAATAATTATATATAATCGGGCCATGGTCAAGGGCAGGACCGTGGTGGAATGGTATATTCAACCCAACTCAAACCCTATAGATTTTAAAAATTGGATTCCATTAGGACCGGGATTGGGCAAAATTGCCAGACCTAGTTATCAAAAAACATTTTTCCTAATAAGAATTAAATTGTATATTTATAATTAAACTTCATAAAAAAAAGTACTCATTCCAAAATATTTAATCATTATTGACTTTCTAAATATTTATAATTTGCAATCAATTTGAAACATTTGTCAAATTCAACTATGTCATAGATTCATTTAATTTTAGTTAATACAAAGATAAATATTATAAACTATCTAAAAATTACTGCTAATTATAACTTATTTGTCACTTTTGAGTTTCAAAATGTGTCAAATTAAATAATGATCTTATAATATGAATGGGAGGGAGTAGTACGTAATTTGTCCTTTTTTTTAATAATTTAAATGGGTCTTGGGCAAACATCATAAAAACAAGTGAGATTCTTTGATTATACACTCAAAGTATTATGAAATGATTCCCTACTCTTCCTTCTCCTACACTTCTCCCATCCGTGAATCCCTTTCTGCTTTCTCCTCTATATAAAGAAAGCTGCTAAATGAAAAGAAGAGAGAAAATCCTCTGAAGTTTTGTTTTTTTTCTTTCTCTCTTACTTCTCTCTAAATATTATTAGAGCAATTATAAGAGTATTTTTATACATTTTTGCTAAAGTTTTATAACACGTTATCAGCACGAAGTTCTAACCAACTGAGACGGTAAAATTAAATTCTTGCAGTTTATTATTATACTACTGGTTGGGCTATACCACCAATAATATAATTTTATTCTTATAATTGCATTTAAATTCTGTTAATTACAATGGTACCATCTATCCTTGTTAATCTTACAAGACTAAGTGGGAACCTTTTTACCATTTATTATTCCGCATTTAATATTATGTCGGAATATCCTGTCGGTGTGAATTTCACCTGACCTGGTTCCATTATTATTACGCATTTAATATTCTGTCGGAATATCCTGTCGGTGTGAATTTCACCTGACCCGGTTCCATTATTTATTATTACGTATTTATTATTCTATTGGGAATAACCTGTCTGTGCGGTCGGTCTATCGCATGCATGGTGAAATTCTTCTGTTATTTTATTATTTATTATTCTGTTGGAATAATCTGTCTATGCGATCTACCGCATGTCGGGTGAAGATCCATTTGCATTATGCTAATAACATAAATATAAGAATATTTATATTTGCATTTTATCATCACTTGAGATCGTGACGTAGTTTATTTTTCATATTTCATACATGCAATTATTTATTGTTTTAATAAATAATAAAATTATGTTTTAACCCAGAATAGATGGCAAACTTGGCAAAAATAGATTTTTCTATTTTGAAAATCTCTGGAGACAATTATTTGGCTTGGGCACTTGATGCAGAATTGCACCTTAGTGTAAATGAGTTAGAAAAGACCATTGAATCAGAAAATACAACTACTTTGGCACAAAATGCAAAAGCCATAATTTTTCTTTGTCACCATATTGATGAAGGATTAAAGACTGAGTATTTAACAGTCAAAGATCATTTATCTTTATGGACACAACTTAAGGAAAGATTTGATCACCAAAAATTGGTTGTTCTCCCTAATGCCGAATTTGAGTGGCTTAATTTAAGGCTACAAGATTACAAATCAATTACGAAATATAGTTCCAATGTTTATAGAATAATCTCTACTTTGGCTTTGTGCGGAGATCCAGTTTCTGAATCCCAAATGTTAGAGAAAACGCTCTCAACTTTTCATCCCACCAACATGATTTTGTCACAACAATATAGACAGAGTAAGTTCACAAAATTTAGTGACTTATTGTCTATCCTCCTGGTTGCAGGAAAGAATAATGAATTGTTGTTGAAAAACCATCAAGTACGGCCAACGGGTGCTACCCCATTGCCGGATATTAACAGCACGTCATTCCAGCAGAATAAACGTGACAATAGATGGTCATATAATAAGAAGTCTTGGGGACGAAAGAATAAACGAGGCCATCGTAATAACAAAATCCAGAACCGCGACAATTCAGGCCACCAGAAGTGGCAAGTGTCTGGGTTGGGTAAAAATAAAGAAAATGCAGTACCGATAAAGAACAAACCAGATGTTTGTTTTACGTGTGGGATGAAAGGGCATTGGTCGCGTACCTGTCGTACGCCGAGGCATCTGTCTAATTTATTCCAGGAGTCTCAAAAGAACAAAGTAATTGAGGCAGAAACAAACTTTGTTAATCATCAATTGAATATTGTTGATGATTCACCAATGACCAATAATGAGGAAAATGTTGATGATATTACTGAACCTTCTGAAAGTATCTTTTGGGATATTGTTTAATTTCTTGTTTTAATTAAACATCCTGCATGTATAATGTTATTAGTTTTCATTCTATATGTGATATGTGTTTCTCATGAATAAAATTATATTTGAAATGTAACTTTTCTTATTTATGTTTTTATATGTGTCAGACCATCTTTAATGGATATGGAGGATATATGTTTAGCAGACAGTGCAACAACTCATACAATCCTTCAAAGTGAGAAATATTTTTCACAACTAATCAAAGCTAAGGGAAATGTAGGAACTATCTCTGGCACGTCAAATTTAATCGAGGGATTTGGAAAAGCTAGTTTCTTGCTACCAAATGAGACACAAGTTTTTATCAAAAATGCTTTATATTCTAGTAAATCAAGAAGAAATTTGCTTAGTTTTAAAGATATTCGACTAAATGGTTTTCATATTGAAACAACCAATGAGAATGATAATGAATATCTTCTCATTACTTTTACTATTTCTGGAAAAAAGAATATCTTAGAAAAACTTCATTCAATTTCTTCTGGATTATATACTATGAAAATTAGAGCAATTAAGTCTCATACTGTTATGATTCTAAAAATCATAGATCCCAA
Source organism: Panax notoginseng (assembly GCA_016801055.1). Classification (NCBI taxonomy): domain Eukaryota; kingdom Viridiplantae; phylum Streptophyta; class Magnoliopsida; order Apiales; family Araliaceae; genus Panax; species Panax notoginseng. The sequence goes on along the minus strand of CM029014.1, from coordinate 44,036,340 downwards.
ATCCTTTATGCTTTGGCATGAAAGACTCGGTCATCCAGGTACTTCTATGATGCGTCGTATTATTGAAAATTCTACTGGTCATCCTCTCAAAGATAAAAGGGTTTTTCCTAGTAGTGAATTTTCTTGTGCTGCGTGTTCTCGAGGAAAATTAATTATTCGACCATCACCAGTAAAAGTTTATAAAGAAGCCCCAAAATTCCTAGAGAGAATTCAAGGAGACATTTGTGGACCTATTCAACCATTGTCTGGCCCATTTCGATATTTCATGGTTTTAATAGATGCTTCAACTAGATAGTCTCATGTTTGTCTTCTCTCTTCTCGAAATTTTTCCTTCTCAAAACTTCTTGCTCAAATGATCAAGTTACGGGCTCAGTTCCCGGATCATCCAATCAAGTCAATTCGACTTGATAACGTAGCTGAATTTTCATCAATGACTTTTAATGATTTTTGTATGACTATTGGAATTTCCATTGAGCATTCCGTTCCTCATATTCATACACAAAATGGTTTAGCTGAATCTTTAATAAAAAGACTTCAACTTATTGCACGACCATTAATGTTAAGGGCTAACTTACCTACCTCAGTTTGGGGTCATGCAATTCTTCATGCTGCGGCCATCATTCGAGTAAGACCAATGGCTCTTCATAAATTTTCTCCTTTACAGTTAGTTCTTGGACAGATACCCAACATTTCACACTCTCGAGTTTTTGGAAGTGCAGTATATGTTCCAATTGCACCTCCACAAAGAACTAAGATGGGAGCCCAACGAAGAATAGGTATTTATGTTGGTTTTGATTCTCCTTCTATTATCAGATATCTTGAACCTTTAACTGGAGATATTTTTACTGCACGTTATGTAGATTGTCATTTTGATGAATCTATATTTCCACCATTAGGAGGAGGGAAAGTTTTAAATAAAAAACCCTCTGAAATATCATGGAATGCATCAGATTTAAATTCACTTGATCCTCGTACAGGACAATGTGAAATTGAAGTTCAAAGAATTATTCATTTACAAAATATTACAAATCAAATGCCAGATGCATTTAATGATGCTAGAAAAATGATAAAGTCACATACACCTGCAGTGAATACTCCAGCAAGGATAGAAATGCCTATTGAAAAATCAATTCCTGGAGAATTGACGAATAAGGTAATAGAAGAATCTAAACCACGCCAGAAGCGTGGAAGACCGATTGGTGCAAAAGACACTGTAACACGAAAATCAAAAACAAATAAGGGAATCCCAGAAGGAATACCCGCTCCAGAAGTAGCACTTATTCCAAGAGTGAAAATAGCCCCAGAAGAGGTACAAACCGCTCTAGAAGCAACACATATTCCAAGAGTGGGAATAGCCCCAGAAGAGGTTCAAAATCTCAGTAAAGGGATAAGAGATGAACACCAAGAGATCTCAATAAATTATGTACATGATGAGAAAATATGGGATCGAAGCAAAGTCATGATTGATGATATATTTGCTTTCTCTATAGCATCAGATATTACTTTGATTCCTGACGCGGATCCTGAACCACAAAACGTGGAAGAATGTCGGAAAAGAAAAGATTGGCCAAAATGAAAAGATGCTATTCAAACTGAGCTACAATCTCTATTAAAAAGAGAAGTATTTGGACCAGTAGTCCAAACACCGCTGGGTGTAATCCCGGTTAGAAATAAATGGGTATTTGTACGAAAGCGAAATGAGAAAAATGAAATTATGAGGTATCAAGAGACATACTCTCCAGTAATGGATGGAGTCACTTTTCGCTTTCTGATAGGTATGACAACCATGGAAGGTTTGGAAACACTTCTGATGGATGTTGTAACTGCAAACCTATATGGCTCACTTGACAGTGAGATTTATATGAGAATCCCTGAAGGATTGAAAATGGCTGAATCACAAAGGCCACGTCACATATATTCAATCAAGTTACAACGCTCGTTGTATGGGTTGAAACAGTCTGGTCGTATGTGGTATAATCGACTTAGTGATTATTTAATAAAAGATGGATATATAAATGATCAAGTATGTCCATGTGTTTTTATTAAGAAATCGCAAAGTGGATTTTCCATCATTGTTGTATATGTGGATGATTTGAATCTTGTAGGTACTCCTGAAGAACTCACAAGAACTGCTACTTTTTTAAAGGATGAATTTGAAATGAAATATCTTGGAAAGACAAAATTCTGTTTGGGAATACAAGTGGAGCATTTAGCATCTGAAATTTTTGTTCATCAATCCACATATGCTGAAAAGATTATCAGTCGTTTTCATATGGATAAAGCTCATCCTTTGACTACCCCGATGGTTGTTCGATCTTTAGAAGTTGATAAAGATCCATTTCGGCCTCTAGAAAGTGGGGAAGAAGTTCTTGGACATGAAGTTCCATACCTAAGTGCAATAGGTGCTCTTATGTATCTTGCAAACTGTACACGACCTGATATTACTTTTGCTGTTAACTTGTTAGCAAGATATAGTTCTTCTCCTACTAAAAGACATTGGAATGGGATCAAACACATTTTGAGATACCTTCGTGGAAGTATTGATCTTGGGTTATTTTATCCAAGAAATTCAACGTCGCAATTGGTTGGGTATGCCGATGCAGGATATTTATCGGATCCACACAATGGAAGATCACAAACAGGTTATGTATTTACATATTGTGACACGGCTATCTCCTAGAAATCCACAAAGCAAACCATGACAGCTACATCTTCAAATCACTTAGAGATTCTCGCTATACATGAAGCAAGCAGAGAGTGTGTTTGGTTGAGATCAATTATTCAACATATTCAAAAATCATGCGGATTACCATCAATCAAAGACATTCCTACAATTTTGTATGAGGATAACGCTGCATGCATTGCTCAACTTAGAGGAGGATACATCAAGGGAGATAGAACAAAGCACATTTCACCTTAATTCTTCTTCACACATGAGCTACAAAAGAAGGGTGATATAGATGTGCATCAAATTCGATCATGTGATAATCTAGCCGACTTATTCACAAAGTCGCTACCAAATGCAACGTTTGCAAAACTTCAGAAAAGGATTGGAACGTGTCGACTGAAAGACTTGTGACAACATTTCAACAAGAAGCAATGAATTTCTTTTGAGGGGAAGACTGTACTCTTTTTCCTTAGTCACGGTTTTTATCCCAATGGGTTTTTCCTGACAAGGTTTTAACGAGGCTGTCAATTAAGATATTTATGTAAAAGATATGTACTCTTTTTTCCTTCGTTAAGTTTTTCCCATTGGGTTTTCTTAACAAAGTTTTTAATGAGACATTATCTTCTATAGTAGGAAATCAGGGGAAGTATTATGAAATGATTCACTGCTCTTCCTTCTCCTACACTTCTCCTACTCTTCCTTCTCCTATACTTCTCCCATCCGTGAATGTCTTTCTGCTTTCTCCTCTATATAAAGGAAAGCTGCTAAATGAAAAGAAGAGAGAAAATCCTCTGAAGTTTTGTTTTTTTCTTTCTCTCTTGCTTCTCTCTAAATATTATTAGAGCAATTATAAGAGTATTTTTATACATTTTTGCTAAAGTTTTATAACACAAAGCATTTATTCAAGTCTTTAAAAACTACACACATATATAGGGCCAAAGGCACCACATAAACTGTAATTTTTCACTTCGAAGAAGAGCAAAATAAATTAAGAAATTAACATGCATCAATGGAAATACGAACAAATAATCAAATATCTAAATTACCTGAATAGATTAAAAGCCATAACATGCATTGTGGGCTCAGGTGCAAATTAGGGTTCATTTGTCCTAATTAAATTAAATGCACAAATTAAGATTCGCATGATGATTAAATGAAAAGACGGAAGAGTCGAAAATAGAGAAGCAAGACCTAAGAGAATCTTTCACGCGTCCTGAGGCAGAAAACACGTGGAGGCGACTCATTTTGGAAATTGATTGAGGGATTGGATTTGTGGCTAGAAGGACAGGTCAATATGGGTATTATTCTAATGACTAAAGGGTATTTCTGAAATTTACCTGAAGGCATGTGCCTTGCACATGACTACTTTCCAGAAAATCCTATAAATACCCCTTCCATTCCATTTGGAAAGGGACTTCTCTTCAAACTCAGGATTTGGACTCTTGGAATATCAAAGGACCCTTTTGGTGACTTAAAGGCTTGGAGATTCCACCTAAAAGCACTAAAGGGTTTGGACCTCTCTTCAGACTAAAGACTTGGACTCTTGGTAGATCGAAGGACTCTTTTGGTGACTTAAAGGCTCGGATATTCCACCTAAAAGCACTAAAAGGGTTTGGACATTCTCTCAACTCGAAGGACTTAAGAAGGCTCTTAAAACTAACACGGTTCCCGGATTCTAGGAGTTCTGCCACGCGTCATTAGAGTAAATGTCCACCTGTCGTTCTCCCCTCTTCAATCAACCAATCAATTATGTGCTCTTCGTGAATTTCTTTCCTCCTCAGCCAACACGAAATCCTAACCCTAGCAAGGTACGATTTTCTTGCCCACATTTCTTTGGCGACTCTGCTGGGGAGGTGTAGAATTCGTGAAGGGTATGCCCACAACTCGAAGTGGGAGAACAATAGGAAGAGCTTCACCAACAAATAACATTACCTCACCGGATTCAGTACTAAGGCAAGAAAGTCAAGCTTTCTAAGGCGTGAATCTAAATACCGATCAACCCATTCTTGAAGACGCCTCGGAAGGAAGTTGAACATCACCATACATGACTGATCAACAACCAACGAATTACAGGTAGACAGGCGCGGGAAGGCCAGGTGAGGAAGAAGTAGAGAGCATGCAAATGTCGTGCAACTGGAGATGCTCAAGGCGTTGAAGGAAGCACGAGAAGGACAAAAAATGATGATGGATATGATGCTGGAGATGCAGAGGAAGTAAGAGGAAATGGGAAATTTTCGCCAACAGTTGATGCAGATTCCCGCTTTCAAAACCATGTTTCCAGACAATTCACAAGGAGAACAGACAGGAGTGGGGGACAACAACAACGATAGCAACAACAAGGAGAATCAGATTGCACCTCCATTGAAGGAGAATCAGTCCATTCCAATCATCCACTTGGAACCTCAGAACAGTAGTGACATGCCACAACCCAGACTGGAAGTCAGCCAACCTCAGACAAACATCATTCCGATTACTATCCCCGCATTTTCACAAGTGCAGATGCCAACCATCCCAAGCCTCGTTCAACGAACCAGCCCACAAGAACAACCGATACAGAACTTACATGATGTTAGTGTACATCAGCCAATTTCTGTACCACAGAGAGTCCATACCACGATCCAATATATGACAAAGGATGATATGATCGATGTGATCAATCAACTTCACAGGCAGACATCCTGACCTTTGAAGTTAGACTTTACTCCACCTTACCCGGCACATATTCGAAGACAACCCTACCCGACAGGGTATATCGAGCATCCCCCGTAATTTCCAAAATATAATGGGGAGAAAGAAAATGCCAGGGAACACATTGTTAGGTTTAAGGAGTCAAAATCTCCATGGTTAGGATATAATGAAAGGAACAATCACAATTTGTTGATGAGAGAATTCAACAAGACTTTGACGGATAATGCCTTCAGTTGGTACTACAACTTAGAGAAGGGATCAGTCCATGATTGGGATGATCTAAAATTGCAATTTTAAAATAAACTTTTCTATGTGCAGAAACAGGTAACCATCGTAGAGCTCATGCGATTCAAGCATAAGCAAAATGAGGAGCTGTCAGATTACGTGGATAGATTCAAGGCCCAAGCACAGAAATATGAAGAGCCAATTGAAGAAAAGAACTTGGTTAGCATATGCAGCAATGGTGCTTTAGACGCCTTCAAGCCCCACCTCATTACCAAGGCGTGTGATTCATTTGCGACCCTCTCATCTTTTGCACAAGACTTGGGGGGAATCATGACATTTCCCACCAGCCATGCGATGGATACATGGAAGAGCAAGAGGACAGCAACTGTGGCTTTGGTAGATTCTCAGTCAAAACCACAAGGGGGCAAGAGGGAGAAGAATGAGCAATTTGAACGAAGCAGAGAAAAGCATGGGGACAAGTATGCCAGAATGCCAGTTTCGAAAGCTATCACATGCAGCGAGAAGGAATTCAGGAGCTTGTATGAACAATGGGTCGAGCACGGAGTGGTGAAACCTCTAAGACCCCGATTGGTTGTGACGGAAGAGATGAAAAGAAGACCAGACTTCTGTGTATACCACCAATACACGGGGCATTCCACTTTGGACTGTTACAGTCTGCGGAGGATATACCATGAGAAGCTGGCAACCGGAGAGATTGAACTAGGAGAAAAAACGTGCAACACTATCACCCATGGTGCAGTCCCAGAAGTCAAGAACTCAAATAATGGCTCTACGTACCATCAAAAAAACTCAGAACTACAGATGAATTAAAAATCCACCCAAGAGGTGGTCCACCAAAAATGGTGGTTTAAGTCCTCAGGAATATCCCTTGCCAAGTAAATTGGATGACCAAGGGAGGAGGCATAAGAATTGACGAATTAAAAATAAACACCCAAGATGGTGGTCCACTCTAAATGGTAGTCAAGTCCTCGTAGACTGCACTTGCCAAGAAATTGGACGACCCAAGTGAAGAGGCACCTGATTTAAAGTCCTCGTAGACTGCACTTGCCTGACGAGGCACCCAATTTCAAGTCCTCATAGACCGCACTTGCCAAGAAATTGGACGACCCAAGTGACGAGGCACCCGATTTCAAGTCCTCGTAGACTGCACTTGCCAAGAAATTGATGACCCAAGTGACGAGGCACCCGAGTGTTACACTTTATCATTAAAAGTGAATGAGGCACATGACTATAAGTCCTTAGACCCGAAAAGTTATACTTTCAACTTTAAAAGTAATCGAGGCACCTGACTATAAGTCCTCGAACCAGACAAGTTATACTTTCAACTTCAAAAGTAATCGAGAATTTATTATTTGAAACGTTATGCTTTTCGTTAAAAGCAATTTTATTATCAATAAAAAAACATGTTTTTTCTTGAAAAGATTCATGTTTGCTGTTTTATGAGACCTATTGTTGTCTTGGAGTCTTAATTCGAACAACTTAAGATTCAATGTTAAATATTGAGTTTTAAAGAATCGTTCGAATTACAGGCAATCAATAAGGATAAAAGAAACTACAATTTGATAAATGATATATATGTACATGAATTTTCTGATACAGGAAATGGAAAAAACTATGAAAGCTCATGATCTAAAGGCCATGACATGTTGAACTAAAGAGAGGGGAATAGATAAAGCCTTCAAGTCGACAATGGTGTGGTACTCTGAGCCTTCATATTGGAGGCTATCGAGCCTTTAAGGTCTTAGGTAGCTGACTCAATTTCCCAAAAGCTTGGTCTTCAATTTATCTATGGCATCTTGAAGCTCCTAAAGTTTACATAAAGTAAGTCATTCTCATGGAGACGTGAAGTGACTTCCGAACGAAGTGCAACAACATGATGATTGGAAATAAAGAGATCTAACCTAGCATGGAAGGGAGACATGCCCAAGGAAAGTTAGGAGATACCTAGATATCCTTGAAGAGCTCCTCTAGGGCTTGCCCTCCTAGGGTTTGCTTCCCTAGAGGTTCACTCTCCTAGGACTTTTATTTTCAAGGCTTGTAAAACATCAAGCTACAAGAAGTGAAGACTTCAAAACTTAAAAATATTTTGCGCGATCATGTGACGTCCCTGAATTCGGGCCCCAAATCACCTCGAATCTGGTTCGCTATCACTATACTATGGCGGAAGATATAAACATAGATTGTTTATACAGTACACTTGACACATTATTCCCAAAATCGAATAACCTTAACTTATACACATTAGCTGCACATTCTATCCCAAAATGAACTTGGCATTATCCTTTTCCTGTATCCGAACGTATTCGCTTTATCTGCAATGTTTATCATGATATAGCAATGGTGAGCATGAAAGTTGCCCAGCAAGTTTTAAAACAATTTAAAGATATATCATGATTGAAAGAGTCTGAATAATAAGCTGGCTATCCTTCACAATGTATTTGTGAGTTAGCATGAACAAAATATTGACTGAACAAATATTGAACAGGAACAATAATATATATCTGGACCAACTGGTAATGAAGGTGATCAGCCTTTCATACCTGACTTATACATGCAAGATGTACGGAGTACAATTTAACATGGCAATCAGAGATGATTAACCATAAGCTTATCCGAATGAAACACTCTTAATAGAGTTAAGTAAAAGAAAACTTGCCTGAACCGTTGATTACCGCTATGCAATTTATATCGCCTTATTCGAAGACCTAATATTAGTAATATAGATCTCCAATATTAGAATAATATCATCATAGTATAATACTATTATAGAATAACTTAAACACATAACACATAAGCCTATCGGTCTATTACACACATAAGACTCGGTATCAAGTCAAACTATTACAGTCTGAGTTGAAACCGTCACAATTCTATCATCCCGACGGTCTAGTCGGACAATTCACGAGTTTAAGTTTAAAAACACTTTACAATTATCACAGATAATTTTAATAACAGTCAACATATTTTTCTAAGTCTCGTAATAATTTTTAAATAATTATTACTATTTATCGCGTATTTTCAATCATTAAACTCGTATTTAAATAAATTAAATACCACATAATTCTTTTATCACTAATATTTATTTATTATCAAATATTAATGAAATACATCACATAATATTATAATATATTTATAATGTCACAAAGTATTTTTAACACTTTAAAATCATTTAAATGTGATTTTTAAACACTTAAATCCATTATCCAATAATTGCTATTAATACTAAAATATTAATATTTTCATAACAAAATATCAAAAGTTATGTTTTATAACTCAAAATATTTTTATAACACTTAAATCATTTTTATATGATTTATAAATTATTAATTCTATTTTTTCGTAATTTATTTAATATTGTATGTAATAAATTTTCTAACCATTTAATGGTTTTAAGAAACATTTTTAATAATTATTCAATTTCACTAAATTACGAAAATGCCACTCACGCCTAAAATTTCCAGATTTGGCGTCCTTTACGAAAACGCTTGTAAAATGAAATGTACAACTCGGAATTAAGTTCCGTCGGAGGCGTTGGATTCGTATTTTCTTAAAATACATTTTTCATTTATCAAACACCAAATTCGGTTCTGTTTTGGTCACGGAAAACAACCCAGAAGTGACTGATCAGTTTTAGTTTTCTAGCTTGACCCTATTGTACTAAAACAACAATAACTTTTTCGTTTTAAATGTTTTTGAGCGATTCTTGAGCCCAAACATATATATTACATATATACATATATTTCATACCCAAAAAGTATTTTTTTATAATTTTCCAACTTCCTTTAATATTTTACAGAAAATCATTTTTAGTTAATTCCTTAAGAAATTAGCTACCTCGTGCTTAACTCTAAAAATTCCCATCTCTTGACACAATCTTATACGTGTTAACGTGACACTCCGGTTTAAATTTCGTGGCCATCGGAGTTATAGAACTCCGGTTATAGCGATTTTCGTCGGAAAAATCACAGAAATTGAAATGGTCATAACTCGGTCATTTTAACTCGGAATGAGCTCATTTTTGGACAGGAGGTACTTTATACCATATATTTTCATGTCCCAAATGGCTGGAATTTATTGCACATTTTAAGTGGCCGAAACTGCCCTTGCAATTTCTTTTGCAGCCTACTTTTGGCCAAAAACAGTTTTGGGGTCCTTCACCGTAAAATCTATATCTCTCAAACCGTATGGCCAAAAATTCTCAAATTTTTACACAACCTGCATATCTACTGATATTAACACCCCAAATTTTTCCAGAATTTATAAAGCACAAAAAGTGGACGAAAATGCCCCTGCTACGGACTGATCAAAAACAGTCTGTTTTTCATTTTTAGCAACAAAACTGTTTTTGGTAAAACAGTCACTACAACTTGTGTACTCAACATTTTTGAGTTCTACCACTTGGGTTTAATAGTTAACTTACATATCTAGCACATCCCTTTGACGGATCGCAAAAAATAAGGTGTAGATCAAAAATGGTGTAAATCCAAAGTACATAGAAATTTTTAGGGCTTATAAACTAGAAAATCACTTTTTCTTTACTTTAGATTTTTAAACAAAACAACACCCAATATGGGTATATTTAAACATGAAACACTCATAAACATGTATATTCATGGTTTTTGAGTTTAGAAAACTTGATTCAAGATTTGATTTGGAATAAACAAAAATTATATAACATAAGGTATTTATACCTTTGATTACCATGCTCTCATACTTCTTCTTCTTCATTGCTTGATTATGGAGCTTTGATGACTTATCAAAAACTCTCTCTCTTCACTCTTGGTTTTCTTTTGTTAGCTAGAAGGAAGTAATAGGATGAGAGAGAAGGGTCTTGGAGAGAATGAAAAATGTAAGTGGCTAATTTCTTTCTCTAATCTCTATAATTGGATTCTTGTTGCTATGTATGATGATGATGCTTGATCTAAATCAAATTTGATGAGATTTGGAGCCACATGTTCTCTATATTGGGTCACCCACTCAATAATGCTAGATTCCTCCGTTATCTCCAATAATGATAAAAAGGGTAAAATGGTCATTTTGCATTTATTTTTATTTTTAATTTTTTGTTTTTTTATGGCGTCCAATGCTTGCTAGATTCTTACAACAAAGAACTGAGGGCATTTTGGACAATTCCCTTTATTTCTAGATTTTCCAATTTTCTCCATTAATTCCAATTTAGGGTTTTAAAAATAATAAATTAATTATTTCCAACTTATAATTAGCATTTTCTAATTATATAAAAATTCATTAATCACAAATTAAATCTTGCTAATTAAGATTAACATTTCTTAATTAAAATTACTAATTTCACAACTAGGGTCAAATCGGTCATTAGGGTTTATAAACCACTAATTAGGATTTTTAATAAAAAAATAATTCTCTAATTTAGAATTTAGATTTTCGTAATTAGATTATAGTTTTCTAATTACTATAACTTGAAAATTAGGATTAGAGTTTCCTAATTAACATTACCATTATTTAATTAATAATTAGATTTTCCCAAATTATTAATTAGGGTTTCATATTAATCGTTCAAATTTTCTAACCGAACGTTGACGTTCTTAATATATACTTATGGTTTGACTTTGATAAAATTTATCTGGTCAACCTTTGACCCTTAACCACCTTCTGTACACATATACTAACATTTACACAGGACATAATCACGTATTCCTTAATCCTAAATAATTCACCTAAATCATTCACAGAATTTTTAAATCCTCAAAATTCATTCTTAAAAATATCAAACGCATTCACTAATTTTCTGTCTAGGTTCTAATATCGAACCTTAAAATTTTTTAAAATATTCTAAATTCTCGGGTTGTCACATTCACCCCTTCTTCTAAGAATTTCGTCCCCGAAATTAAAGCATACTAATTTCTGCTTATTCGATTGATCAAAACTAGGTTTTCAACTTAACCTTTACAATTTCCTCCTTTGAGGATTTCTCATCTATTATCACGTTTCACCATAACTACTCACTAGGAGTTTACATGTTCTAAACATTTATCAAAACTAGGTTATCATAATAACCTTTATTCAACCATCTCAGATTCTACTCGTACACAACGAGTTCACACTATTCATATCCATAATCACATACTACCCCAACATTACTCTGAGGAGTTTAAAAAAAAACTTTTCATATCTGTCTGAGGGATCATATAGACCATGAACCTTGAGGTTTATAGGTATTTCTACCTGCTACCTCTTTCAATTAAGAAAGAAAGGTACTCTACCTCTGAAATAATTTATATTTGGTATGTTTACAATCACAAAGAAGGTAAACTACCGATGCCGGTACTTTAGAGGATCAGTCTGTTGTACCTTAGTAATCCGAACGACTATATGCGTTCTTAAATTGGAGTATTTTATCCAATTAGTATATCCCCATTTTCAGGGTGGTTTACCTCAGACTTATCATAAGATTCCGCACCAAAACAATTTGGTTCGGGAAATTTCTTTCAATAAACACTTAGAGTTTTCATAAACATTAGTCTAGCTGAATCGAATAGCATAGACTCATATCAATAATTCAGTTCAATCAAATTATTTAAGTGTAGCCAAACCCCGTTGGCAAATTAAAATTTTTGAAAATATTTTCGAGAATGACGTCATGATGCCGTACTGTATTACTAGTCCGTTTGAGGATGCCGTCATTATATGACTTTGTCATACTACATCATACAATAGTGGAATAACGATTTTAGAACAAATTCACACTAAGTAATTCTGCATTGATAACTCTATCAAATTTTTATCATCTCTGCACCAGGTTACATGGTACATGAGTGATAAATAAAATAAATTTTTGATATTTCAAATCATTTGCGTCTAGCTGAAATAAGTAGCATAGACTATACCTTGAAACCGTTTCAAAAATGATTACAAGTTATATATATATATATATATATATATATACTTTTCAAAAGCGCATAGTGCGTATTTAGCTTGATGTCAAAATTTCGAAGTTTAGCATAGCTAGGAGTTTAGGAAAACCTAACACCTTCACTAATAATCATTTACTTAACAATCTACATGTTCCTATAATCCTCAATACTTCATTTACACACAACTATACCCAGTTCGTAAAACCACACTTATGAGTCCATAAATTACCACAATCATATGAGTTTAAGAACTTGTCCTAGTCAGACCTTTGGCGTCCATTCGCTGAGGGGTTCATAAATATTTCATATAACTGTGAGTCAAGTATGTCACATATGTATGAGTTCTAAGAACTCGTACTTAATCTTATATTCTCTACCTATTCGTTATACACATGAGAGAAGAATCACCTTATCCACATGCATATATCAAATAGCACGACACCAGGTTCCAATGATTATCAGTGTAAGAAACTAAGTGGTCGTCAAATCAAACTCGACCACTAATCAATGTAGGAAGCTAAGCATACAATTCCCCGCTCATACAAAGAATTGGTCAACCTAACCACTATATCGACCAGGAAGCTAAGTGATTCTAAAACCAAGTACAAATTCTCCGCCCATACAAAGAATCATACAACTCAGCTGCTAACATGAGTCCTCAATTGAAAATCTACACAATTCTAACTTTCTCTTTTCTTAATAAATTTTTTTTTCTTTAATCCGTATCTTAACATTTACCACTCTTTTCTGAGTTTACATTGTACCATTTCATAGTACACTATCTTTATAGCGTCGGGCAATATAATTCCAATCATTTAACATATTATATGTTATTCAACGATTTAATCTGATCACGTCGTGATCTTATTTCGTAATCATTTCTCCTTATACTCATGATCGTTTTATTTTACGATCTTCTTTTACTGTAATCATATTATATTATGATTTTATTACACTTTTCCTCTTATAGACATAGTCTATTTATTTTCACTTTTCATCTTTATTATTTGGAGTCAGGTAACTCCAGATTCTTATCTTTATATCTCTTCAAGATTCTTCTTTGAATCTTCTTTATCTTCATTTTTAATTTAATGATGAATTTCTTAAATTCATCTCTTATCACTTAAACTCGATCTGAGTTTATTCCTTATCATCATCTCTGTGGTTATAGCCTAAGGTACACCTACCTAAAGTTTATAACCTACGGCTCTGATCCAACTGTGACGTCCCTGAATTCGGGCCCCAAATCACCTCGAATCCGGTTCGCTATCACTATACTGTGGCGGAAGATATAAACATAGATTGTTTATACAGTACACTTGACACATTATTCCCAAAATCGAATAACCTTAACTTATACACATTAGCTGCACATTCTATCCCAAGATGAACTTGGCATTATCCTTTTCCTGTATCCGAACGTATTCGCTTTATCTGCAATGTTTATCATGATATAGCAATGGTGAGCATGAAAGTTGCCCAGCAAGTTTTAAAACAATTTAAAGATATATCATGATTGAAAGAGTCTGAATAATAAGCTGGCTATCCTTCACAATGTATTTGTGAGTTAGCATGAACAAAATATTGACTGAACAAATATTGAACAGGAACAATAATATATATCTGGACCAACTGGTAATGAAGGTGATCAGCCTTTCATACCTGACTTATACATGCAAGATGTACGGAGTACAATTTAACATGGCAATCAGAGATGATTAACCATAAGCTTATCCGAATGAAACACTCTTAATAGAGTTAAGTAAAAGAAAACTTGCCTGAACCGTTGATTACCGCTATGCAATTTATATCGCCTTATTCGAAGACCTAATATTAGTAATATAGATCTCCAATATTAGAATAATATCATCATAGTATAATACTATTATAGAATAACTTAAACACATAACACATAAGCCTATCGGTCTATTACACACATAAGACTCGGTATCAAGTCAAACTATTACAGTCTGAGTTGAAACCGTCACAATTCTATCATCCCGACGGTCTAGTCGGACAATTCACGAGTTTAAGTTTAAAAACACTTTACAATTATCACAGATAATTTTAATAACAGTCAACATATTTTTCTAAGTCTCGTAATAATTTTTAAATAATTATTACTATTTATCGCGTATTTTCAATCATTAAACTCGTATTTAAATAAATTAAATACCACATAATTCTTTTATCACTAATATTTATTTATTATCAAATATTAATGAAATACATCACATAATATTATAATATATTTATAATGTCACAAAGTATTTTTAACACTTTAAAATCATTTAAATGTGATTTTTAAACACTTAAATCCATTATCCAATAATTGCTATTAATACTAAAATATTAATATTTTCATAACAAAATATCAAAAGTTATGTTTTATAACTCAAAATATTTTTATAACACTTAAATCATTTTTATATGATTTATAAATTATTAATTCTATTTTTCCGTAATTTATTTAATATTGTATGTAATAAATTTTCTAACCATTTAATGGTTTTAAGAAACATTTTTAATAATTATTCAATTTCACTAAATTACGAAAATGCCACTCACGCCTAAAATTTCCAGATTTGGCGTCCTTTACGAAAACGCTTGTAAAATGAAATGTACAACTCGGAATTAAGTTCCGTCGGAGGCGTTGGATTCGTATTTTCTTAAAATACATTTTTCATTTATCAAACACCAAATTCGGTTCTGTTTTGGTCACGAAAAACAACCCAGAAGTGACTGATCAGTTTTAGTTTTCTAGCTTGACCCTATTGTACTAAAACAACAATAACTTTTTCGTTTTAAATGTTTTTGAGCGATTCTTGAGCCCAAACATATATATTACATATATACATATATTTCATACCCAAAAAGTATTTTTTTATAATTTTCCAACTTCCTTTAATATTTTACAGAAAATCATTTTTAGTTAATTCCTTAAGAAATTAGCTACCTCGTGCTTAACTCTAAAAATTCCCATCTCTTGACACAATCTTATACGTGTTAACGTGACACTCCGGTTTAAATTTCGTGGCCATCGGAGTTATAGAACTCCGGTTATAGCGATTTTTGTCGGAAAAATCACAGAAATTGAAATGGTCATAACTCGGTCATTTTAACTCGGAATGAGCTCATTTTTGGACAGGAGGTACTTTATACCATATATTTTCATGTCCCAAATGGCTGGAATTTATTGCACATTTTAAGTGGCCGAAACTGCCCTTGCAATTTCTTTTGCAGCCTACTTTTGGCCAAAAACAGTTTTGGGGTCCTTCACCGTAAAATCTATATCTCTCAAACCGTATGGCCAAAAATTCTCAAATTTTTACACAACCTGCATATCTACTGATATTAACACCCCAAATTTTTCCAGAATTTATAAAGCACAAAAAGTGGACGAAAATGCCCCTGCTACGGACTGATCAAAAACAGTCTGTTTTTCATTTTTAGCAACAAAACTGTTTTTGGTAAAACAGTCACTACAACTTGTGTACTCAATATTTTTGAGTTCTACCACTTGGGTTTAATAGTTAACTTACATATCTAGCACATCCCTTTGACGGATCGCAAAAAATAAGGTGTAGATCAAAAATGGTGTAAATCCAAAGTACATAGAAATTTTTAGGGCTTATAAACTAGAAAATCACTTTTTCTTTACTTTAGATTTTTAAACAAAACAACACCCAATATGGGTATATTTAAACATGAAACACTCATAAACATGTATATTCATGGTTTTTGAGTTTAGAAAACTTGATTCAAGATTTGATTTGGAATAAACAAAAATTATATAACATAAGGTATTTATACCTTTGATTACCATGCTCTCATACTTCTTCTTCTTCATTGCTTGATTATGGAGCTTTGATGACTTATCAAAAACTCTCTCTCTTCACTCTTGGTTTTCTTTTGTTAGCTAGAAGGAAGTAATAGGATGAGAGAGAAGGGTCTTGGAGAGAATGAAAAATGTAAGTGGCTAATTTCTTTCTCTAATCTCTATAATTGGATTCTTGTTGCTATGTATGATGATGATGCTTGATCTAAATCAAATTTGATGAGATTTGGAGCCACATGTTCTCTATATTGGGTCACCCACTCAATAATGCTAGATTCCTCCGCTATCTCCAATAATGATAAAAAGGGTAAAATGGTCATTTTGCATTTATTTTTATTTTTAATTTTTTGTTTTTTTATGGCATCCAATGCTTGCTAGATTCTTACAACAAAGAACTGAGGGCATTTTGGACAATTCCCTTTATTTCTAGATTTTCCAATTTTCTCCATTAATTCCAATTTAGGGTTTTAAAAATAATAAATTAATTATTTCCAACTTATAATTAGCATTTTCTAATTATATAAAAATTCATTAATCACAAATTAAATCTTGCTAATTAAGATTAACATTTCTTAATTAAAATTACTAATTTCACAACTAGGGTCAAATCGGTCATTAGGGTTTATAAACCACTAATTAGGATTTTTAATAGAAAAATAATTCTCTAATTTAGAATTTAAATTTTCGTAATTAGATTATAGTTTTCTAATTACTATAACTTGAAAATTAGGATTAGAGTTTCCTAATTAACATTACCATTATTTAATTAATAATTAGATTTTCCCAAATTATTAATTAGGGTTTCATATTAATCGTTCAAATTTTCTAACCGAACGTTGACGTTCTTAATATATACTTATGGTTTGACTTTGATAAAATTTATCTGGTCAACCTTTGACCCTTAACCACCTTCTGTACACATATACTAACATTTACACAGGACATAATCACGTATTCCTTAATCCTAAATAATTCACCTAAATCATTCACAGAATTTTTAAATCCTCAAAATTCATTCTTAAAAATATCAAACGCATTCACTAATTTTCTGTCTAGGTTCTAATATCGAACCTTAAAAATTTTAAAAATATTCTAAATTCTCGGGTTGTCACAGATCATCTCACCAAAGGCGTGACTCACGCGCATGGGGCAAATGCTTACTGGTAGATGACATAGACATCCTCCAGAGTAGAGGTGCATTCCCCCCAAGCAGTGACGAATATACATGTGGAGGAGCACCACGGTTCTGTTGAATATGTGTCCCTGTATAGCTGGATGCAACAAAAAATGTCAGCTTTTTCTTTAGTACATCCACATAATCAACATTCTCAAGTATCTCGTTGATCCAATGCTACCATTCATGAAGGTGGCTAGATGAATTAGACAAAATGTGAAGGAGGAGGCCATTAGGTTGGTTCCCCTAGGGGTTGGCCCGTAGGGTTTAGCCACCTAAGGAGCTCTCCCCTCTTAATTACATTTAACTTCTCCTTGCTCGTCGAATCAACTGATTGGAATAAATGCTACTTCGCCGGAATATCCGAGCCAAGATCCTTGTTAAGGTGAAATGGCTCGAAATAAATCCTTCCTCCTTGCGGTGTTATCCTTTCTGTCAGAATATCCAAGACAAGAACTTTGTTAAGGTGAAATGACTCGGAATAAATTCTTCCTCCTTGCGATGTTGTCCTTTCTTTGAGAATATCCGAGCCAAGAATCTTGTTAAGGTGAAATGGCCCGGAATAGATGATTCCTCGTTGCGGTGTCGCCCTTTTCTTTGAGAATATCCGAGCCAAGAACCTTGTTAAGGTGAAATGGCTCGGAATGGATGCTTCCTCCTTGCGGTATTGCCTTTTTCTTCGTGAATATCCGAGCCAAGATCTTTGTTAAGGTGAAATGGCCCGGAATAGATACTTTCTCCTTGAGGTATTTTTTTTTTCTTTGAGAATATCCAAGCCAAGATCCTGTTAAGGTGACATGGCCCGGAAAAGAAATACTACAATTACCTGAAAAGAGAAGTCGATGAAGCAATCATGAAGAATTAACCGAATGAAAAACCAACACGACTAGAGAATTTGGCTGCGATTCCGCAGCAGTGGTCAATATACTAGCCCATCGTGATGTAGCACAGCGTGCCCTCATCCAACGAGAATATAGAACGATGTATTCTGAAATCCTTATTAACAAGCGACTGTCTTCAGTGTTAAGTGGTGATGGCAAGAAAGCAGCATTACTTTGGATATATGATCCAACAGGACGTGATACCTCAATAGTGCGACAAGCTTTAACCGGAAGCTTCATCGATCTTAAAGTTGCTACATAAGTGTTATGTTCCAGAACTCCATCCCAGATCCAACATCTTAGACACCTTTGCCATGAAATGTTTGGAGTTTACCTTGAGCAGGATATATAACTTCAAGCATCTGGCGATCACAAAAAGATAATTAGCCCTATCTATGCATATATACGTATACACACATCAGACTGCATATGCATAGACAAAAAGTTGCACATTTCTCATAATTTTATTGTGGGACTATAGCTGCTACTAAAATCAAAATTTGAATTGTAAAATTTGACAAATATAATCTTGATTGTTTTATTGGATATGATATATTTAAATCCGGAAACTTGGTTTTATTAAAAAAAAAAATAATAATAATAATAATAATAAAAATAAAAAATAAAAAAATAAGAAAATAAAATAAAATAAAATAAAAATAAATAAATAAAAAGGAGCATGCCAATAACAATAGTGGCACTTACAGCATAAGCTTGCACTAGGAAAAGCTCCCAGTTTTTGTGTTACTGTCATAACCATGAGAAATAATGCTAGCACGATGGACACATAGGAAATGATACAAGACTCTGACCTCATTTGGTTGTCGAACAACTTTCATTGTCCGAATTGTGTAAACAAATACCAAAGATATTACAGCCAGAGGACAGGGCCAAGTAAATTTGTTTCATGATGGCTCCACTTAGCCTTGCCAAAGTTCATAGAATTGGCAGCAATGCACATATATACATACACATTTGCCAAACTTTTAGTTTTCGAATATATATATTATGGAAACAAATATTCTATTTCTAAATATAAAAATAAAAAAATAAAAAAATAAAAAATTTGATCTTGTTTCCAAATAAAATAAGATGATTTGTTTCCATAATAAATATCATATTTGATATAATCAATAACAAATACTATATTGCTTTACTTTTTTCTTTGTTATTCATGCCATATAAGTCTTTTTTTAGTCTAGTTTACTAACTTCAATTAGTGCAGAATTTTGGCTACCCGTGTCCAAGAATTTTGGCCAATATACCCTACTATACATATATCCCCACACACTTTTCATATGACATTAAGAATTCTTGGGGATCAAGCTATTAATTAATTAATATTCAATATACAATACTAAATCTATAATATATATATATATATATATATATATATATATATATATATATATATATATATATATATATATATTATGGAAACAAATATTACTAAATAGGAATGATTTGATTTTCTATAAAGAAGGATTTGATCTTATTTACAAAACAAAACAAGATTTGATTTTATTTGACAAATATATAATTTGTTTTGATTTAGTTTCAATATATGTATATAAATACATATAAAAATTAATTAGGGAAACAAATATTATGCAAGGTTTGGAAAGATTTGATAGAGGATTTCTAAAGATATATTGGGAGAGCTCCCATAGTTTCCCTCTCCTATGATTTTCTGTTTTCAGGACTTGCAAGATCGAGCTCCGCAGATTTTTTTTCAGAAATTGAAACAGGATTCACAGAGTTAGAGTATTTTGCATGATCGTCACTCCAAGGACGCGACTCTCACGCAGGGGGCAAATGTGGGCCCAGGTGAAAATTAGGGTTCATTTGTCCTAATTAAATTAAATGCACAAATTAAGATTCGCATGATGATTAAATGAAAAGATGGAAGAGTCAGAAATAGAGAAGCAATACCTGAGAGAATCTTTCACGTGTCCCAAGGCAGAAGACACGTGGAGGCGACTCATTTTGAGAATTGATTGAGGGATTGGATTGGTGGCTAGAAGGACAGGGCAATATGGGCATTATTCTAATGACTAAAGGGTATTTTTGGAATTTACCTGAAGGCATGTGTCTTGCACATGACTACTTTTCAGAAAATCCTATAAATACCCCTTCCATTCCATTTGGAAGGGACTTCTCTTCAGACTCAGGATTTGGACTCTTGGAAGATCAAAGGACCCTTTTGGTGACTTAAAGGCTTGGAGATTCCACCTAAAAGCACTAAAGGGTTTGGACATCTCTTCAGACTAAAGACTTGGACTCTTGGAAGATCGAAGGACTCCTTTGGTGACTTAAAGGCTCGGATATTCCACCTAAAAGCACTAAAAGGGTTTGGACATTCTCTCAACTCGAAGGACTCAATAAGGCTCTTGGAATCCCTACTATCCTAACACGGTTCCCAAATTCTAGGAGTTCTGCCACGCGTCATTCGAGTAATCGTCCACCTGTCGTTCTCCCCTCTTCAATTAACCAATCAATTCTGTGCTCTTCGTGGATTTCTCTCCTCCTCAGCCAACACGAAACCCTAACCCTAGCAAGGTACGATTTCCTTACCCACATGCATCAATTAAAATATGAACAAATAATCAAATATCTAAATTACCTGAACAGATTGAAAGCCAACAAGATGAAGGCAAACATACTGAAGCAAACACCTATGTCCAACACTCAAAACAAACCTATCCCTATTAAACCACTTAGGGTTTCTAGGGTTATACCTCATTACATGCCTGTACAACAAATAACCCACTTCAGCCATCCCCAGCGCTATTCCAGGGTGCCCGGCTTTCGAATGATTCACCGAGTCCAAAATAAACATTCTTATATTATCCACACACCTCTTGTCAATCAGATCTTCAAAAAATTCTCCATTTTCTTCAATTTCAATTT
The DNA here is from genome assembly GCA_016801055.1 of Panax notoginseng. NCBI lineage: Eukaryota > Viridiplantae > Streptophyta > Magnoliopsida > Apiales > Araliaceae > Panax > Panax notoginseng. The sequence goes on along the minus strand of CM029014.1, from coordinate 44,015,045 downwards.
CAATATTATATTATTATTATTATTATTATTATTATTATTATTATTATTATTATTTGGGAAGTTTCAAGTGGGAATGCTTTTTTGAGCTCTTTTTTCAATGAGATTTTGTGGTTTTGAGAGAGGGTTTTGGAAATATTTGTGATGGGGATAATTTGGGGTAGTTTATTAATGTTGTGGTTTTTTTGTGTGGTGAGTTTGGGGGGAAGAAGAGGAGGGAAGGAGCGGAGGAGAATCGAGGAGATGACCATTGGGGTGGTTGTTTGTGGTGTTGGAGGGTGGAGGAGAGAAAGAGGTGGAGGTGACCGGAGATGAGTATGAAATTTAGTTCTAGACTAGTAGGGTACGTGTATATGTTATATGTGACACGTGGTGGACATGCAAGGCAGATGATGAAAACAATTGAATATTGGAAATGCAGGTTTGACGAGTCCATATATATTCTTCATCTCATTCGCCGTATTAAATCAAATATAATTTCAGTAATTAATTATAGACAGTGACGGAACTAGGGGGCGGGGGGCATCTGACCCTGGTAGATCGGGGGTAGGGGTGGGGGCGGGGGTGGGGGCGGGAGGGGGCAGCCAGTCAGGCGCCGGCGATCCGGTCTTCTTCAGTTCTTCTTCGGTCTTCTTCTGCAGGTTTTTTTTAAGACACATGAAACGACATTGTTTCATTAAAAAAAATATAAAAAATAACTTTAATGCCATCAGGTAGGAAGAATTAGGGATTTTAACTTTTCTTTTCTTTAGTCTTCCGCCTCTCAAAGTCTCACCTCTGCATGATTGCACTGCTCCTGCGTTCCTAATCCTGCCTCTTTCGCGTGCAGATCTGCTCCTGCACTGCTCCTCCAGTCCTCCTCTTCACCTCATCAGGTTTGTCAAATAAATGTGTATCTATCTATATACTTATATTATAAAATACTAGTAGTCAATTTTGATGAAAGAAGTTCACTTAATTTTAGTGTGCCCACTTTCTGAATGAAAGAAATTCATTTAATTATTATTTTTTTATTTGTAGTCAATAGGGATTAGTACTAAATTACTTTGTAATTTTTTATTAATTGTTAAAATCTGATGGGATTTTGGCCCAATTTTTTTTATAAATTGATGAAATTATTGATTAGCAATTGATATTTTTATTTATACTAGATTATGGATATATACTTGATTAAGCGACAAAGAACTGTTGATTCTTCTAATAATCAATTACCAAGTTCCAAAGCAAGTGGTGGTATTAATAATTCACGTGTGGAGTTCAATCCGAATGATATTGTTAGTGATCCGGGGTTACGTAAATCAATTGAATACTTTGTTATTGTGATTAGAGATCAAGTTCGAAGAGAGTATTTGACTAGAGGTCCATGTTAACCAATTGCCCATAATTATCCCCAAAAATACTTTTCTAATGTGAAGAGAAGCTTTCGACACGCTTGGTTTAAAATTTTTGAATGGTTGGAGTATAGCATTTCAAAGGATGCGACCTTTTGCTTTTGTTGTTATCTATTTGGCAATTCAAACAGAGTATATGCTTTTACAAAAAAAGGGTTTAGCAACTGGAAAAAGGCAATTGAAAAATTTCAAAAACATGTGGGTGCTTCGAATAGTGCTCATAATGATGCTAGAATACAACTTCAAGGTTTTAAAAATCAAAGGCAGAGTGTGTCACATATACTACTAGCACAAGGGCAAGAGATGGAGGTTGCTTATCGCACCTGTTTAACGGTGGCTTTGGATGTCACACACCTTCTTTTGAAGCAAGGTTTGCCTTTTCGTGGACATGATGAGTCATCAACTTCATCAAATAAGGGAAATTTTCTTGAGTTTTTTGAGTGGTACAACCTACGAAATGAAGAGGTAGGCAAGGAAGTTAATGAGAATGCTCCTAGAAACAATCAAATAACTTCTCCAAAAATTCAAAAAGAACTAACAAGTTCTTGTGACGTGGAAACTACACTTGTCATCATCAATGATATTGGGGACAACATATTTTCTATTATGGTTGATGAATCTCGAGATATTTCAATAAAGGAGCAAATAGGAGTTGTTTTGAGATATGTAAACAACTATGGAGATGTGATTGAAGGTTTCTTGGTATAGTACATGTGCCTGACACTTCATCTATTTCTTTGAAGAATGTTATTAATGAATTATTTGTAAAGCATAAATTGTCATTATCGAGATTAAGAGGTCAAAGATATGATGGGGCTTCAAATATGCGAGGCAAGTTTAATGGATTGAAGGCTCTTATTTTAAAAAGAAAATCCATATACAAGGTATGTCAATTGTTTTTCTCACTAACTCCAATTAGTTATTGTTGTTGTTGCCAAGAGCAGCCGTATTGTTAGTGATTTTTTTTCAATATGTTACTATGATTGTGAATGTGGCTGGAGCATCATGTAAAAGGAAAGATAAACTTAGACAACTTGAACATGATAGGATCGTGGAGTTTTTGGAAAAGGGAGAGATAGTTAGTGGTAAAGGAAAAAATTAAGAAATTAGTTTAAGACGACCAGGAGATACTCGTTGGGGGTCACATTACATAACAATAATCCGTCTTATGTTTATGTGGACTTCTGTATTACAAGTGCTTGAAAATGTGCATGATGATGGTGCTTTTGATGATAATAGCGCTATAGCCATAAGTTTGATTGATAAGATGGAGAATTATGAATTTGTATTTGTGATGCATTTGATGAAATATTTATTGGGAATCACAAATGATTTGTCACTTGCCTTACAACAAAAAGATCAAAACATTGTACATGCTGTGAGATTGATTGGGGTAATGAAAGCTCGACTACAAGATTTTAGGGAGGCGGAATGGGAGAATTTTTTGAAGGAAGTTAATATATTTTGTGAGAAGAACACGATCCCAATAATTAATATGGAAGACAACATGAGATCCCGTGGTCGTAGCAGGCGCAATGGACAAATTATTACTAATTTTCATCATTATCATGTTGAGATTTTTTGTCAGGTATAATCTCTATAAATCTTTTTCCATTATTCCTATCTAAAAATTTATCTTTTCTTTATTTTTCATTATTACAATGTAGGTTGTTGATTCAATTGTTCAAGAGATGAACAATCGTTTTTCAAAAGCAAACACAGAGTTACTTTTATGCATATCATGCCTTGATCCAAGGGATTCGTTCTCTCAATTTGACAAAAATAAATTACTCCGTCTTGTTGAGCTTTATCCAGAAAACTTCTCATTGACTGATCGCATGATACTTGGGTATCAACTTGAAAATTACATTTATGATATGCGATGCGTTAGTCAATTTTTTGGGATCGAAAATTTGGGTTTGGGAAGTCTTGCTAAGAAGTTAATTGAAACAAGAAGACATATGACTTTTACATTGGTATATCGATTGATCGAGTTGGCTTTGATTTTACTAGTTGCAACTGCTACTGTTGAAAGAGTATTCTTTGAGATGAAGATTGTCAAGACTGACTTGCGTAATAAAATGGGAGACGAGTGGATGAATGACAGTCTGGTAGTTTATATTGAGAAGGATATTTTTTCAACAATTGAAAACGAACAAATTTTGAGACGTTTTTAAACTATGCAGACTTGCGGGATATAATTGTCTCCTCTCACTCGTACAACCGAAAGAAGCTCTTCAAGCGTCAATAAATAATTTTTTTTATTGATTTATTTTGACCCCCCTCTAAATATGTTCTGGTTCCGCCACTGATTATACATTATATGGAAACATTGTATGGAATGAAATTGTAAATGAAATAGAAAATAAAATAATAAATCCCATTTCAAATTAATTAGAATAAAACTTACTTGAAAAATATTTATTTTAAAAGATGTGAAATGCAAATGAGGTAGAGAAAGCTACACTAAATCTAATTTTGCTAAATTATACATGTGAACAATTTTACGTGCATTAAATATATACAAAAAAATTGGAGTTCTACTATATATATTGTCAAAAATTTCAATCGAATTATGATTGCGACGTATATCAATACATATGATTGGATATAATTATAAAATTGACTCACTGTATCAAATACATCATAAAACTATATCAATTAGATTTATTCATGTAACTCGCAATAAAAAAATCGAAAGGTAAAGTCATAATATATATATATATATATATATATATATATATATATATATATATATATATATATCAAAAAATTGTGCATAAATTGTATAAAAAATACAGAAAAAAATGAGGAGGAACCTATCTTTAAATTTTTACACATGTTTATAATATAAAATACTAAGATCATTTATTAGTGATGCATAATTTGTTATATATAATGATATTAGTTCATCTTTATTAGTATGTATTACGTGAAATGTAATACATGCTACAAAACCAAATGGGAATTCATCCTCATCCTTCGTGTGGATTTGGCTGCCCTAAATTAATAAGTTACTCTATAGGGGCAAGAAAATTGTACCTTATTAGGGTTAGGGTTTCGTGTTGGCTGAAGAGGAGAGAAATCCATAAAGAGTGCGTAATTGATTGATGAATTGAAGAGGGTAGAAGAACATGTGAGCAATTACTCCAATGACACGTAGTAGAACTCTTAGGATCCGAGAGTCTTCTTAGGTTATTAAGAATCCAGAGAGCCTTCTAGGGTAGAGAGAGAATCCGTCAGTATCCAATCTTTCAAAAGTCATGGAATGAGTATTTATAGAGTTTCTTGGAAAGTGGTCACATAACAGGCACATGACCTTAGGAAAATTTCATAAATACCCTTGGTCATCAGAATAATGCCCAGATCGCCCTGTCCTTCTAGCCACCAATTAGTCCCTCAATCAATTCCTAAAATGAGTTGCCTCCATAAGCCTTCTTCCTTGGGACTTATGGAGGCTCCTCCTCGATCTCATGCTTTAAAGCTATTGTTGCTCAAATCATGTTTTCCTGCTCTTCCTTATTTATTTGAGAATCTTGTCTCCAGAAAACCTCGAAAGAACTTAGCATAGGACACGGGAGGCAGCACCTTAGTGGACCGAACCTTAGAGGGTAGAACCCTTGGGGCGCAAACCTTAAGTTTGAGTTTCCTTCGGTTCTTTTCGTTCGTTTCGGCCTCTCTTGGTCATTTTTCATCTTTTCCTTATGATTCTTAGTCTTGTAAGAAAATCATCTCGTCATGGAGATTCGGCTAATCATTTCTTGGAGTTTCACATGATTTTAGTTTCTTATTGTAGTCTGGGGTCATTGCTCTGTTATTGCATCTATCAAAACTTTTCTAGCACATAAATCGAGAAAATGAGGTAGTGCGCCCTAGGGGGCCGGACCTTAGGGGACTTAACCAACGGGGTGAACCCTATGAGGTAATTTGATTTTCTTTTGTTTGTTTTCCTTGTTTTTTTTTTCGATAGTTCCAACCAAATCCAGTTTAGGAAAAGATTGATTTATCTTTTCCTTACGGAAGAGTCATTGATGAGTGGATTTTATACCTACGAATCTTGTATTGTTAAGCTTAATTATTGTTATCTTTGAGTATTTTTAGTATCTATTTATTGGTTTTTGTGTTTATTTTTTTTAGGATGGAGCTGGAGGGACAAATTGGTCATTTGGGAGAAGAAAAGGTTTAAAAATCATTAAAATTAGAGTTGAGTGGCATTTTGTAAATACCTGGTCCTTGACTAGCGCCTAGTGCGCTTGGTCAGTGTAATTCCTAGCGCCTAGTGCGCTAGGCTACAGACATTGTTGGTGTTTTGCTGCTGAATTGGAATTTTGAAGCCAAACAGGAATATGGAAGAGGTTGAGACCAATACAAAGAGGAGAAGATTTCAGAAAAGACGAATCGAGGATTTTATCAAGAGAATTGCAGAGAGAACAAATGTAAGACCCCAACTTTTTATGAATAAAAATTTAATTTTCTCTAAATGTTATTTTGAATAATAAGGTGTGGATTTGATATAATGTTATAGTTGTGGGTAATATTTATAAATTATACAAAGGAAGCAAGTTGTCATAAAATATTCGTTTGGTCGGGAAATATTCGTTTTATCAGGGAATATTCGTACGACGGCACAATCATTGGTGGAACCCACAACGAAATTACTGTCGGATTTAGAAAACAAAAGAAATAATTTTTTTATAAAAATAACGGCAAAACTTTTAACGTTAACTGTTGAAATACCTGGTGATGATAAAAGTACAGTAATACGTGTGGTTGCACAGTAGCACACAGTATTGTACAGTATCTCTGATTATTGATGCTTACGTAAGAAGTCACTTAGTTTAATTCAATTATTGTCACAGTAATTGCTGCATAGTATCTCATATTATTGATTCAATTATTGTCACAGTATCATCTGCACAATATTTTATATTATTAAATCAATAATTGAGATGACATAATTATTCATATTACTATTTACATTATTGACAATGTCTAGAAAGTTCTGTCGAGAAAAGGAGTTAGGTAATCTAATTGCGCGCCAATAAAGAGAAGTCCTTATCGGAAAGCCCCCTCTTTCTTGGGAATGATCTGGTTGTTAATATTGTGAGTTATAATATTAATGATGAATAATTGTTGAAAGATTAAAAATGTGTTTATTGAAGATAAGTGATTTGTGATAAATATTTATTCAATTTTTTGATATAAATAAAGAGGTTTATCATGAAGTATTTATTGCAAATTTGGCTTATTACATGGACATCCACTTACTCATTTTTCAAAATCGTCGGTAAAAAGTTATCTCAGTTTTTGTTTTATTATTATTATAATAGTAATAAAACAGAAATTTTTTTATATAAAACAAAAAACTTTTTATATAAAAAAGAATACTTTTTATGTTATATATAAAGTTATTCGTTTTATTAGATTATAAATAAAATATATTATAATTTATATAAAGTTTTTGCTTTATTAGAATATTTTATTACATAATGTTGCATAGTAAAATCAAAATTTCGCCGAATCAGTCGCCCGTGAATGTTGTTACTGTGCGTCCATGATTATTTTCTTAAATAGTTCCTTGCCATTCTCCTATAAATAGGATGCTTAGTTTAGAAATGAAAATTACACCAAAATCAGAGAATTATTCTTCTATAATATTGTGTGTATTTGTTTCTAGTATAAGGATACTTTGAATGTAGCAAATAGTGCAATTTTTTTTAAGAATATCCCTGCTATACCAGCCAGAAGTACTTTCATTTTAAGGTAAGGGATATTATTTTGTTCAATGTTCGTAAGAAATATTATTTTCTTTCATACACTATAGTATGTAAGTAATATTATTTCGTTTCATATTCCTAAATCTACACATATTTTGATAAGTATTGCTTCTATACTCCTTGAAATTAGTAGAATATCCTTGAATTTTGCGCTTCATCTAGTATCGTTTCACGAAAATATTTTTTTGAACTTTCTAGTTAAATTTTAATCTTTTCATGTCGGGGTACTATTCATGAGCACTATTTATACATACGACACTATTCATACATACGGTACTATTCATACATACGATATTATTTATACGATACTATTCACGGGTTACTATTCATGAAGTACTATTCATGGGGTATTATTTACGAAGTAATATTCACATGGTACTATTCACGATAAAAATTAATTTCTTTTCTGTCCAAATTATTTTTGATACATGAATATCATTCTTGAATTTTACTCCACAAATTAGTTATCATGTTGACAATTTAGACATTCTTAAACTCTGGATAAATTAAATTAAAAATCTTTAATATTTATCCTTAATCTCACTTGATTGATTTCTTATGTCATTATAAGACCCCGGATTTTATGAAATAAAAGTATTCAATTTTTCTTATAATTACTATTCAGTAAATGGTTAAATTGATAAAGGTTAAAGTTAAGGGTGATATATGAAATTTTTTTCAAAATACACAAGTGGTTATAAAATATTCATTGTTATTGGGGAATATTCGTTTGGTCGTGGAATATTCGTTCTGTAGGGGAATATTCGTACGACGGCGCAGCCATTTATGAGCCCCATAACAGAATAACTGTCGGATGAAGAAAATGACAAATTTGAGTTTTTATAAATAAACGGCGTAATTATTACCGTTAACACTGTTGGAATATTCGGTGGTTAAAATACAGTAATACGCGTCGTTGCACAGTAGCACACGATATTGCACAGTATTTTTGAATTATTGATTCTTACGTAAGAAGGCACTACTCAATAATTGTTATAGTAATTACTGTTCAATATTTTATTTTATTGATTCAATAATTGCTGCGTTGATATTTTATATTATTGTTGTTTCAATAATTGTCACTACACAGTATTTTCCATTATCAAATCAATAATTCATATTATTTGAATAATATTATTAGATAGCATTATTGGCAATGTCTATAAAGTTCTGTCAATAAGAGGTTTAGTCACCTAATTGCGTGCCAGTAAAGAGAAATCCTTATTAGAAAGCCCCCTCTTTCCTGGGAACTGTCTGGTTGTCATAATTGTGATTCTGTAATATTATTTATGAATAATTAATTATTGATTTATATAATAAGAAAATATTTATTTTATGTAGATATAAATGATGGATTTATTTTATGTGGATATAGATGAAGGAGTTTAGCATGTATTATTTGTTGAAAGTTGGTAATTATTTTCTCCGATAAAATATTCATTTATATATATTATTATAATATATATTATAATTGTTTAATAATAATATTATTATATATATATATAAACATGTGGTTAAGGGACGGAGGTAATCAAAATGAATTTGGAATGCTAGCTTGGTTTCTTTTTCTATGAATGGTGGGTGGAGAAATTGCCTAAATAATTGTTTTTCAATTAGTATGGACCCTCCATTATTGCAAATTGTAAGATTTGTCTGCAAAGCTTGAATGGTTTCAAATGGGTTGGTGGAATTGGTTGGTGGAGGAATTTAGTCTACAAAGTTGTGTTTTTCTTGTCATGTATGGGACCCCAGCAATTGAAAACAAAGGAAGAGTTAGGCATGCATGTGCAGTAAGTCAGGCGGAAGAAAGAAAAGTTTGGCAAAGTTAGGTTACTTCAGTTGATTTCCTCCTCCGTCCTGCACTATAAATGGAGGGATAACCCTCCTTCCTCAAGCACACCTTCATAAATCAGAAATTCTTATTCTAAAGTATTGTGAGTATTTTTCTTGAGTATAAGAATATTTTAAGCGTAGTTTTTCTGCAAGATTTTCTCAGAATAATATTTGATATTCCAGTCAAATCCAGTTTCTACCAAGGTAAAGGATATTATTTTATTTCAATACTCGTAAGAAATATTATTTTCTTTCATACTCCATAGTATGGAAGGGATATTATTTCATTTCATATTCCTAAATTTGAACTTACTATGGTAAGTATTGCTTCTATAATTCTTGAAATTATTAGAAATTTCGTTTCATCTAATATCATTTCATAGGAATATTAGTTTGAACTTTTTATCAAATTTGGAACTTTTCATGTCTAGGTACTGTTCACGGGTACTGTTCACAGTTACTATTCACGAGTACTGTTCACGGGTACTGTTCACGAATACTGTTCACAGTTACTATTCACGAGTACTGTTCACGGGTACTGTTCACGGTTACTGTTCACGAGTTACTATTCACGACAAAATTAGTTTATTTTTCTAACCAAATTATCGTTGATTTATGAATCTTACTCTTGAGATTTAATCTATATGTTGATTATATTATTTTTATTATCATATATAACATTTTTATAACCCTAATGATGATATTTCTCTTTAACTTGAGTGTAAAGATGGGTAGATTTTTGGTATGATCATGACTATGGGTTTCCTTTGGCCAGTAGTGCAAAGTTGAATCGTTGGCTGGTATGATCATGACCATTAAATTTACAATCGAATATTTTTAGCTTAAGTGCAAAGGTGAATGGATCAACATGGTTATAATTATTGTTTATATAAATTCTTAAATGATTATATATTTTTTTGAGATAATAATATATTTGGCCTGTAGTGCAAATATGAACTGTTGATGAATATATTTGGCCTGTAGTGCAAATATGAACTGTTGAGGAATATCTTTGGCCTGTAGTACAAAGATGAATTGTTGATGAATATCTTTGGCCCGTAGTGCAAAGATAACATGTTGTTGAATATCTTTGGCCAATAGTACAAAGATGATCTATTGACGAATATCTTTAGCCGTAGTGAAAAGATAAAGTTATTAGTATGATTATGAACAGGAAATGTGATTTGGTGTAACCATGATCTTTGATGTTTCAGGTAAAGATAGGTGATGAAAATTATCTTCGTCTTGGATGAGAAGAGAAATTTAGAACTACAATTATGATTACGAGTTATTCATATGATTGTGGACCAGAATTGTTGATTGATGTTACAGGGATAAAACATTGTTGATGGATTTTTAACATGGAGAAGATAATAGACTTTAAGTCTATTTGACTCTTCTAATGGATTGCTCGTTCCGCTGCAATTATGGTTGAAATTTTTTTTTATCATCTACCATATGTTCTAAATCTCTGATTTATTATTGATGAAGGCTATTGATAATATAATTATCTTTAGTCATGATATTCTTTACTGAGCTAGTTGTGCTTACCCTTTTGCTTCACAATTCCTTTCAGGTAATAAGAGTGTAGCTGGGTCGAGCGGGGTAACAGAGGAATAGAACGGTGGTCATCATTTAGTAGTTAAATTTGGTGAACCAACTAGGGTGAGGCGAACCCAACGTTGAAAGGGTGTTTTGCCACTATCATACAAGATGTCTAATGACACACAACCTCGTGTCATCATGAGACATGGTTGTGCTCGTCCACTTGCTGAGTATATTTACGAGCACTACCTATATAATCATGGTGTTTGTTTGAAGTATAGTTCTTAATTAGAGACAGTGGAGATAATGATATGTCAAGAGAAGACTCACCATTGGGAAGAATATGATAGTAATCTTCTCGTTTTTCTTTGGGGTCTATTAGGTCAACCAAGGATAATTCTGTGGCCATATGATATCTATCATAACCTAGAAGCATGGCCTCTCATGTACGAAGGTTTCCTTGAGCACTTCCCAAAGATTCTAATTTCTAAAATAGTTTTTGACTATACCTTTATGTAAGGTGTCACTGTGACGTGCTATCCCAAGTTGGTGTCAAGAGTCACAGTTGGTATATATTTGTATCCAAACTCACAACATATGTGTTGTTGTATTTTGCACGACAATTGTTGTAATAAAATTGTAGTTATTTTCTGTACCATGTATTTGGCGACTCAGAAAAGGTTGGGTGATGTATACCTATTTTGGGGTTGTCACAGTCATTGTCATCATCCTCATGATTATATTGTGGTGAAAGTCATCTTTGGCCCGTAGTGCATAAATAGACTGTTGATTGGTATGATTATGATCAGAAATTATGTATCGGTATAACCATAACCTGTAATGTTACAAATGATGTGGTAAAAGTCCTCTTTGGACCGTAGTACATAGATGGACAGTTGTTTGGCATAATCATGACCACTGGTGATAATAACGAATATCATTGGTCCATAGTGCATGGATAATTCGTGGATGTGATACTAACGAATATCTTTGGCCCGTAGTGCATGGATAATTTGGTGACGTGAATTATTTATTGAGATGTGTTACAAAGATAAAATATTGATGATGAACTTTTAAATCATAGAAGATAGTAGACATCATGCTCTACTTGACTCTTCTAATGGATTGCTTGTTCCGCTGCAGTTAAACTTGTTGTTTATTGTATTCTATCAATTTTTACACTGTTGAAGGCTAAGAATAATTTATTCTACATTATCTTAGTTATAATATTCTTTACTGGGCTAGCTGAACTCACCCTTTTCTTTCATTGTTCTCTTCAGGAAATGAGAATATAGATGGGACTAGTCCGGAGATGGAGTGACTGTCCAAGATGGTTGCTATAGTAGTCCTCACTATTCTATAAAATAGTATGAAAATAATTGTAATGAGGACTTTATTTGAGTTTGGATATTGTCTACGAGATAATATTTGTATTGAAACTTAGCTATTGTGTTGTCGTATTTTACACGATAGTTGTATAAATTAAGTTTGTATTTAAATTATGTACCATGTATTTGGCGGCTCAGAATGGGTTGTATATACCTATTTTGGGGGCGTCACAGTTGGTATCAAAGTTTGGGGATAAGATCCCTGGCAGAGATCTGAGGCTAGAACTAGGAGGGGAGAGACGAGTAAATCTTTCGCTAGTGTGTCATACCTAACCTTATTTGTTATTAATTGGTCGGTCAAAATATAGGGATATTATGTGGCTTTTTAATTAACCATTGTTTTGTGGAAGTGTTTAAAAATGGAATCTGAAAATTTTGAGATAAGCAATGGAGCATATGAGACCGTTGAGACACCGCCAATCAATAACCAAAATAATATGCATCAGGAAAGCAATAATTCTCATTTAAACAGCAATACCGACCAAATGATGAACGATGGGATGTTTAGGAGCTTTCTGCAATTCATGCAACACCAAACGAGAGATATTATGTAAGACCCCAACTTTTTATAAATAAAATTGAATTTTCTTTATTTATTATTTTGAAATAGTAAGGGTTGATTTGATTAATATGGTTAGTTATAGGTAAAATGCGCAAATATTTCAAATAAGCAAGTGGTTATAAAATATTCATTGTTGTCGGGAAATATTCGTTTGGTCGTACAATATTCTTGCTGTCGGGGAATATTCGTACGACGGCGCAACCTTGTATGGGCCCCATAACGGAAAGCGATTGGATGAAAAAAATGACAAGTATGAGTTTTTATAAATAACGGCGTAGTTGTTACCGTTAATATTGTTGGAATCCCGGTGGTTAAAACACAATAATACACGGTATTGCACCAATTATTGATTCTTACGTAAGAAGGCACTACTCAATAATTGTTATAGTAATTACTGTTCAATATTTTATTTTATTGATTCAATAATTGTTACGTTGATATTTTATATTATTGTTGTTTCAATAATTGTCACTACACAGTATTTCCTATTATCAGATCAGTAATTCATATTATTTTAATAATATTATTTGATAATATTATTGGCAATATCTAGAAAGTTCTATCTAGGAGAGGTTATTTAATTGCGCGTCAGTAAGGAGAAATCCTTACCGGAGGGCCCCCTCTTTTTCCTGGGAACAGCCTGGTTTCAATATTGTGATTCTATAATATTATTTGTGAATAATTAATTATTAATTTATATGATAAGAAAGATATTTATTTATGTGGATATAAATGGAGAAATTTTTAAAAAGTGACAATTGTTAAAAATTGATATTTTATCTTTTCTGATAAAATAATTCATTTAAATATATTATTATATTACAATAATATAATAATGGTGACATTTTACAATGAATGTGTGATATATGAATAAATAAGGAGGAAGAATATTTTGTTACAATAAATGCTAAAAACATGTTACACATATTGGTGGACCCCATTTTTGACTGAAATTTAATTATAGCCTGCAAAATCGTCCGTATATGGATTTCGGTCAATTTCTGTTTAGAATTTGGAAAAACTTAAAGTTACAAAGTTGTAGAGAATTGAATTTCCTATAGAATGGACATAAGATTCGAATTTTCTGATAAAAGAGCTATTTATTATGAATTATTGAAGTTCCGGAATAATTGATTTTTGGAGTTTAAATTTTTTTTGTAAGAAAAATGTTTTTATTATGTTGGTGGGCCCCACTTGTATTGAAAATGTGCTGAGTTCAAATTTTTTAAAGTGGGCAGAAAATTTTTATAAATATTAATATTTTATTAAATTTTCTGCTTTGGTATTCTAAGCATTTTCTTATAAATAGGGTGCTTAGGTTAGAATTGAAAATCACACCAGAATCTAAAATTTTCTCTCTCAATATTATCGAGCGTATTTTTGTGAGTATTTTGCTACTTTGAGTGTTGCTATACGGTGCAAGTTTTCTTTATCATTATATTCGATATTCCAGTCAAAAGCACTGTCCTTTTGAGGTAAAGGATGTTATTTTTTTTATAAATGATATTATTTCTTCTAATATCATTATACCGAATTATTGATATGAATTTTATTTTAAAATTTCTACCTTTTTGTGTCGGGGTTACTATTCATGTATACAACACTATTCACGTATACGACACTATTCACGAATACGGCACTATTTGCCGCAAAATGAAATTTTCTCTTCTTTGTCCCAGATGTCTATTTTTGTTACTATCTTTGATTGTATCCATGTTTTGATCTTTATTCTTAAATTTTACTCCACTATGATATATTTTGGTGTTTTTGAACATGGATAAACCGAAGTACGAATATCTAATATTTATCCTTTTGTCTCACTGATTCGTTTCTTTTAAGATATTTTTCATCATCCTCAGTCCTAAATGATGATTTTACTGAATATCTTTGGCCTGTAGTGCAAAGATGAATGATTAACTGATGAATATCTTTGGTCCGTAGTGCAAAGATGAATAGGTGTTTAAATGAACATGACCAACTGGTGATACAAATGAATATTTTTGGCCTATAGTGCAAAGATGAATATTTGATTCAAGATGTATATTGATTGATGTTACAGGGATAAAATATTGATGATGGACTTTTAAATCTTAGAAGATAGTAGAATTCATTCTCTACTTGACTCTTCTAATGGATTGCTGTTTTCGCTACAGTTGCTGATCTAAAACTTGTTGTCTATTATATTCTATCAGATTTTTCCCTGTTGAAGACTAATGATAATTTGTTGTATATTATCTTAGTCATAATATTCTTTACTGAGCTAGTTGAGCTCACCATTTTCCTTTTTGTTCCATTTTTTCTAGGAGCCGAGAATATAGCAGGAAGTAATCGGGGTGTGGAATGATGGTTCTAGACAGTTGTTTAGCAATCCGCACTATTTTGTAAAATAGTGTAACAATAATTGTAATGAGGGCTTATTTGAGTGTGGATATTGTCTAGAGGACAATATTTGTATTTAAACTCACAGTTTATATGTTGTCATATTTTGCACGACAATTGTAGTAACGATGTTGTAGTTGTTTCTGTACCATGTATTTGGAGACTCAGGATAGGTGATGTATACCTATTTTGGGGGCGTCACAGTTGGTATCAGAGCTTAGAGATATGGTCTCTGGCGGAGATCGGGGAATAGAACTTGGAGGGGAGAGACGAGTAAATCCTTCGCTAGTGTGTCCTACCTAAGCTTATTTGTTGATTGGTCAGAATATAGAGATATTATGTGATATGTTAATTTCTTTAATTAACCCTTATTTTATGGCAGTATTTGAGAATGGCAACTGAGAATGTTAACAATGGAGTAAATGAGACCGTGGAAACATCTTTAATCATCAATCAGGAGAACGTGCAACGGGACGACAATGTTTCTCCTGTTAACAACACCACTGATCAGACGATGAACGATGGGATGTTTAGAAGCTTTTTGCAGCTCATGCAAAATCAGACGAGGGAGACTCGTGTATCAAATATGGGTGGAAATGATAACAATGCGCGGTTTGTCACAGCCAAGCAGTTCAAAGAGTTGGGACCACCAGAATTATGGGGAAAACCAGATCCGATTAAGGCAGAAACGTGGGTCAAGTAAATTACCATGATATTTGATGTCTTGGGATGCGCGGAAGAACATAAGGTTCCATTCGCCATCTTTATGTTCCGTGGTGAGGCAGGTTACTGGTGGGAATCTGTGAAGCGTACCCAGCCAGCCGCACTTAACTTGTCTTTGGAAATATTTCAGAAACTGTTCAATGACAAGTACTTTCCTGAAAGTATTCGTCATATGAAGGAGGTAGAGTTTATTAGACTGGAACATAACAACATGACGGTGTCCCAGTACAAAGCGAAGTTTGCGGAGTAATCCAGGTTTGCACCTCATTTGGTAGAGAATAAGGAACTTATGACGCGGATGTTTTTGAGAGGTCTGAAACCCGAGATTCGACAATATCTTATTTCTCACAAATTTTTTCTATATTCAAATGTTGTCAACAGGGCTCAATTATTAGAGTGAGATAATGAGTACGTTCAACCGAGGGACCACAACTAGGGTCATACCGGTGGCAGCAGTCATTAGAGCAATGTTAACCAGTGGGGAGGAAAAAATACAAACAAAAGCGGTAACCACTCTGGTGGTAATCGTAGCCATGATAATAGAAGATGCAAGTCGGGGGAAGATTTTAAAAAGAGAAGGTACAACAATGACAATGTGAAGACATCAGCACCAAGATTAACTGTTTCTAAGGGAGGAGAACGACCACCGGTCATATGTTATAAATGCGGGAAAGAGGGACACATCAGCCCAAACTGCCCACAACAGTTCAAGGTATATTATAATTGTGGAAAGGAAGGTCATATCGCTTGAGATTGTATTATAGCGAAACCAAGTCCAGTAGGGATGGTGACTCCAAAGGTTGTCCCAGACAAGTCAAAGTCAGCGGTTCCTGGAATAGCGTTTATCATGACTGACCAAAATGCGAGGAACCTGAACGAGGTGATCATGTGTAAGCTAATCATAAACTCTTACGAAGTTTATACCTTACTAGATACCGGTTCTACCCATTCTTTTATCTTTCCTACTTGTGCTCAACGTTTGAACTTGACTATGGAGAAATTAGACTTTGACTTATCTGTTGAGACTCCGTTAGGAGAAACTTTCATTACATCTACTGTTTATAAATCTTGTTTGATCTAAGTTGGCACTATCACATTACCTGTAGATCTTATCTCTTTAAAGATACTTGCTTTTGATGTAATTTTAGGGATTGATTGGTTAACTACTTATCATGCCAAAATTGATTGTTTTTGTAAGGTTGTTAGTTTTCATATTCCTAACCAACCTGTTATGCGAATTCAAGCAACCAAACTACTAAAGTCAATCACTGTCATATCAAACTATAAAGCCATTCGTTTATTGAAAAACGGATGTCAAGCTTTCTTAGCCCATGTCATGGACTTTAACAAAAACACGTCAGATTTGAATAATATTTGTGTTGTTAGTGAATCTCCTGACGCATTTCCTGAAGAACTTCCCGGTCTACCCCCAGAACGTGAAGTTGAATTCTTTATTGATCTTGAACCTGGTACAAAATCCATTTCTAAAACCCCATATCGAATGGCTCCTATTGAACTTCAGGAGTTAAAGGTCCAACTATAAGAGTTGTTGGACATCGGTTTCATTCATCCTAGTACATCTCCTTGGGGTGCTCCTGTTTTATTCGTAAAGAAGAAAGACGGGAGTATGCGACTTTGTATTGACTACCGGGAATTAAACCATGTCACCATCAAGAATAGGTATCCGCTACCTCGCATTGATGACCTGTTTGACAAGTTGTAAGGAGCACAATTCTTTTCAAAGATCGATTTTCGTTCTGGATATCACCAGCTGAAAATTAAAACTGATGCTATTCCGAAGACTGCCTTTAGAACTCGGTATGGGCATTATGAATTCCTAGTCATGTCTTTTGGATTGACTAATGCTCCTGCGGCTTTCATGGATATGATGAACCGAGTATTCAAGAAATATTTGGATCAGTTCGTTATTGTCTTTATTGATGACATCCTCATATACTCCAAAAGCCGTGAAGATCATGAGCACCATTTGAAGCTGGTACTTCAAAGGCTTCGTGAAAACAAGCTATATGCTAAGTTGAAGAAATGTGAGTTTTAGCTTGAGGAAGTAGCATTCCTTGGGCACGTAGTGTCAAAACATGGAGTATCTATTGACCCGTCGAAGATTGAAGTAATATAAAGTTGGGAGCAACCGAAGTCGGTGACTAAAGTACGCAGCTTTCTGGATTTAGCTGGTTATTATCGGAGATTTGTGGAAGGATTTTCTCGAATCGCTACTCCGTTAACTCAGCTGACTCAGAAATATACAAAATTCTTATGGAGCGAGGACTGCGAGAAGTGTTTCCAAGAGCTTAAGAGGAGACTCATTTCGGCACCTGTTCTGACAATGCTGTCTGGTTCGGATGGATTTGTTATCTATAGCGATGGTTCAGGCAAAGGGTTAGGATGTGTTCTCATGCAACATGGGAAAGTCATAGCCTATGCCTCGCGACAACTCAAAGAATATGAGAGGAATTATCCTACTCATAATCTGGAGTTGGCAGCAATCGTTTTCGCATTGAAAATTTGGAGACATTATCTATATAGGGAGAAAGTGGAGATATATTCGGATCATAAAAGCCTCAAATATTTCTTCACCCAAAAATAACTCAACATGCGACAACGACGTTGACTCAAGCTATTGAAAGATTATAACCATACCATTCAATACCATCCTGGAAAAGCGAACGTGGTAGCTGACGCGTTGAGTAAAAGATCATATGCGGGAACGAGTGCGATGCTGTGAACACAAAGGCCCATTTTGTGTAATTTACAAAAGATAAAGATAGAGTTCAAGACTCAGGGGACCCATTCGATGATGTCAAGTATACCATAGAACCAATTTTAATCGATAAAGTTAAAGTTGCTCAAGCTACGGACCTAGAGCTGATGCGTATGAAGAAGAAAGTGCAAGAAGGTGCTATTCCAGAAGCAAGAATCGATGAAGAAGGAATACTTCGAGTCCACTCCAGACTTTGTGTTCCTAACGACTCTGATTTGAAGTACAAAATAATGATGGAGGCACACAACACACCGTTTGCAATTCATCCTAGAAGTACCAAAATGTATCGTGATCTTCGACATACATTTTGGTGGAGAAATATGAAGAGAGAGATTGTGAAGTTTATCTCGAGGTGTTTAACTTGTCAACGTGTAAAAGCGAAGCATCAAGTGCCAAAGGGTTCATTGCAACCACTAGAGATTCTGAAATAGAAGTGGGAATACATTACCATGGATTTCGTTATAGGTCTTCCCAAGGTTTCTCAAGGTATAAATGCGATTTGGGTTATTATTGATAGATTAACTAAGTCTGCTCATTTCTTACCAATACGGGAGACTTATTCCCTTGAACATCTTGCTCGTATGTATGCAAATGAGATTGTGAGATTGCATGGCATGCCAGTATCCATAGTTTCAGATCATGACCCAAGATTCACTTCACGATTTTGGGTTAGCTTGTAGAAAGCTATGGGCACGGATTTACGATTCAGTTTAGCATACCATCCTCAAATGGATGGACAATCAGAGAGGACTATTCAAACTCTTGAAGAGCTATTAAGACTCTGTGCCCTAGACTTCAAAGGGAGTTGGGATAAGTATTTACCATTGGTGAAATTCTCCTACAACAACAGTTATCAGGCAAGTATAGGTGTGGCTCCATTCGAAGCATTGTATGGACGAAAGTGTCGCTCTCCAGTATGTTGGGATGAGGTGGGTGTAGACACTTGAAATTTTCTGTACTATTGTCACTAACATTGCAGGAGAGCAGATTCGTCTTTTAAGAGGGAACCCTGAAAGACGATCCATATCCGTACCGAATACTACCGGAAGTTCAGCATCAACCCCATATTGCAATCTGGGAGTAACAATTCCAATTTCGGAGATAACCCCGAGGCATGCAGATCAATACCAGCACACATACCAGAGAAGACCGGTTAATCTCGGAGATAATCCCGAGGTATCCAGTCTCAGTCCCAACCATGGGAATAGCCACCAACCTTGGTGATAACCCCAAGGAATGCAATTTCGGCAATAACCCCGGAAATGCTTGTTACAAGTGCGACCAGCTTCAATCTCGGCGCTCACAACGAGATCCACTGTACCAGCCCGGCGATAACATCGGGAAGACAGACACACCTCAAGGATGACAATGAGGACCTTCAACCAATTATAGTAGTCCAATCCCAGCCAAGTTGAGCAACGTTTGCTTTATCAGCCCAATCCGGCGATAACACCGGTGAGGGGCAACATCATCATCTGACCAACACGATGCCACGCCACGTCGCCTCAACATATCTACGCAACAATTTCCTACAAGACTAATCAATCCCGAGTGACTATTGTACGAGATAACAGATGAAAGTTGAAGCTTGAAGACCGGAGGGCACCGTCCCATCTTCAATGACTTCGTACAAACTCTAATTCCATGCCATCGTACAACTCTCGACAACGATGGTCCGAAATAAGTCATGTATACCTCAAACGGATGCCCGAATTGTACTTCTGAAAGTTCGAGTGGACATTACAGTGCCCGAGTGTACGTACTTCGAGACGACCCGAGCCAAAAAACCCGGCCCCACCTGGGTTGCCTCTGGTACACCTGCGGCTTAGCCACAGGTACACCTACGGCTAATATGCCTATAAACAGAGGCCTTGGGGTGCTAATTTTTAAGGAGAAAACGGCGAGGAAGCCCTGCCCAATTTGCTATGCACTCATCCCATGCAGTGTACTTTCCCCTTTTAAACACCTGTGAGCTCATATATAGCCTCTTTTGTACAAAAGCCAGCGTTTACCCACTCTAAAGATATAGAAGTCTTATTTAGCAGTCAGCTGTAAGCCTTCTCACACACTTTAGAGTCTTTCTCTTCATCTCTGCACACACCCTTCTACACGTTGAGAGTCGTGTTGCTCTTTTTTGCCTGGACTTCGGTCCATGATTTTATTTCAGTCTGTATATATATATATATATATATATATATATATATATATATATATATATGTTTATATATATATTGACTAACATTATCGAGTTATGCCTCGATTGAGCCTAGACTTCGGTTTGGAGCGTTTATTTGCTTTCCTATATATATATATATATATATATATATATATATATATATATTCGTCCTACCTAGAGCTCACTTCGTGGCAGTTGATCGCTTTGTACAGCTTTCTTTACGTTTCGTCCCGCCTGGAGTTTCCTTCGTGGCGGTTGACCGTATTTACTGCTTTCTTTACGTTTTGTCCCGCCTGGAGTTTCCTCCGTGGTGGTTGATAGCTTTTACAGCTTTATTTACGTTTCTGATCCCCCATGGAGGTGCTTCGTGGTTGGTGATCATGTCTATATATATATTTACAGCTTTTATATATATATCTGCTTACTGCTTTCATATAAGTTGTAGTATTCTGTGCGCCTAGGAATCATGTGATCACATATTCATCCCATTGGATCTAGATTCGGTTCTCATGATGGACATTTTCAGCTGTAAGCAGCTTGTAAATTATTCTGCGGTGTCTGAATTTCCTCAGATGGTTTCCATACCCACGAGGAAGTCGGCATTATTTTGTACATTATTTTCATACGGATGCCTCGCATTCGTAAAATAAAATCAATTAAGCCGAGCACTTAATAAAATCGGAGTGTGAAAGGTCTCAATTACTATTGAGCATCAGGGTTTGAAAAACCTCTTTTATAAAACATCACTGCCATATCTTGCTTAAAATTGAATTTTTACATAAAATTCAAACCTTGTGTATATAGGTGCGAACGAGGCCTCACACTACTTCCAAATAACCGCACATTGACCCACACACACACATTCAGATAACAGTTTCTTGAAAAGAGGTGGTCACCGTGGTAACACGGATGTCGGGGGGTGCCTAACACCTTCCCTCCGTATAATCAAGTCCCCGGACCCTAATGAATCTCAGTTTCACCGACCCGTTTAGCAGTGTCACATCACTAGGTCAATGTGCAAACCTTTTCTCGGTTGTGTTGATACAACCATTTAAAAAATCAACTGGCGACTCTTAACAGTCCATCGTCGACATTATACATGTCGGACCTTTTTCACTTATTTTTTTAAACAAATCTCACCTAAAATGAGAACACCAAAGAACAAGTAACGGAAAGGGACAATTAAAAATCTCGACGTCGACAGGTGGCGACTCCACTGGGGACTCCAGTAAGAGGACTTAAGCCGCTATTACAATTTTTTCAAAATTGTTATCTGCTTGTGTGTGGATGTTGTATTTACATTTTGTGATAAATGTGTACGAATGCATTTCCTTACTTAGTGCTTCGTACTATAAACTGCTTGTGATATTAGTACTTCGCACCATATTTGCTTGTGATATTAGTGCTTCGCACATTTCATCATTTTCATACGGTAAGACGTGATGTATGTGAATGTATGTTGTGTGGTCCCTCCACCAGGAGGCTATCCCGTCGGTGTTTGATTACTGGACTCGTGAGAAGACTAATTCTCCGAGGCTCAGGAAAGGCACCACCCAAATTCGCTCCAGTTGAAAGATTGGATTAACTTCCCGTCAAGTAGATTGCGATGATTTGGGAACCTTCATGCCAAAAAGCCGTGAGAGTAACCTAAGATAGGTTAGCCTCTGATAAACCCAAAACGGAGGAAAGTCTCTTCATGCTCTCATTTCAAATTACTTGTAAAGCACAATTACTTGTAATTATATTCCATATCTATCTCCATGTAATGAGAAATATGAAGAAATGTGTACACATACATGCTGCAAACAGCTGACATCCGTTTTGCAGGATAAAATTTCCTAAACTGGACACATCACATAGCATGTTATTATCCACCTTCCCTAAAGACTAAACTATGCAAGTCTTTTCCTGGAATCAATCGGACCTTCCACCCGTTTAAAGTCCAAAAAGGCAACAGGCCTACAGTCAATCATGTTGTCATCCGACCAGACCGAACTTAATCCAGTTTCTCGCAAAGAATTCGACGGATTAAGCAAACAGATTACAGATTTGGCTGTTCTACTAAAAGAATTACACCAGTCTACACAGGGTCAGAAAATACCCGTACATGCTGAATCCTCCACACAAGGAGGAACCCAGGTCGTTACAATACCTGAACTGCAGTTGGATCCGACCAACAAAACTCATGATGCTGCCCATCCCACTGGAGACCCAGACACTGGTGACATCAAAAAGAAAGTCCTCCAAATGGAAGAGACTCTTCGCACTATCAAAGGAATTGGAACACACGGGAGTGTTTTATATGCTAATTTGTGTATTTTCCCTGGTATTCATTATCCAGAAAAGTTTAAGACTCGTGACTTTGAAAAATATAACGGGTTAGGAGATCCTTACACACATCTAAAGGTGTTTATTAGAGAATTAGGATCTTATGCAGAGGATGAAAAACTCAGAATGCAACTGTTCCAAAAAAGTCTAACTGGAGAAGCCCGTTCGTGGTACACAAGATTAAACAATTCAAAGATCCATAGTTGGGAAGAGCTAGCACACGCTTTCCTCACCCAATACAACTTTCAATCTCAAATGGCTCCTGATCGGTATCAAATTACCAAGATCAAGAAACAGTTTAATGAGTCTTTCAGAGAGTATGCTCAGAGGTGGAGACGCCTGGCTGCCCAAGTTAGTCCTTTCATGACAGAATCAGAGATGGTCATGACTTTCATAGACATACAAAAAGCACCTTTCTATGAAAGAGTTTTAGCCGGCATTGGCAAGCCATTTTCTGAAATGGTCAAACATGGGGAGATGGCTGAAATGGGATTGAAATTCGAAAAATTCAAGACCTAGCAGCACTCAAAGCTGTTGCTGATCACATCCAATCTGGAAATTATGAGAACAACCCTCGGAGGGTCCATAAAAAGAAAGAGGAAGATGTTTCCTTGATACTACATGGTCAAAAAGGCAATCAGAACATGCCTATTCAACGGAGAAATTACACTCCCTTTCAATCACAATCTGCGAACCCTTCAGTACCAAAAGGTGGAGAAGCTAAGCGCCCTCGAGTATTCACACCCTTAGGGGACACCCTCGAAAATATTCTCAATCTTCTAACAACACAGAAGAAAATCACGCATCTGCTTCCACCAGCCAGCCCTAATGGACGGGGTTTTAATACTGCTCGGAAATGTGCTTATCATGCCGAGGCACCTGGACATGATACTCAGGATTGTTAGGCCTTGAAACGCAAAATCCAAGACCTGATAGACAACGGTGAAATCGTGGTCACCAAACCCGATCAGCCTCACGTTCAAGACAACCCTCTTCCTCAACACAAGGAAGAAGAGGTCAACATGATCAATTGGAGCAGCGGACAGAGTTCCAATTTCAGCTGTGAATCCTCCCCGACCCCCAAAGATGGTGATGACAGATGGGATTATGCCAAGTTCCAATTCACAATGGAACGAAAGATGAAAGCTCTCTGTAAACAAATTGAGCAATTGGCAGAACTGGTGACTTATCAGCATCAAGTGACTCGTCAGCTAATCAGCCAGGAGCATGCCAGTCTCCTACTTATTGTCATGAATATTCCCTCTTCACTTTCAGAAAATGAAATGATGGAAGACAAAGTGACGAAGAGAGCAAATGTTAAGGCCCGTCGGGATTTTTCCAACAAAAGGGAATTCACACATTTGGGCCAACCTATGGAGGAAATCCTTCATATGTTAATCAATGAAGCAAGGATTAGTTCCCTTCTACCTCCAATCAACCCCCGTTCAGGACGATACAACTCTGAGGGAATATGTCAATATCATTCTCAATCTCGCGGTCACAGTACAGAAGAATGATGGGCACTCCACCACCTAATTCAAAATTTAATCAACAGTGGCGTACTGCGCCTGGCAGATAACGACACTGTATTACGGGCAAGTGAGGATTCGGGTCCTACTAAGTGGAAGAGTGTAGTAGCAGTCATATCCGCTGAAATGGATGGGGTTAACAAATCACTTGTCATGCCAGTAATTCAACTCAAGGGAATCAACAATCCTTTGAAAGTGGCCGCTCCCGAGCCAATCAACTTGTCGTGCAGTGCACAATATCCTATTGTTAGCTTGCACACAGTTCTGTGGAATTATGGAGAAGGTGAAGGATCCACCTCGTATACAACTGCTGCAGTGTCGAAGGAGAATCCACTGTATCTTCCCCAACGGGTAATGAAGCCTGTCATCAAGTCTAAGGGGAAAGTGCCCATTGAGAATATTGAAAATTTCCTCCGCACTATGGGTCATAACGAAGCCAAGGTGGTTTTAAGCTTGAAAGAAGCTCCACAACAGATATCAGTCTTGGACTTGGTCCTGACTTCCGAGAATCACCGGAAGGTCTTGTTAACGGTTTTAGAAGAAGCCTATCTACCGACATCAGTTGATACGGAAAAGTTTCAACATCTGGTTGATCACATTTTCAACAACAATGTGATATCCTTCACTGATGATGACATACCGCCCAAAGGGACCAGTCATTGCAAACCGTTGCACATTGCGGTCTTATCCTCCGGATATATGGTGGCTGGAGTTTTAATAGATGGAGGTTCCTCTCTGAATATCTGCCCATATGCTACCTTGGTGAAGATGAATATCAATCCCAATCGAATTCGAAGTAGCCATACCATCATCAAAGCTTTTGATGGAGCCCGCCGTAACTCGGTCGGAGTAGTTGAGTTGCCAATTGAGATTGGTCCTCATACATTCTGCGTATCCTTCCATGTGCTCAAGATAGATTCGGGATACAACCTGCTCTTGGGACGACCATGGATTCACATGGCAAGGGCAGTCCCCTCCACTCTTCACCAACAGTTGAAATACATCATCAACAATAGTCTGGTCACAGTCAACATTGAACCGGAGATTCCTCAGCACGGGGACATGCCGTTCATCAATGCCAATAAGGATGTTGAGCCAATTAGTTTTCATGCTTTGGAAATAAGCAATACCCAATACCATGCTATTGGAACACCACTGCCCGAACCCCAGATTTCTGCCGAGGTAATGTCGGCCACTCAAGAAATAATGTCGTTGGGTCATAAATCGGGACAAGGGTTGGGTAAAGATTGCCAAGGTATCAAGTACCCTATTCTCTTAACCCAGCAAATTGGGACAGCTGGACTAGGCTATTCTGCCAGCTCTAGTCATAGGAATCCTCATAAGCATTAGCAGATTCCTTCAGCTTCCACCATGCGGCATTTAGCTTCTCTTGCAAGCTCCGAGTCTGCACAACCTCCCGTAAAGGTGCCTGCCAATATAATGACAATGTTCTTTCCCAAGTCGGTACAGGTGAAGGGGAAAGAAATCTTTGTTCCAGATCCCGCATTGGATAAAGAGGAACGAAGAATCAAGCAAGACATCATTCGGATGATGTCCGGCATACACATCATCGTTCATGATGAGCATACCAACAGATACACCCCAAAAGATGATTACCCAGACGTAATGGCTATCATTCGGGACAGGGAAGATGATGATAATCCCTCTATCACTGCGGTTCACCCGGAATTTGCTCTTGCCAATTGGAACAGCATTCCTTGCATTGGTCGTCAAGGGTAAAGCGGGCGAAAACTCTTTTTGCCCTGCAGATATAATCACTGATTACTTTTCTGTACAGTATTTAGCGGTTTATTTTGCCAGTATATGCTAACACTGTGTATGATCAACACATTTCATATATACTAAGTGAAAGCATAATTTATTTCAGGACTCTGAATTTAGATGTGCCTGTACTTGCTAATATGGTGCCTCTTCTCCACAAGGATTGGACCTTTGATGTAGAGATGAATTCAGCCTTAGTGGATATACAGGATGACATTGAGGTGCCTCCAAAAATTCAAGAATGGGTCAAAGATAAACCCAAACCCAACCTTGATCAAACCACTCCTTTCAATCTCGAACCTTAGAAAACCCTAAGTTATTCCAGATTGGTTCAGACCTTACCACAAACCGACGGAATAACATGGTTATGCTACTAACCCAGTTCCAGGATGTGTTTGCATGGTCTCATGAAGATATGGTGGGGTTGTCCACTGACATTGTCCTTCATCACCTTCCCATTAAAGAGGGATTTAAGCCAATCAAGCAAAAGCTTCGGCGATTGAAACCTGAATAGAGTTTAAAGGTGAAAGAAGAAATTGTGAAACAGTTTCAAGCTTGCATCATAATGGTGTCTACATATCCTGAGTGGATATCCAACATCGTGCCCGTACCTAAACCTGGAGGGAAGGTGCGAGTTTACGTGGATTACCGGGACTTGAACAAAGCTTGCTTAAAAGATAGCTTTCCCGTGCCATTTATCCACATTCTCATTGACAATACTGCACAATACGACATGTATTCCTTTGCAGATTGCTTTGCGGGGTATCATCAGATCATGGTTGCCGAAGAAGATCGTGAGAAGACTGCTTTCATCACTCCTTGGGGAACTTTTTGTTATAAACGGTTGTCATTCGGCCTCATCAATGCTGGAGCTACCTATCAACGAGCTATGATGGCTCTTTTCGACGACTTAATGCATAAGGAGATTGAGATCTACGTGGATGACATTATTGTCAAATCCCGGAAGGAGGATGACCATATAGACCATCTCAGGAAGTTATTCAACAGGTTGCGTAAGTACAACTTGAAGTTGAATCTAGCTAAGTGCGCCTTTTGCGTTAAATTAGACAAGTTGCTAGGATTTCTAGTCAGCCATAAAGGGATAGAGCTGGATCCTGCCAAAATCCAAGCCATCACGGAAATGCCCATTCCTCAGACAGAAAAGAAAATACGGGGATTTTTGGGGAGAATCAACTTCATTAGCAGATTTATCTCTCAACTCACAGCAACCTGTGAGCCAATCCTCAAGCTATTAAGAAAGAACTCCTCCATGAAATGGAATGAGGAGTGCCAGAATGCCTTCCTTACAATCAAGAAACAGCTAATCAAAGCTCCCATCTTGGTACCACCCAGGGATGATGTTCCCCTGTTTATGTATCTGTCCGTAAGTGACAATGCCATGGGTTGCATGCTGGGACAGAAGGACGATAGAGGCCTAGAACGAGCTATCTATTACCTCAGCAAAAGATTCAGCAGCAGTGAACACAAGTACACTCTAATCAAAAAGACGTGTTGTGCTTTCGCATGGGCTTCCATGAGGTTACAGCATTATCTCCATGGTCACACAATCCATCTCATATCCCGCGTGGATCCTCTCAAGTACGTGTTCAACAAACCCATGTTAAATTGCAGGCAGTCCAGATGGCAGTTGATCCTACAACAATTTGACATCGTATATGTGACTCAAAAATCCATCAAAGGTCAAGGAATTGCTGATCAACTGGCCGCCGCACCATCAGGGGATTTCAAACCCTTGGAGACATATTTCCCCGATGAAGGAGTAATAACAGTTCAGCAACACCATCAGTACGATACACGCCAAACGTGGAAGATGTATTTCGATGGAGCTGTTAATATGGAAGGTTCTGGAGCTGGAGCAGTTTTAGTATCCGCTACGGGGGAGCAGTATCCCGTTGTCGTCAAATTACAGTTTGTCAGCACCAACAATACGGCTGAGTATGAAGGCTGTCTTATGGGGCTAAAACTTGCCCATTCAATGGGCATCAGGTGGTTAACTGTCCTTGGAGATTCGGAGTTGGTAATCAGACAATCTACCGAAATCTATCAAACCAAGGAATTACATTTGATGCCTTACCATCGGCAGGTTTTAAAGATGGCTGTGGGGTTCGAAGAAATATCCTTTCTACATATTCCTCGTAATAGGAATGATTTTGCGGACGCGTTAGCAACTTTGGCCTCCTTGATTCGCATATCAGACAAGGAACACTTGCTAAGCGTCACAATTTCCCTGCACAAGGCCCCAGCCTATGGGAATTACGTTGGAGAAGTATCGGATGAGCTGCCTCCCATCCAACATCCTTGGTATCAACATATCAAGGAATATCTACGAGATGGATATACACCTGCTGAGGCGATCCCGATTGAGAAAAGGCGGATCCACCGACTTGCTATGAAATTCTACCTGAGTGGAGATGGGCTCTACAAAAGAGATGCAGGATTAGGTCTCCTCAGATGTTTAGACAAAGATCAAGCCCAAAGGCTTATGGATGAAATCCATGGCGGAGTATGTGGCCCCCACATGAGTGGCCCCCTCCTTTTCAAGAAAGTCCTCATGACAGGACATTATTGGCTATCTCTCAAAGCTGATTGCAATGACCATGTCAGGAGATGCTATCAGTGCCAGATTCATGGGAATGCTATACACGCCCCTCCACGGGAACTTCACAATATGAGTTCACCTTAGCCCTTCTCAATATGGGGAATGGACGTTATCGGGACCATTGAGCCTAAAGCCAGTAATGGTCATCGATTTATCTTCACCATGATCGACTACTTCACTAAGTGGGTAGAAGCAGCCTCCTTCCCCAGGGTTACTAAAGAAGTCATCATCGCTTTTATCAGAAACAATGTCATTTGTCGATATGGACAACCAGAGGTGATTGTGTCCGACAATGCCAAGAACCTCAATAACAAAATGATGGAGGAATTATGCAGTAAATTCCACATCAAACATCTCAACTCAGTCATCTATCGTCCGAAGATGAATGGTGTTGTTGAAGCGGCTAACAAGAACATCAAGAAGATTATGCAAAAGATTTCCACCAATCACAAAAATTGTCCTGACCAATTGCCTCTGACTCTGTTAGCCTACGGAACCTCAATGCACACTTCCACTGGGGCAACCCCCTACGCATTAACATATGGGATGGAAGTGGTACTCCCCATAGAAGTGGAGATGGAATCCCTCAGAGTATTGATAGACGCTCAGTTGGATGAAGACCAATGGATACAAGATAGGTATCACCAATTGGCTTTAATAGATGAAAGGCGAACCACGGCTATCTTCTATGGTCAGTTATATAACCAAAGGATCGCCAGATCCTATAACAAAAAAGTCCAGCTACGGCAATTCAGACAACATGACTTGGTTTTGAAGAAAATCTCTGACAACCAAGATCAGTCTAAGGGAAAATTCGCTCCTAACTGGGAAGGCCCGTTTATTGTCAAGGAAGTATTGATAGGAGACACTCTCAGATTGCAAGAAATGGACGGCAATGAATTTCCTCATCAACTCGGACACCGTGAAACGATACTATGTCTGAAGTAGCCATCAAGTAAACATCCTGGTGGTAGACCATCAGGTCGCCAGTCATTCCGGTTCTTTAAACCTTTACCACAAATAACTTTTCTACACTTTGCCCCTCAGGGAAACATACCTTTCAAGCCAGCAGTCTGGCTCTCCTTTGCGCTCATGCAACTTAGGTCATCCCACCACGGATTGAACCTCTTGCGTATATAGTTTGGCTACCCATACCTGAGATAAAACTTTTCACCTGCAGTTTATCCTCAACCTAGGATTAAACTTTCTCTTCCCTGCACTCTGACCTGCACATGGGATTACGCTTTTCATCTCGCCCTGAGGGGTGAACTACGTCGACCTGATCTCCTCTTCAATAGGAATACGTAGGCAACCATTTCATATGGCTCGGTCGCAATAAAACAAAAATAAAACAAACATTCCCACACCATTCCTGCCATATACAGCGTTGAACCTCTTACACCAGGTTCGAACTACGCAGACCTGATCTCCTCTTCAATAAGAGTACGTAGGCAGCCATTCATGGTGCGGTCTCACCCCCTACCAAAACATAAACCCTTTTCAGTTGGTACTGGGACCATCCTTCAAACCACTACATTTCATTCGACTTCAGACCAAAGGGATGGAATTACTTGAACTCCTCCCTACTAGGAGATTCGGCGACCATCTAAGCTGCGGTCATACCTTGAAGTGCAACACCAATCCATAAGAGATGGAATTAACTAGGCTTCTCCTAAATAGAAGTACTGGCGACCATCTGTGGTGCGGTCAATCTCAGAGAGGAAAGCCACACTCCTCTCCTCATTTCCATACAGAAACCAGTCCCAAGACACCAAAGATGGTAGGGATACATACAGATCGATGATCCATTCTGAACTATCCAGAGACAACTCAATGTCCATCCACCCAGAAGGAATTCAGAATCCATCAAGATCACAAGCCCTGAAACAGCAGGCAAAATATCAAGCAAGTAGCAAAGCATATCTAAAAGGGAAGTGATCAAAAAGATATTTCCCTGTCCTATATATAATGTTGTTTGATATACACAATGTAAACTGTACATGACAAAATGGCTAAGCTAGTCTGTGCAGGTAAATACAAGATCACCTACAAGTCAGGGTATATGCGAGCTAACAAGCCCAACATGGCGTCCCTCTCAGAAGATGGAGGTAAAGCTGTGGTCTCCTGTATGAGAATATCCACACGACCCAACAGATCTGCAGCCATCTGCATGGTGACCATATGATCATCAATATATGCGCTCATCTCTGCGATCATGCCAGTGGTAAGGGACCTCACTGCAGTACTATCTGTGACGGCTACATCCCGGGCAGATATGGCGATATCCCGCTCAACTATCACTGCATCTCTGGCTAATATAGCCTCATCCCGCTCAACGACGGTGGCATCTCTACGAGCCAATGCCTCGTCTCTCTCCAATAGAGCGGCCTCCCTCCCATCAAGAGCAGTCGACATCATAGATCGAATTTGATCTCTCTCAAAGGTCATCAGATGAAGACCCTGCTCTAAGTATTGTGCCGAATGCTGAATCACAACAGTACTGGTACTAGGAGAATCCGGAAGAAATGCTGGCAACCCAGCAGTGGGCTCCTCCTCGATGTAGGTATCAGTGTCCTCCATGGGCTCTACATCATCTAACTCACACTCCGATACTGCAAATACTGCTGCAGCCAATAAAATCTTTGTCTCCAACCACGCGGAATACTCTGCGGAATAACCAGGATGACTGACAGAAAAAGCCGCTATCTCGCGCCGATCCTAGCAGGCATATACCCGAGATCGGTCCTCTGCTGAGAGGTACCGAGAAGCTGAACGCTGACCTATCGCCCCCTCAAAAGGATAAAAATCCTGGAACTGGTCGAACTGCGACATCACGGCCAATGGGTGATAAGTGGTCACTCCCCTCAAACAAGCTAGAGGGAGATAGTCCATGCTCGAAGCATGAGTAATGAAGTTGTATGGTGATCTAAGCCTCGAACACGGTAATATGCTGAATAGATCTCTGATATCTGCCAAGAATGTGGACCAGAACAGAGCATCTAGACACTCTGATGGCTGAAAAGAGTAGGACATAGCTACATCATGGGTGAAGCAGTACCCATGCCGTCTAAAAGTGTCAATCGGTCTCAAGTGTGACATGAACCACACATATAGCATGACTGAGCTACCTGTGAACACTTCTGTAAGATACGTGCAGCAATATGATGCCGACCGTAGGGTCTCTGCTACAATCATAGATACAATGGTACAACCCTACCTGAGAGCTCTCACGACCATGATAATGCCTATATCTATCTCATCCATATATCGCGACATATACACATATGATAGACACATAGCATCAGTACATCAACTCTGGCCAAACGCCAATGATCCTCTGGTGTGGTGAAATCCCTGGAATGTCGTGAATAGATATTGTTACATGTGGCAAATAGATATTTACATTCTATTCACAAACTTAATTATTCACTTTGTAAATAACTAAGTCACATGATATCATGCCCAGTTCTAACCCTAGAATTCCTCTTCCAATTCCTTCTAGAGTAACAAGGTAATTATTGATCAGATAATTAATCAATAAGCATAAGGCAAGATAAACAACTCACTTTAACATAAATAATTAGAATATAATGAATAACTAATTCATAGCTATAAAAAGTTCAATTGAAATCTCAATAAAAGAGTTAGTTCATAATTAATGAATTAAAACTAAGAATCCACAATTGAATAGACATTAAAAGATAAAAGTATGATAAGAGAAGAGAATAGAATCTGTTGTCATGCTCTTGCTCTTGCTCTTGATCTTCAATGTTCTTCAATTTGCTTCAATCTCTAATGCCTAATTAAGAACTAGGGTTTATATTCTAATCTAATAGAATGTTTAATCTAGTCTAATCTATGTAATCTCCCTTTATTGTATGCCTTACATCATGTATTTATAGGTTACAAGTCCAATTTTTAGCTTAGGAACAAACCCAATCCAATTTGGAGTCAAAAAGGTGTCAAAATTCGCCCCAAAACGTGTCCAAGCTTGACCAGACTCTTCCCCAGCGCCCCGGCGCTGGGCATGGCGCTGAGATTCTGCCCCCTAGCGCCCCGGCATTGGAAATGAACTACGAATGGGCGCCCCGGCACTGGAACATTTTCTGGAAATTTTCTACTCCGACGTCCTTTGGGAAAATGGCCATAACTTCTTCGTCCAAACTTTTATTTTCATGATTCAAGATATTCCGGAAAGAGGAGAAGTAGATCTACAACTTTCATTCTTTAAGTTTTTCGAAATAAGGTTCGGAGCAATACTCAAATTGACTCTGAAGTGACTGCTGTGTAAATGGCAAGCCAAAAACGCGCATCTAGCCACCCCAAACGTCGATCCAATTAACTTTTGTCCCAATTCCTACAAAACAACATAAAACATGCATGAATAGACATAAACACTTAAAAACATCCAAAAGATTAAGTTCAAACGCACTCAATTATGAGTATAAAACTCACTCATCAAATACCCCCAAACTTAAACATTTGTTTGTCCTCAAGCAAAAACACAAAAGAACTAAAAATAAACAACGTAAATTAACTACATGAATGCATATGCATGATCTACTTTCTAATATATCTACGAATTCAGTAATCAATCAATATGATATATAGCAACAGGCCTCAAAGATACCATTAATACTCAAACAATTTATCCAATCAAGTCAAAGTTCATAACTCTAACCAATTAGTCAATCCAAACCAGTCATCACCCATGTTGTGTGTGTGTGCTTGTTAATCATTCTAACCAACCACAGTTCAAGATAATCACATAACAAACTTCTTAGAAGGAAAATTTCAGTTCCAATTCAATTACTTTTGTGAACATGACAACTCCGGTTAAAACTAAGCAATTACCAAGTCTAAGGGTAAATACAAGATTTATTTCTACTTTTATTCAATCACGAGGGCATTTTTGCTCTTTCTCGTGTTTTATTTTTTTATTTTTTTTTCTCATGGCTGTGCAATGTCTTATTCCCTTAGGCTTTTCAGTGCTACCTTAACGAGCTTTCGACCAATGACTCTCAAGCCATTAAGACCTTAAGGCGCTAGGTGTAAAGACAATCCCCTCGGGCTTACTTACTGAAGTAACAAAGGCCACAAAACTAGACAAGCATGCCACGGTGTTTATTCATTCTTTTCTTTTTTTCTGGATTTTCTATTTTCTATTTTTTTTTCTTTTCATCTTTCCTTTTTTTTTCTTTTTGCAATTTATATATCCCATAGATTCCCCCAAACTCAAGCTTTTACGTCATTCCAACCTTTACCGCCAGTTCACTAATTTCCTTAAATTTTAACCAAGATTTTCCCTCAGAAACAAATTATGAAACCCTTGAACCAAGTGGATTAAAACAGTTAAACTTTAAGTGCTAACCGGTTACATAAGTTTCAGACATGCTCAGATTATCATCATGATTAAAATTAGAACTCATCATCAATTGTCAACATTGTTCAAGTTAACAATTAATACCAATCTTATCATAGGCCGAGCTAAGACCACACCAACCGATCACACAGATTTATGCAAAAAAATGCAATTATACTACATGAACACATACTAATGCAACACATAAATGAATATGCAAATAACTACCATGTACTATATGCAACCTAAAAAAAACACAACGCTAACACACACAAAAAAATGAACTACCATGAAGATAACTAACTATATGCAATACGACACTAAAATGCCCCCAAACTTATACTAGACATTGTCCTCAATGACTAAAATAGAAAAAATTAAAGTAGAGGACTTCCCTAAAAAATTAGCAATCTTCCTCCATGTCCGCTAAGTTTGGAGAATAGGCTAGGCACATGGAACAAATTGGGCACCACATTTGAATTTGACTTGAATAACCTGTAAACCATGATAAAAACAATTTTATTAAATTCTAAATAAATTCAAATTCAAAACTACTAATATAAAACCTAATAAAAACTAAAAATAAAAATTAAACTTGGGTTGCCTCCCAATAAGCGCTTGTTTTATAGTCTCAGCCTGACTTCTTCAATTCTCTATCTAATTTCCCTACGAAAATTGAGTAACCCTCCATCCATCAGTAATAATGTCTCTTTTGGGAGGTTCCCATTAGCAAAGACCCTTGAATTAAAGTCACCTAGCATGCTCTTTGTAAATAGGATCCCCATTAAGTACGGCAAACCACTAGGTGCTTTCCCCATTGTGTTTGTGATCAAATTATGGCATGAAAGCTTATCAAACACAATGGGCTCTTCCTCTATCTTCTCCTTTTCAACCCACCATGACTCCACAGTTGTACTAGCTCTTATGTCACAAAGAGCTTTGCCTACGACATAACTGCCAATTGGGCATGGTTTTGCAAAACTGTCCGAATTCTTGAACTTTGGTGGAGGAGGCATATGGGATACTAATGAAATCAGCTCATCTTCGTTGAATCTTACAGTTAAATCTTCGTCGATCTCCTTTTCCTTGACTGTCTATTGCAAATCCTTTCCACTACGTAGAGTCACAGCCTTGCAATGCTCATCTCTGCCCGGATTTATCTCTGTATCACTAGGGAGTGTTCCAAGTGGGTGGTTATTTAATGCAAATGCTATCTGCCCCAATTAATTTTCCAGATTCTTTATCGACACACCTTGGCTTTTCATATTCAGCTCTACTTGATTCAATATTTTGTCTTGTTCATCGTTCCTTTTTTCAGTAGCTCTAATGAATTTTTCCAAGGCTTCTTCCAAACTTGATTTCCTTTCTGGTTGTTGTGGAGTCTGATTTTGAAATTCGAATGTGTTTTGCTGTCTAGGCGCTTGAGCTTGATTGTTACTCCAAACAAATCCTGGATGATTTCTCCAACCCTGATTATACGCGTTTTGGTTCGGATACGGTTGGGTAGACCGACTATAGCTCCCTATGAACTGAGCTGATTCAGCATTTATGGCACATTGATCTGTAGCATGACTCCCAGCACATAACTCACAAACCATAGCTACTTGCTGCGTGGATGGTGGACTCCATGTTTCCATTTTCTTAGCTATTGCGAACACATGTGCTGCCAATTCTGAAAGTGTCGCGAGTCCATCAATCCATGTTTCCCTTGGTTGAGTCATGTTCGTGTATGACCATTGATACGCAAAGTCATCTATGGTACCTGAAAAAATAGAAATATAGGAAGAGAATTAAAAATAAAAATAAAAATGTTTAAACTAAGACTAATTTGATTGAAATTAATATTGGTAAATAATTATTAAATTAAGTCCCCGGCAGCGGCGCCAAAAACTTGTTGATCGATTTCGCAATCAATGAATACGTGCAAGTATACACGGTCAATAAGTAATAAAGTGAAAGTAGAGTATCGTTCCCAAGAGAAATTATTTAATAAAAATTATCAAATACTAACTCTTAACCAAACTAATTTTATTTAAACAATCTCAAATCGTGATTTTTAGATTTAAGAAAACTAAATTAAACACTTAAAACTAGGTTACTTTATAAATGAATTCAAATAAATAAAGGTTAAGACTCCAATATCCCCAATTATGAATTATAAACCAATTAACCAATTATCCCAATTATTATGTCTACTGAATTGTTAACAGGAATTCTCAAATGCCAAAAGCCCTTTCTCAAGTGATCATTTACCTTCTATTTAACCCAGATTAATTTTGTTATATTCCTATGCAAAACAATTGAATTAAACTCGTTACAATCCCAATTCCTTATGTGTTACATGCGGCAAATAGATATTTCCATTCTATTCACAAACCTAATTATTCACTTTGCAAATAACTAAGTCACATGATATCATGTCCAGTTCTAACCCTAGAATTCCTCTTCCAATTCCTTCTAGAGTAACAAGGTAATTATTGATCAAATAATTAATCAATAAGCATAAGGCAAGATAAACAACTGAAATAATTGGAATATAATGAATAACATAAATAATTGGAATATAATGAATAACTAATTCATAGCCATAAAATGTTCAATTGAAATCTCAATAAAAGAGTTAGTTCATAATTAATGAATTAAAACCAAGAATCCACAATTGAATAGACATTAAAAGATAAAAGTATGATAAGAGAAGAGAATAGAATCTGTTGTCAGCAAATCTGATTCTCCCCTCTTGCTCTTGCTCTTGATCTTTAATGTTCTTCAATTTGCTTCAATCTCCAATGCCTAATTAAGAACTAGAGTTTATATTCTAATCTAATGGAGTGTTTAATCTAGTCTAATCTATGTAATCTCCCTTTATTGTATGCCTTACATCATGTATTTATAGGTTACAAGTCCAATTTTTAGCTTAGGAACAAACCTAATCCAATTTGGAGTCAAAAAAGTGTCAAAATTCGCCCCAAAATGCGTCCAAGCCTGACCAGACTCTTCCCCAGTGCCCCGACATTGGGCATGGCGCTGGGATTCTACCCCCTAGCACCCTGGCACTGGAAATGAACTACGAATGGGCGCCCCGGCGCTGGAACATTTTCTAAAAATTTTCTACTCCGACGTCCTTTGGGAAAATGGCCATAACTTCTTCGTCCGAACTCCGATTTTGATGATTTAAGATGTTCTAAAAAGAGGAGAAGTAGATTTACAACTTTCATTCTTTAAGTTTTTCGAAATAAGGTCCGAAGAAATACTTAAATTGGTTCTGAAGTGACTGATGTGTAAATGGCAAGCCGAAAACGCGCATCTAGCCGCCCCAAACGTCGATCCAAGTAACTTTTGTCCCAATTCCTACAAAAAAAACATAAAATATGCATGAATAGACATAAACACTTAAAAATATCCAAAAGATTAAGTTCAAACGCACTCAATTATGAGTATAAAACTCACTCATCAGTTATCCTCCGAGCCAAATCTATCGTACAGAAAACGCTGGGATATCACGTGGCCAGATGTCAACTCATTCTGTACCACTCTGCGCCTCAATCCTGTGAGAGTCATGAATCGTCTACTCATGTCTCCCAAAGCCAGATGCACGCAAGGCCTGTCTAGAGGCAGCATTGTCAAATGTGCATACTCCTCCAGAGTAGGAGTCAACTCATGGGTTCCGAATCGGAATACCTGCCTATCCGGTAGCAATGCTCTATCATCCCATCCACAAATCCTGCGAGAACCTGAAAAGTCAAAAAGGTCATGGTATGCTGCAATAAATGATCTACAGTCACCCTGTCTGGTGATAACATGTTATCATACCACGATCGCATACCCGACGCCACCACTAACGGTGGGGTATGATCTATACGGCTAACTGTCGAAGAAGACATCTGTGTGGGTCGCGTCATAAGACCATCCAGGAGTCAATGTCGAATATCTCTGGACATACATACATATGCATAACATGATACATGCATAATACTGTGCATACATTCCTAAGTATATCATCATCTAATACATCATCTCTGTACAGCTACAAATACAGGGAAATGGGGCACAGACGCCCTACTACTAACAGAGGCCTATCAAAAAATATAGCGAGAATGGGGCACTGCCACCCAATATCTAACAGAGGCCTATCAAAAGATATAACGAGAATATACATCTGAAGAAGACCAGGGTCTCGATATCCACATCATCAATCCTGTCCACCTTATGTAACTCCTCTTGAGTCACTGGATATCTATCAACAGGGATGTCAGGCCTATAAAGAGGAGGATCTGAGCCGGCAAAACCAAATGGGTCATCCGAGGGGTCAGCGCCTGAGCTGGAAGGATTAAACAAATCTGCCTCTGCCGGATCTCTGCCCAAATGCCAGATAAAGATATGTGCCTGGTCCAACTGCCAGGTCAAACTGTCAATCTGTGTCACATGAGTCGGATCTCGGACACAGGATAGCCAATCCGTCATCATCAAGGATCCTGGAACCATGTCCCCCATAAACTGTGTGGCGCGGGACTGGGCTCCAATAGTGCGAGGGAACCACCAACGCTGGAATATCTCCTGAGTACATGGACCCTCTGACAATGCAAATTTGTCCACCCCCAACAATGGAATATCAATGACGAGTGACTGTGATACGGGCCAAGAACGCCTAGCAGGAGGCAAGATCGGTATACGGATCTCCCCTGTAGTGCTCCTGATAGCACGCTCTCCTAAATAGAGCTTCCAGCCTCCATCCGTGAAGAGAGGAACTCTCCTGGTGGAAATCGCATACTCGGCTCCTGTCGGGTATCCATCCTCAAAACCCACGGTCAGGTGTTCCCCGGAATAGGGAAGCCATGTGATGGTGTCGGCCGTCAGCAACTCCAGCTGCATACGGCAATGAGTTAATCCCTCAACTACAGGGACCTCTGGCATAAACGAATAATGCCATCGTCGTCCTCATGGATAGGTGTCTAAACCTAACACACTCACGGGACGCAAGCATGGAAGCCTCTCATAGGCTCAAAACTGCCAATATAATAAAAAAAGTATATCTGCTATCAATAAACACTCTTAACCTATAAAGAGAAAACGATAAGAGAAATACTCACCAGCAGAAACGGGTAAAATCCTAGCCAAGCCTTGGTCAAACCCTGTGAGCGCATACGCATGCCCCGGAGGAAATAGGCAACGGTATAGGAGCCCCAATCATACTCTCCAATACGGTCCACATCACGTGTAGCGTTGATCAAAGCGAAAGATACCGTGGAAGAGTTATCTGCTATGAAGCAGCCTCGAATGATCATCAGGAACAATCACCGCAGAACGCGATCCCTGATCCTGACATCATCAGACATGGGCTCACTCATTAGCCCGCTCATAGCATCTACGCTCAAAGGACCTGAACGGACAGTCCTGCCTTTGAGCGCCGCCGCCAGAACTCCTAATAAGGATCTAACAGCAGTAGGGGTAATATTTGCCATGCAAGGCACTGGCTCCCCTCCAAACTCCATACCTGTGATAAATCTTCAATCCATAGGCGTCATCATCACCTCGCAATCCAGTAGATGGAGTGATTGAGTCTGATGAAACCATCGCTCAGACAATGCCCTGAGATAACCCCAAGAACAACGACGGGGAAGGATGGAGAAAAATGCCCCAAATCCCCACTCATGCACTACCGCTCTATAGTCAGGATGAAGCGCCTGGTACATGGAGTGAATGCTGAACCAGTTCCCTCGAGGCTGTGTAAAACCAGGAACCTGCATGAAATGCAGATCAACATCAAAACCCTTTAATCCTCATCAATAGGAAAGAAGGAAGATCAAAGTCTAACGCCATACCTCGTTAGCATGCAAATACATCGATGGATGTCTGCCCAAATCACCCAGCAACTCTAGGTTCACCACCTGAATGCTCGAAAGCTCCCTACGAGGGACAGGTGCAGCAGGAGCGGGGTCCTCTATCGGAATATCCGCCTCCTCGTCCTCAACGTCTGGAACATCTACCTGCACAGGACGTATTACAGCCTCCACCAACCGACGAGGCTATCTGACAGAACGAGGACGAGGCACTTCAGAAGCCCTCCGCCGTACGCCCGAAGCGGTCCTATAGGAACTGCTCGGCTGATCCGGATCCATAATATCTGGACAATAAGTCTCCAAATCACCTCAGAAAGGGTGTGGTATTTCTTTACCTAGAACTTTCTAAAATGTATTTTATGACTATATGCATGCATTTACTTTAACATATAATAGAGTTAAAAATGCATGACTACCCAATGCCTACATTTGGAAAATTTTTGCCACAGTCCCCTCTGAAAATAGGACTATACACACGCATATAGGCATGTCTAGGTGGCCATTCAGTAGCACACCTGCCCCAAAGTCATATACATAATATATGCATTAAAAATTAAAATCATCATGCATCAGGCCAACCTCAATACTAGGAGTACTTTGCCTTGCTACCTTATGCTCATTGGACCTCAAATAGGACAAAAAATAGCAAAAAAAGGTGCCAATTTGACTGTCTCAAAAGTCAAATTTTTTTCACATCATTATGTTCAGCATGGTTTAATATTAACATTTACTATGTTGAATATTTTTTATCAAGTCATCTGTGCATGCATAATCACTACTATGTGTTTAGATGCATTTCATACGATAACTCAAAATTCAACGGACAAAAACGAAAGAAAATACGGGCTTATGTTACCAGGATAGTGTAGAACACTTGTACGGTGACAGAATTTGCAGAAAGCAGCCCGAACTCAGCAGATCTGAAGATGACTCGCGATTTTCTCTATGCGAAGCAAGTTGAAAGTGACTTGTGAAGACCAACCTGTAGGATTTATGATCCATGGTTGGCCGCAGGCCCATCTACGACTGCTGTAGATGCACCTACAGC
Organism: Panax notoginseng; assembly: GCA_016801055.1. Classification (NCBI taxonomy): domain Eukaryota; kingdom Viridiplantae; phylum Streptophyta; class Magnoliopsida; order Apiales; family Araliaceae; genus Panax; species Panax notoginseng. The sequence goes on along the minus strand of CM029014.1, from coordinate 43,973,989 downwards.
ACCCCTATGTGGGACACACCCCTCCGGCTCGGTCTAGTTCGAGTTGCAAAGGAGTTCTTGCAGATTAGCAAAGTCAAATCGGAAATAAAAACGCCACGCGATTGAGCAAAACTACATACAATCCTGGTCCTCTCAGATTAGACGTTGAATCTGTAAATCACTCATTGGTAGTCACCTGAGTATAAGGTATACCATGCCAATGATCCCAGTTGTCATAAATCACAGATGGCAATCCCTTATGCAGGTCTGATGCCACCAACTCCGGGTCAGTACCCTACGCGAGATCCCCGACGGGGGTTACAACGTGAGGTCCCCGACGAGGGTTACAACGCATGCTCATCCATTGACACACAAATCAATAAAGGTCAAGCAGCCTTGACGTTGTTTCAGCCGATGGCAAGTAAACCCATCGAAGCATAAAAAGTTGTTCAATTATTGCGTACGTGTATATTCATCACTCCCCAGCGGATCCCCGGCGGAGGTTACAACGCATTGTTCCGGTGATCTACACGACAACGGATGTCAAGCAACCTTGACAATCTACCCACAAAGTTTCAGCCGTTAATTCACACGTCAACGAAGGGAATGTCAATAAAGAGGATAGATGGTGGAATATGTTATACACATCCTCAAACAGATCAAGCTTCATCCCCATAGATCTCTCACACATAAGAGGTACATCTTCGAGATCAAGTCGTAATCAAAGACACAGGACTTTGGTGATAACTCCAACATCAACATACTAACAGATTCGGATTACACATCAAAATCTGGTCATCGTTGCCAACCCCCAGTTGAAGTAACAGGGAGCCAGCAATCATCCCTAGCATGTTGGGCTACAACCCCGTACACATGCATCATACATTTGCATTATGTTGCTATCCCTAGTACCATGTTCGTCTTGTTACGTTTCAAGTGTCTAGGATTCTTTATCCTACCCATGCATCGCCATGCATGAGTAACATAAAGAGGGGCATCTTTAGACACTTGAAATTTTTTGTACTACAATCACTAACATTGCAGGAGAGCAGATTCGTCTTTTAAGAGGGAACCCTGAAACACGATCCATATCCGTACCGGATACTACCGGAAGTTCAGCATTAATCCCAAATTGCAATCTGGGAGTAACAATTCCAATCTCGAAGATAACCCCGAGGCATGCAAATCAATATCGGCACACACACCGGAGAATCGGTTAGTCTCAGAGATAACCCTGAGGTATCCAGTCTCAGTCCCAACCATGGGAATAGTCACCAACCTTGGTGATAACCCCAAGGAATGTAATTTCGGCAATAACCCCGGAAATTCTTATTATAAGTGCGACCAGCTTCAATCTCGGCACTTACAACGAGATCCACTGTACTAGCCCGGCGAAAACATCAGGAAGACAGACACACCTCAAGGATGACAATGAGGACCTTCAACCAATTGTAGCAGTCCAATCCCAGCGAAACTGAGCAACGTCTGCTTTATCAGCCCAATCCGACGATAACACCGGTGAGGGGCAACATCGTCATCTGACCAACACGATGCCACGCCACGTCGCCTCAACATATCTACGCAACAATGTCCTACAAGACGAATTAATCCCGAGTGACTATTGTACGGGGTAACGGATGAAAGTTGAAGCTTGAGGACCGGAGGGCACCGTCCCATCTTCAATGACTTCGTACAAACTCTAATCTCATGCCATCGTACAACTCTCGACAACGGCGGTCCGAAATTGGTCATGTATACCTCAAACGGATGCCCGTATTGCACTTCTGAAAGTTCGAGTCGACATTACAGTGCCTGAGTGCACGTACTTCGAGACGACCCGAGCTGAAAAACTCGAGCCCACCTAGGTTGCCTCTGGTACACCTGCGGCTGAGCCGCAGGTACACCTGCGGCGAATATGCCTATAAATAGAGGCCTTGGAGTGCTGATTTTTAAGGAGAAAACGGCGAGGAAGCCCTGCCCAATTTGCTCAGCACTCATCCCATGCAGTGTACTTTCCCCTTTTAAACACCTGTGAGCTCATATATAGCCTCTTTTGTACCTACAAAAGCCAGTGTTTACCCACTCTAAAGATATAGAAGTCTTCTTTAGCAGTCAGCTGTAAGCCTTCTCACACACTTTAGAGTCTTTCTCTTCATCTCTGTACACACCCTTCTACACGTTGAGAGTCGTGTTGCTCATTTTTGCCCAGACTTCGGTCCGTGGTTTTATTTCAGTCTGTATATATATATATATATATATATATATATATATATATATATATATATATATATATATATATATATGACTAACATTATCGAGTTATGCCTCGATTGAGCCTAGACTTCGGTCTGGAGCGTTTATTTGCTTTCATATGTATATATTTATATATATGAACTGTGTATCGAACTTTGTTCGATTGAGCCTAGACTTCGGTCTGGAGCATTTATTTGCTTTCCTATGTATATATTTATATATATGAACTACGTGTCGAACTCTGTTCGATGAGCCTAGACTTCAGTCTGGAGCGTTTACTGCTTTAATATATATATATATATATATATATATATATATATATATATATATATATATATATATATATATATATATATATATTTGTCCTGCCTGAAGCTCACTTCGTGGCAGTTGATCGCTTTGTACAGCTTTCTTTACATTTCCAATCCCAGCGAAACTGAGCAACGTCTGCTTTATCAGCCCAATCCGGCAATAACACCGGTGAGGGGCAACATCGTCATCTGACCAACACGATGCCACGCCACGTCGCCTCAACATATCTACGCAACAATGTCCTGCAAGACTAATCAATCCCGAGTGACTATTGTACGGGGTAACGGATGAAAGTTGAAGCTTGAAGACCAGAGGGCACCGTCCCATCTTCAATGACTTCGTACAAACTCTAATCTCATGCCATCGTACAACTCTCGACAACGGCGGTCCGAAATCGGTCATGTATACCTCAAACGGATGCCCGTATTGCACTTCTGAAAGTTCGAGTCGACATTACAGTGCCTGAGTGCACGTACTTCGAGACGGCCCGAGCCGAAAAACCCGGGCCCACCTGGGTTGCCTCTGGTACACCTGCGGCTGAGCCGCTAGTACACCTGCGGCGAATATGCCTATAAATAGAGGCCTTGGAGTGCTGATTTTTAAGGAGAAAACGGCGAGGAAGCCCTGCCCAATTTGCTCTGCACTCATCCCATGCAGTGTACTTTCCCCTTTTAAACACCTGTGAGCTCATATATAGCCTCTTTTGTACCTACAAAAGCCAGTGTTTACCCACTCTAAAGATATAGAAGTCTTCTTTAGCAGTCAGTTGTAAGCCTTCTCACACACTTTAGAGTCTTTCTCTTCATCTCTGCACACACCCTTCTACACGTTGAGAGTCGTGTTGCTCGTTTTTGCCCAGACTTCGGTCCGTGGTTTTATTTCAGTCTGTATATATATATATATATATATATATATATATATATATTGACTAACATTATCGAGTTATGCCCCGATTGAGCCTAGACTTCGGTCTGGAGCGTTTATTTGTTTTCATATATATATATACACTTATATATATGAACTGTGTATCGAACTTTGTTCGATTGAGCCTAGACTTCGGTCTGGAGCGTTTATTTGCTTTCCTATATATATATTTATATATATGAACTACGTGTCGAACTCTGTTCGATGAGCCTAGACTTCAGTCTGGAGCGTTTATTGCTTTAATATATATATATATAAAAGCGATAAACGCACCGGATATAAAATCCAGCCTCATCGAACAAGGTTCGACCACAGTTGATATATATATATATTTGTCATGCCTGAAGCTCACTTCGTGGCAGTTGATCGCTTTGTACAGCTTTCTTTACGTTTCCAATCCCAGTGAAACTGAGCAACGTCTGCTTTATCAGCCCAATCCGGCGATAACACCGGTGAGGGGCAACATCGTCATCTGGCCAACACGATGCCACGCCACGTCGCCTCAACAATCTACGCAACATTGTCCTACAAGACTAATCAATCCCGAGTGACTATTGTACGGGGTAACGGATGAAAGTTGAAGCTTGAAGACCGGAGGGCACCGTCCCATTTTTAATGACTTTGTACAAACTCTAATCTCATGCCATCGTACAACTCTCGACAACGGCGGTCCGAAATCGGTCCTGTATACCTCAAACGGATGCCCGTATTGCACTTCTGAAAGTTCGAGTCGACATTACAGTGCCTGAGTGCACGTACTTCGAGACGACCCGAGTCGAAAAACCCGGGCCCACCTAGGTTGCCTCTGGTACACCTGCGGCTCAGCCGCAGGTACATCTGCGGCGAATATGCCTATAAATAGAGGCCTTGGAGTGCTAATTTTTAAGGAGAAAACGGCGAGAAAGCCATGCCCAATTTGCTCTGCACTCATCCCATGCAGTGTACTTTCCCCTTTTAAACACCTGTGAGCTCATATATAGCCTCTTTTGTACCTACAAAAGCCAGTGTTTACCCACTCTAAAGATATAGAAGTCTTATTTAGCAGTCAGCTGTAAGCATTCTCACGCACTTTAGAGTCTTTCTCTTCATCTCTGTACACACCCTTCTACACGTTGAGAGTCGTGTTGCTCGTTTTTGCCCAGACTTCGGTCCGTGGTTTTATTTCAGTCTGTATATATATATTATATATATTTATATATATATTGACTAACATTATCGAGTTATGCCTCGATTGAGCCTAGACTTCGGTCTGGAGCGTTTATTTGCTTTCATATATATATATATATATTTATATATATATATATATATATATATATATATATATATATATATAAACTGTGTATCGAACTTTGTTCGATTGAGCCTAGACTTTGGTCAGGAGCGTTTATTTGCTTTCCTATATATATATTTATATATATGAACTACGTGTCGAACTCTGTTCGATGAGCCTAGACTTCAGTCTGGAGCGTTTAATGCTTTAATATATATATATATATATATATATATATATATATATATATATATATATATATATATCAACTGTGGTCGAACCTTGTAGCCTGAATTTTATAACCTTGTAGCCTGAATATGTATATATATATATATATATATATATATATATATATATACATATTTGTCATGCCTGAAGCTCACTTCGTGGCAGTTGATCGCTTTGTACAGCTTTCTTTACATTTCGTTCCGCCTAGAGTTTTCTTCGTGGCGGTTGACCGTATTTACTGCTTTCTTTACGTTTTGTCCCGCCTGGAGTTTCCTCCGTGGCGGTTGATAGCTTTTAGAGCTTTATTTATGTTTCTGATCCCCCATGGAGGTGCTTCGTGGTTGGTGATCATGTCTATATATATATTTACAGCTTTTATATATATACCTTCTTACTGCTTTCATATAAATTGCGGTATTTTGTGCGCCTAGGAATCATGTGATCACAGATTCATCCCATTGGATCTAGACTCGGTTTCCGTGATGGACATTTTCAGCTGTAAGCAGCTTGTAAATTATTCTGCGGTGTCTGAATTTTCTCAGATGGTTTCCATACCCATGAGGAAGTCGGCATTATTTTGTACATTATTTTCATACGGATGCCTCGCATTCGTAAAATAAAATCAATCAAGCCGAGCACTTAATAAAATGGGAGTGTGAAAGGTCTCAATTACTATTGAGCATCAGGGTTTGGAAAACCTCTTGTATAAAATATCACTGTCATATCTTGCTTAAAATTGAATTTTTACATAAAATTCAAACCCTGTGTATATAGGTGCGAACAAGGCCTCGCACTACTTCCAAATAACCGCACATTGACCCACACACAAACATTCAGATAACAGTTTCTTGAAAAGAGGCGGTCACCGTGGTAACACGGATGTCGGGGGGTGCCTAACACCTTCTCTCCGCATAACCAAGTTCCCGGACCCTAATGAATCTCGGTTTCACCGACCCATTTAGCAGTGTCACATCACTGGGTTAATGTGCAAACCTTTTTTCGGTTGTGTTGGTACAACCATTTAAAAAACCAACTGGCGACTCTTAACAATCCATCGTCGACATTATACATGTCGAACCTTTTTCACTTGTTTTTTCAAACAAATCTTACCTAAAATGAGAACACCAAAGAACAAGTAACGAAAAGGGACAATTAAAAATTTTGACGTCGACAGTGGGTGAAGCAACATTGTTGGGACCAGAGTTAGTACGCATGACTACAGAAAAGATCCAAATGATTCGACAACGTATACAAACAGCACAGGATCGACAAAAAAGTTGTGCGGATCTTCATCGAAATGATGTGGAATTTAATATTGGGGATCATGTATTGTTGCGTGTTGCTCCATGGAAGGGAGTTACAAGATTTGAGAAGAGAGAAAAGCTCAATCCACGATTTATTAGTCCATTTCAGATTCTTGACCGAGTAGGAAATATGGCCTATAGACTCGCGTTACCTCCAAGCATGTCTCGTGTTCTTAATATTTTTCACATATCTGTGCTTCGTAAATATGTGAAAGACCCGAACTAAATTATTGAGTTAGAACCAGACGAGATAGCTGAAGACTTAACATACGAGTAGGTACCTGTCAAGATATTGGATAAGGAGCATGTCCTACGCACAAAGGTTATACCACAAGTCAAAGTTTTATGGAGGAACCATGCTATTGAGGAAATGACCTAGGAGTTGGAAACAGAAATGAAAGCGAGGTATCCTCACCTTTTCGAAACATCAGGTACATACATTAATTTTGAGGACGAAATTTCATAAGGAGGGGAGGTTGTAAGACCCCAACTTTTTATAAATGAAATTGAATTTTCTCTATTTATTATTTTAAAATAGTAAGCGTTGATTTGATTAATGTGGTTAGTTATGGGTAAAATGCGTAAATATTTCAAATAAGCAAGTGGTTATAAAATATTCATTGTTGTCGGGAAATATTCGTTTAGTCGTGGAATATTATTGCTATCGAAAAATATTCATACAACGGTGCAGCTTTGTGTGGGCCCCATAATGGAAAGCGATTGGATGAAGAAAACGACAAGTATGAGTTTTTATAAATAATGGCGTAGTTGTTACCGTTAACACTGTTGGAATACCCGGTGGTTAAAACACAGTAATACACGATATTGCACCAATTATTGATTCTTACGTAACAAGGCACTACTCAATAATTGTTACAGTAATTACTGTTCAATATTTTATTTTATTGATTCAATAATTGCTACGTTGATGTTTTATATTATTATTGTTTCAATAATTGTCACTACACAGTATTTCCTATTATCATATCAGTAATTCATATTATTTTAATAATATTATTAGATAACATTATTGGCAATGTCTAGAAAATTTTATCTAGGAGAGGTTATTTAATTGCGCGCCAGTAAGGAGAAATCCTTACCGGAAGGCCCCCTTTTTCCTGTGAACAGTCTGGTTATCAGTATTGATATTCTATAATATTATTTGTGAATAATTAATTACTGATTTATGTGATAAGAAAAATATTTATTTATGTGGATATAAATGGAGGAATTTTTAGAAAAGTGATAATTGTTGAAAATTGATATTTTAACTTTTCTGATAAAATAATTTATTTAAATATATTAATATATTACAATAATATAATAATTGTGATATTTTACAATGAATGTGTAATATATGAATAAATGAGGAGGAATAATATTTTTGTTACAATAAATGCTAAAAACATGTTAAACATGTTGGTGGACCCCATTTTTGACTGAAATTTGATTATAGCTTGCAAAATCGTCCATTGTGGATTTCGGTCAATTTCTATTTAGAATTTGGAAAAATCGGTCAATTTCTATTTAGAATTTGGAAAAACTTAAAGCTACAAAATTGTAGAGAATTGAATTTCCTATGGAATAGACATAAGATTCGAATTTTTCTGATAAAAGAGCTATTTATTATGAATTATTAAAGTTTCGAAATAATTAATTTTTGGAGTTTAAATTTTTTTTAAGAGAAACGTTTTTATTATGTTGGTGGGCCCCACTTGTATTGAAAATGTGCTGAGTTTAGATTTTTCAAAGTGGGCGAAATTTTTTTATAAATATTAATATTTTATTAAATTTTTTGTTTTGGTGTTCTAAGCATTTTCCTATAAATAGGGTGCTTATGTTAGAATTGAAAATCACACCAGAATCTAAAGTTTTCTCTCTTTATATTATCGAGCGTATTTTTGTGAGTATTTTGATACTTTGAGTGTTGTTATACAGTGCAAATTTTTTTCAGCATTATATTCGATATTCTAGTCAGAAGTACTGTCCTTTTGAGGTAAGGGATGTTATTTTTTTTATAAATGATATTATTTCTTCCAATATCATTATGCCGAAATATTGATATGAATTTTATTGTGAAATTTTTACTTTTTTGTGTCGGGATTACTATTCACGTATGCGACACTATTCACAAATACGGCACTATTCACCGAAAAATAAAATTTTCTCTTTTTTGTCCCAGATGTCTATTTTTGTTACTATCTTTGATTGTATCCATGTTTTGATCTTTATTCTTGAATTTTACTCCACTATAGTATATTTTGGGGTATTTTTGAACATGGATAAACCGAAGTACGAATCCCTAATATTTGTCCTTTCATCATCCTTAGTCCTAAATAATGATATTACTAAATATTTTTGGTATGTAGTGCAAAGATGAATGATTAACTGATGAATATCTTTGACACGTAGTGCAAAGATGAACAGGTGTTTAGATGAATATGACCAACTGGTGATACAAATGAATATCTTTGGCCTGTAGTGTAAAGATGAATATTTGATTCAAAATGTATATTGATTAATGTTACAGGGATAAAATATTGATGATGGACTTTTAAATCTTAGAAGATAGTAGAATCCATTCTCTACTTAACTCTTCTAATGGATTGTTGTTTCCGCTGTAGTTGTTGATCTAAAACTTGTTATCTATTATATTCTATCAAATTTTTTCCTGTTGAAAACTAATGATAATTTGTTGTATATTATCTTAGTCATAATATTCTTTATTGAGCTAGTTAAGCTAACCGTTTTCTTTTTGTTCCATTTTTTCTCAGGAGGCGAGAATATAGCGGGAAGTAGTGGGGGTTTGGAATGATGGTTCTAGAGAATTGTTTAGCAGTCCTCACTATTTTATAAAATAGTGTATGAATAATTATAATGAAGACTTATTTGAGTGTAGATATTGTCTAGAAGATAATATTTGTATTTAAACTCACAGTTTATATGTTGTCATATTTTGCACGATAATTGTAGTAATGATGTTGTTATTTTTGTACCATGTATTTGACGACTCAGAATAGATGATGTATACCTATTTTTGGGGCGTCACAGATTCCTATTCAAAATACAGGTGGATTTAATGGTAACTCATGGTTGGTCACTGCTAAGCAATTCAAAGAGCTGGGACCACCGGAGTTTTTGGAAAAGCCAGAGCCACTTAAGGCAGAGACGTGGATTAAGCAGATCATCAAAATATTTGATGTCTTGAGATGCTCAGAGGAGCAAAAGGTTCCCTTCGCCACCTTCATGTTGGGAGGAGAGGTAGATTATTGGTGGGAATCTGTAAAGCAAACTCATCTTTCTGCAATGAAGATGTCTTGAGAGAAGTTCCAAGAATTTATCAACGACAAATACTTTTGTGAGAGTATTCGTCACATGAAGGAGTTGGAATTCATCAAGCTGAAATAAAACAATATGATTGTATCGCAATACGAGGCTAAGTTTGCAGAGTTATTCCAGTTTGCATCCCATAAAATTCGTTAATACCTCATTTCTCACAAACTTTTTTTATATTCAGATGTTGTAAATATGGCTCAGTTATTGGAGTGCGATAATGGCCCAACAAAGAGATAACAGCCGACAAAACAATAATGGTCATACCAGTGAAAACAGTCATCGAAGCGGTGATAACAAACGTGAAAAAAATTATCATGCCAGAAATTATAACCACTTCGGTGGTAATCCTGACAAAGATAATAAAAGAAATGAGTCAAGTGTAAATTTCAAAAAGAGAAAGTTCAATAATGATGGAAAGACAACAACATCAGCACCCATTTTTAAGAAAGGAGAACGACCACCGGTCGTATGCTACAGATGCGGAGAGGAGGGACACATCAGTCCAAACTGTAAGTAGTAACCCAAAGCGTGTTTTAATTACAGAAGAGAAAGTCACCTAGCTCGATTTTATCGTGTAGTGAAGTCAAGTCCAATTGGGATGGTGATACCAAAGGCTGACACAGACAAGTCAAAGTCGATAGTTCAAGGGAGAACGTTTGTCGTGATCTTCTAAAAAGAAAGGAACCCGATGAAGTTATCACGGGTAAGCTAATCATAAACTCTTACGAAGTCTATATCTTATTTGATACCAGTTCTACCCATTCTTTTATTTCACTTACTTGTGCTCAACGTTTAAATTTGACTCTAGAGAAATTTAATTTTGACTTATCTGTTGAAACTCTATTGAGAGAAACCTTCATCACATCCACTGTTTATAAATCTTGTTTGATTCAAATCGACACTTTCACATTACATGCTGATCTTATCTCTTTGAAAATACTTGTATCTGATGTGATTTTAGAGATTAATTAGTTAACTACTCATCATGCTAAAATTGATTGTTTTCGTAATGTTGCTAGTTTTCATATCCTTAACCAACCTATTATGCAAATTCAAGCAACCAAACCACTAAAGTGAATCACTCACTACAAGAAATTAGGGATGCAGCGAAGGAAATTTTGTGAAGGAATTTCTTCCTTCACATGAGGAGCTTTATAGTGAAGGAACAGTGAAGGAAAAAAATACAGTGACAATATAGTTATTAATGAAAAAAACATCATTCACAATTTATATTTTTTCTCTCACAAAATTGAGGTGATAGAAGTATTTTTTGTTCCAATTTATGATGAAAATTTGCGAGGAAAAAATCTATTAGTGAAGAAATTATTACTCACTATATATTATTGTTCAGAATTTTTTTTACGAGAGATAAAATTGGTCGCTATTTTGTTCTAAATAAATTGAATAAAGATTAAGGGGGTGTTTGTTTAGAGCTGAATGGACTGAATCTGAATGGCTGAATCGGTCAGTGTGTTTGTTTTGGTCTGAATGGCTGAATCGGTAAGATGGACGAGCTGAATGGCTAAGTCAGATTTTTTGAGCTGAATGACTGAATGAACAACTGAATGAAGTAAAAAAAATTAAAAATTTAAAAAATTTAAAAAAATATATTAATTATTATATTAAGTAATATTAAATAAATTTATAATAATTTTAATTTTTTTCAGAGGGATAAAATAATAAAGTTTGGTCATTGAGATGTTTCAGACATGTCAATTATCAAACAATTTTTTTCATTCAAATTCAGATTCTAACTTATTATTTAAATTGAGATTCAGATTCATTCAATTTTTATCCAACATCCCCTAAAGCTTTTATTACCTAATTGTTCTGGGTAGAGGGTTCTGCTGTTATCCATTTATTCCCAAATCAAAACGCCAGCGTCTCTACTCTATATCTCTCCACTCTCCACTCTCCACTCTCCACTCTCCACTCTCTAGGCTCGTCAGTCGTCTCCAGTGCTCACTGATCACTACTCATCATCGTCATCGACTCTCTACATCATCATCGTAGCCATTATCATCATCGACTCTCTTCATCTCCATCTTCTTTCTCGCTTTTCGACTCTCCATCGTCTCTAAATGATATACATCTTCTTCGCAAACAGGAATCTCCAAATCAATCTCTGGTCTGTCAGAATTGATTCTTATATTGTTTTCTGTTAATATATATGTGTAAGTAGTTTTCTATTGAGTAATTTCTTTTGTTATATAATTTGGGTGCTACATTTTGCTTCACTTCGAAAATTATTTGCCCTAATTTTTTATTGAGAAATAAGTTAATGTGTAGAGAAGATTTTGATATATTAGGACTGGTTTACATGAAGATGATGTGGAATTTGAGTGTTTATGGCTATGATAGTGTGGGCATCCGTCAATCGTGTTATGGCAGAAGAGACGCGAGCTTCTGCTCAATAATTACGTCTTATGTTTCATGACTGCTTTATACAGGTTTTCTAAATCCCCTTTTTCTCGCCCTTCAAGATCTTTATGTTAATTTCTCTAAATTCTTGATTTACTAACACTATTTAGTTTGCTTAGTCTTTCTTGAAATGTGTTCTTACGATAATGTTGTTTCTTCTGCTTAAAACCCTTAATTTCAAGTACCAATGTTGTTCTTCAATGGGGTTTTTGTATATTTGTCTCAACTTGTTATTTGGGTATTATTCAATTGCCAGAAACTGTGGAGTTCGTAAAAACCCATTTTCTTACCCTTCAAGATCTGCATGTGTATTAATTCTTCTAATATCTTGATTCACTATTGTAATGCCTAACTATTTCTTTTGTTTAAAACCCTTAATTTGGATTACCAATGTTGTTCTTCAATGGGGTTTTTGTTGGATTATCACATTTTGCTACTTTTCAATTTGTTCTTGATTCACTATTACTATTCAAGTAGTTCGCTCTGTATTTAAAATGGGTTCTTACAGTAAGGTTGTTTCTTCCGTTTAAAACACTACAAATCTCTCCAAGTAGCTGCAAGGATTGGTTTCCTGTTATAACTTTATCATTACTTATATTATCTGTCTGAATTCTTTTTCAATAAATTTTCATATTACCTCTTAATAGGTGGTATTGCTAATCATTTATACTAGTTTTGCTGTTAATAGAAGATTTTCAAATTTAACTGGGGCAGCAACTACATATGTGAGATTCTTCCCTTATATAAAAAAGAACTTTGATTATGGTGTAGTAATATTCCTCTTGACCTTTAATCTGTTTACTGTTTCAACTTACCGTGTTGATAATGTATTGAAGATTGTACATGAGCATTTCTACACTATCGCCATTGGTTGTTGTACCAGCCTTTTCATGAGCGTCCTGGTCTTTCCAAATTGGTCTGGAGAAGACCTCCATAATTCCACCGTATGCAAACTTGAAGCATTATTCAAGTCAATTGAAGGTGTGTGTGTATATATATATATATGCAAAATTCAATATATTTTGTGATATTTCAATTCTTTTTTCTTTTTCTTTGTTTTTTATCCTTACACTTGACTTGTCAATTATATTGAATGAAAGTATTTAGAAGTTCTGTCACTTGGCTGAGCATGCTAATTTCCTAGTTACTTTATAATCATTTGAGTCACCCCAGTTGATTTCCTCAATAGTGAAATTTCAAGGACGATGATCTTTCAACTAATGAACACGTGTCTACTTGATCAATATAATTTATTAGCAAGACAAATCTTTTAGTTTTTTTCCGCACTGGATGGTGAAAATGCTCATTCACTAACTGTGAAACTTTTTAGCATGCGTCTCTGGATACTTCAATGATGAAGAGCCTGAAATAAACAAAGGCCAATCTGAGGAGGATCCCGTTTACAAGGGGTATATAGCTGTTCTGGACTCAAAGTCTTATGATGAGACCTTGGTAAGTTCTTTCCTGATAAGTGCAGTATATGCACACTCCAGTATAGTAAATGCAATGGATTTATAATGAATACCAATTTATGTAATACATTGTTTATATTTTGCATGTGTTTGTATTAAATGGTGCAGGCACTACATGCAAGCTGGGAACCAAGACACTCGAGACACTGTTACAAATTCCCTGGGATGCAGTACGTAAAATTGGGAGCCGTTCTTCGCCGTTTTGGATACACAGTTGGTGCTCTACATGGTTGTATGCAAACTAAAATCAAGGTAGACATTACACTTGTGTTTATTGTTATTTTTAAAAGATAAATAAACTAGTCCCTGTAGTAAGTAAACATAAATATTTTAAGGTTTCATAAGCTTAAACAACTCCTTAAAATCCGTTGAGACAAGACAAACATGAGTTGGTTATGTTGCATAAAGATGTTAAATTGACATGTAATAATTTATTTTTATTTTTTTAAATAATCAAATAAAGTGGAAGATTTTTGGTTTTCATTTTGTGTTTAGACCTAATGGATCAAATTCTTCCCCTAAGAAAAATGTCCAAATAATAGAGTTCAGAGGACAATAAGAGCCTTGTCACCATTCGGAAATAGTTGAAACTATTTGATTTTAGAAATTATCAGTGTTCAGTCTTTGCTTTTCTGTTTAAAAATCCAGTGGACATCCAACACCATATGGGAGTTTCCCAATTTAGTTGGATAATTTTTTATTATGTTTGAAACTCTCACTTATTTTGTCCCCAGTCCAGTATCATGTCAATTGCCAAGCAGATCCACTATACAGATAAATTCCAGTCCATCCAATTTAACACTTTAATATTCTTCACTCTGTATTTATGTTCTTGTTCATATCTTTTTTATGTTATTAATGTGGGTTTAGGTTTCCTTATTCCACATATAATGATGTCATAATGTTGTAATGAATAAGAAGGATACTTTAGATTATCAGGACAGAATAACTAGGGATGCTGCACTCCATTCTGTTCCATTTGAAGGTTACCATTAGGAATTTACATAAACAATAATCACTGCTTTTAATAATTTGTTGAATTTTTTAATATGTTTGAAGTTTGAACATGCCTTTACAAGATATACTATATATATAACGCATATTCGATTATTCAATTTACTCCTTACCTTCTTTATCAAGTTCCTAGGAAGTTCAGAATAAAAGGAGTTTGGTTTGCTTCTATTCGCTAATTCCTTTCCAGGCATCTCAAAATGTGATTGTAGTTTCATTCAATTATACTCCTTACCTTCTTTATCAAGTTCCTAGGGTTATATATATATATATATATATATATATATATATATATATATATATAGTTTTTGTTAGGGTTTTGCTATAAAAAAATCAATTACTTAGTTAGCAAGGGTTTTTGATTTGTGCTGCAGTCTGAATGGAAGGAGGTGGTTCTTCTAAGGGGAGCTCAAAAGGTGTTCGCATCGTTGTCGCCAGAGACCGGGCCACCGAAAAATCCAGTTTGATTGTCACTGCCTCAGCTGATACTTTTCCGACCAATGACCCTCCTGTGTTGCCGCCGACGAGGTTGCCTGACGATATGTATCCGGAAAAAGTCCCTATTACCATAATCGATACCTCTTCTAGGTCTAATTCTCTTTCAGTTTCCCGTATATGTATAATGTAACTGTTTGTATATTTCATTTCATATCCTCTTTTTACTTTTTAAATATCTACCTGCTGATTGTACTGTTAAGCTAAATTACTGATATTGGCCATCAACAAACATAAAGTAATCTAATTTAATCAAGTGACTGCAAAATAACTTAAAAATCTTAATTTTTCTATTTAGCTTACTTACAAGGACTTGATATTGGTTATTCTATGATAGACTAGCTAATTGAATGAAACTACAATCACATTTTGAGATGCTTGGAAAGGAATTAGCGAATAGAAGCAAACCAAACACCTTGCTACAATGAGTAAATTGAACTTAAAATTTCCACAGAAAGAATAATTGGAAGCTTGAAGTGAACCTGAACTCAACGCCCTTTTAGATAAGTATTTGCGGTGAAGAAAATCCACTGAACACTTTGCTAGCAGTTTGGTATGAGTTAAAAATCTTTTCTTGTTAATTCTGATATTATACCACTGGTCAATGTCTCTGTGCACTTACCTTTCCGAGAGAATTCTTCACATCCTTAACCACCTAATTGTGTTGGATTGTGTCTAAATAAATTACGTGATTCTTCTCATGGATTTTGTTTTGTTAAAAATCATGATTCAGCTTATTTTTTGTTTGAATGACCCTGTCAGTTATATCACCATTGATCGTCCATCTAAGATGATTGAATATGGGCTCATGTGTGTACAGTTTCATCTATCCAATTTTTTCACTTATTCTAGGGCCTAACATTGCGTGTTTAAACATACATACATATATTTACATGTATGTTTATTTGCACACTTTTTTTTTCATGCATATAAATATATATGTATATTACATATACTGTTTTAAGTTTATATTAGTACTGTCATGATGTGTATCTCCATGTCAGCGAAATTGTGGTGGTAATTGAACTGATGGGAATAGCACGTGTGTATGTCAGTAAACTTTATTTTTAATGATTCTATATAGTATATAAAGTACATATACATTCCCTTGAACTAATCTCATTATATTTGGCTCTACTGTGAAACTTTGTCTTCGATTCAGAGCTAATTATTGTTTCATTCCTAACATCCAGTGTAGAAAATAGAGGTAGACTCGCTGAAGAATTGAAGCAGGCAGATGCTGTTTTGCTAACTTATGCTTGTGATCAGCTTGCCACTCTTGATCGCTTGAGTACTTTCTGGCTTCCTGAATTGACGATTAGAGGTTTGTATATGAAATCAATGTTAGTTAATCAGATAGGATGTGCTTTTCTTTTCGTTCAGAAAGAACTTTTCTCTCATTATAATTTATAAGCTTCAGGAAGCACAAAATTAGTCCTTGAAATGCAATACAAAGAGCCTTATTAAGTTGTTTTTTTTTCCTTATCATTTGTCTTTCTATGATATATTTTGATATTGAGGTGGACTTTATATGTCAGAGCAGGTAAAGGTACTGGTTATAGTGGTGGGTTGTAAGATGGATTTGAGGGATGACTAGCACTCGGTTAGTAGGTGATGACCATCACTCGGTTATAGTGGTGGGTTGTAAGATGGATTAGAGGGATGACCAGCACTCGGTTAGTCTGGAGCAGGGGATGGATGACCAGCACTTGGTTAGTCTTGATTTTCTTGAAGAAAATGATGAAGTGGATCTAACATGTCACCCTTTATTCCTTCTAGTTTATTGTTATTCTTTCAGTTTTTTATGTTAGTTAATAAATTTTGTAGGTACTATGGTCCTTGTGAGACCAAGATACAATAACAAATTTTGTAGTTATTGTGACTCGAGTATTATGATCTATTTATATGAGAAATTTTGATTTTATTAGCTCTTTATGCATTAGCTTATCAATTAGTTTGAAAAAAGTATAAAAATATTTATATTTACTTGAAAAATAAATTTAATATTTTTTATAGAGATTAATAATAATAATAAATATGAAATCAATGATTTAAAAATCAATTATAGTTTTCAATGAATTTTGATTATTTAGCAATTAATTTTCTATTTATAAATTTATAATTCTGTGAAGGAATTTTTCTCACTAATTTGAAGAAAAATTTTCAATTTATAATTAATGAAGGAAAATATTCTCTCGTTAAATAAATTTATTTTTTTACAATATATTATTTGTGAGGGAATTAAGTTATTCACTAAATTCAAATAATCCTTCTTAAAATATTATTTGTGAAGGAAACAAATCTTTCATTACATAACAATATTTCATTACAAAATACAATTTGTGAATAAAAAAGTTATTTACAATATATCCTTCACAAAAAAAAATTAGTTACTACTTAGCGAAGGATACCCCAATTGCGAGGAGGTCTAATGCGAGCAATCGTGTGAAGGAAATATTTCATCGCAATAAATCACTTGTGAGTGATATAGTATGTCTTGTGAAAAATTTGTCCTTCATTAGAGGTCATTTTTGGTGTAGTGACTGTCATATCAAGTCATAAAGTTATTCGTTTATTAACAAACGGATGTCAAGCTTTTTTAGCTCATGTCACGGATGTAAACAAAAATACGTCAGATTTGAATGATATTTCTATTGTTAATAAATTTCCTGACGTATTCCCTGAAGAACTTCCTGGCCTACCCCTAGAGCGTGAAATCAAATTTTGTATTGACCTTGAACCCGGTACAAAACTCATTTCCAAAACTCCATATCGAATGGCTCCTATTGAACTTTAGGAGTTAAAAGCCTAACTGCAAGAACTGTTAGACATCGATTTCATTCGTCCTAGTACGTCTCCTTGGGGTTCTCCTATTCTATTCGTAAAGAAGAAAGATGGGAGTATGCGACTTTGCATTGACTATTGGGAGTTGAATCGTGTCACCATCAAAAATAGGTACCCGTTGCCTCGCATTGATGACCTGTTTGACCAGTTGCAAGGTGCTAAATTCTTTTTAAAGATCGATCTTCATTCTGGATATCATCAGTTAAAGATTAAAACTGATGACATTTCAAAGACTGTTTTCAGAACTCGGTACGGACATTACGAATTCCTAGTCATGTCTTTAGGATTGACTAATGCTCCTGCTGCCTTCATGGATATGATGAACCGAGTATTCAAAGAATATTTGGATCATTTTGTGGTTGTCTTTATTAATGACATCCCCATATACTCCAAAAGTCATGAAGATAATGAACAACACTTGAAGTTGATACTCCAAAAGCTTTGTGAAAACAAGTTATACGTTAAGTTGAAGAAATACGAGTTCTGGCTTGAGGAAGTAGCATTCCTTGGGCACGTGATATCGAATTATGGAATATCTGTTGACCCGACGAAGATTAAAGCAATACCAAGCTGGGAGTAACCTAAGTCAGTAACTGAAGTACTTAGCTTTCTGGGCTTAGTTGGTTATTATAGGAGATTCGTGGAAGAATTTTCTCGAATCGCTACTCCATTAACTCAGCTGACTCAAAAAGATAGAAAATTCAGATGGAGCGAGGAATGTGAGAAGAGTTTTCAAAAACTCAAGAGGAGACTCATTTCAGCACCTGTTCTGACAATATGATAAGTGGATTTTATATACACGAATCAATATTCATTTCAAGTTTAAACTAGTATTTATTTTCATATTTTGTGTTCGTTTTTACTTGTTTCATGTTATTTTATGTGTAGGGTGGTCATGGATGCATTTGGTATGAAAAGGCGGTCTTTTTGGAGCAAAAGTGAAAAAAATTGGAACTTGAAGATTTTTGAAGTCAGTGCACTAGCCCGCCGGGGCGGGCCTGTTTTACACTATACCCCCCGCCGGGGCGGGGGTCCTGTTTCCTGAACTGTCCTGTTCTGTTTCGACTTCTGCTAGGGCGCGGTTTATGGGCTTGGCTGGTGCGTTTTGGACTCTAATAAAAGGAAAATTCGTCCAGAAGTCAGGAGAGCTGGCTACCACTTAGAAAAATAACAATCCTATAACACAAAGGCAAGATTTTCAGCGCGAATTCAAGGAATTGAAGAGCGAGCATTGGAGGAGTAATTTTCAGAGATTGTCACGATAGTTGCAAATCGAGGCTACGTGAAGGGGTTTTTCTATAATTCTTCTTCTCTTCCATTTGTTTGTAATTGGGATGATGTTTTCAACAAATTATTCAGTTTTTAATTCATTCGTTATGAACTAATTTATTTATTAGACTTGTGATGGATCTTTGAGCGTAACGATGATTCTATAACTTTGATTTATAATTCAATAAGATATTTTCAGTTTATCTATATTAATTTGTGCGTGAATTTATGAATTGCCTGATCAACAGTTCTTTGTGGATTTGAAAGGAATCGAGAGAGGAGATTCGAATCTAGACCTAGTTAATATAGCATGTGTCATAAATTATGTCGATAGCATATTTGTGATTATTGTTAAGGTAGATATACGCTTGACATCTCATGTAATCGTATAGAGAGCTTAAGCTTCAACCTTTTTGATTGCAGTTTACATAGAGATATAGTGAGTTGGTTAAATTAGGTGTTTAACGGATTTCTATCTTAATTGTGGATTGATGTTAATATGGTGTTAGTGCATCGAGAGGTGGCTCTTACTACGTTCGTGTTCTTGATTAATAAACTGGAATATTGAGTTGAGTTGGAATAAAGGTTTGAAAATCAGGGTGAGATTTAGGGTGAAATCATAAGTCTAATTCTCCATTAATTGTTTGAAAAATTCCGAATTTCGTTATTGGTGATTGTTTTTGTGATAATTTAATTATTCATTAATTTAGTTGCTTTTAATTAGTTACTTTGAAAACCATTGAATTGATTAGTTTAATAAAATTAGGGTTAATATAAAATTGATAATTGTGAAGTTAAGATTCTTGGTATTTTGTCCTCGTTGGAACGATATTTTATTCATTACTATATTACTTGTTGACCACGTACACTTGCGTGTTTTATGCGTATTAATTTTACCCAACACAATACCATCAGGTTCGGAGGGATTTGTCATCTACAGTGATGCTTCAGGTAGAGATTTAGGATGTGTTCTCATGCAACATGAGAAAGTCATAGCCTATGCCTCACGATAACTCAAAGAATATGAGAGGAATTATCATAGTCATGATCTAGAGTTGGCAGCAGTCGTTTTTACGCTAAAGATCTGGAGACATTACCTGTATGGGGAGAAAGTGAAGATCTATACAAATCATTAAAGCCTCAAATATTTCTTCACCCAAAAGGAACTCAACATGCGGCAACGATGTTAGCTCGAGCTGTTAAAAGATTACGATCATACCATTCAATACCATTCTGGAAAAGCGAACGTGGTAGCTGACGCGTTGAATAGAAGATCATATACGGGTACGAATGCGATATTGTCAACACAAATGTCCATTTTGTATGACTTACAAAAGATGAAGATAGAGTTAAAGACTTCAGAGACCCACATGATGATGTCAAATATACGAGTAGAACCGGCATTAATCGATAAAGTTAAAGCTGCTCAAGCTACAAACCCGGAGCTGATGCATATGAGGAAGAAAATATAAGAAGGTGTTATTCCAGAAGCAAGAATCGATGAAGAAGGAATACTTCAAGTCAACTTCTGACTTTGTGTTCCTAACGACTCTAATTTGAAGTATAAAACCATGATGGAGGCTCATAATACACCGTTTTCAATCTATCTTGGGAGTACCAAAATGTATCGCGATCTTCGACATATATTTTGGTGGAGCAATATGAAAAGAGATATCACGGAGTTTATCTCAAGGTGTTTAACTTGTCAGCGTGTCAAGACGGAGCATCAAGTGCCAAAAGGTCCATTGCAACCACTTGAAATTTTAGAATGGTAGTGGGAACACATTAACATGGATTTTGTAATTGGTCTTCCCAAGGTTTCTCGAGGCATAGATGCAATTTGGGTCATTGTCGATAGATTAGCCAAGTCTGCTCATTTCTTACCTATACAAGAAACTTATTCACTAGAACGTCTTGCTCGTATATACATAAATGAGATTGTAAGACTGCGTAGTATGCCAGTATCCATAGTTTATGATCGAGACCTAAGATTTACTTCACGATTTTGTGTTAGTTTGCAGAAAGCTATGGGCGCTGTAATAACCGTGAACTTTAAGTCACCATATATGTATGTACATTATCGATTTTTTTAAACTTTGTGTTATATAAGGATTTAATATGTGACCACATATGTGAAGTGGTGCATGTGGCAATTAACATATATACTATACTTATGGATACATACATTTATAGATTTCATTAAAAATGAAAGCTTTGTAACCTAATTATACATTAGGTAAGGCTATTAAATAACCTAAGGGTTATGGTAATACGGAAAAGTTAGTATTTAATATGTATACTAACTTAAGTGGGTAAACATAGTATTTCAAGTGACCAATAATTTTAAACCTAATTCTTGTAAATCTAATTAGGTTATGAGATAAAGTCACATGTATAAGTAATTAAACTTCATATGATTGGAAATGGAAGCCCTAAATAATCAAATTGGGTAACATTATTAAAATTGCTAGACTATGTTTAGTATATAGCCCAAAACAATTAAAGGAGAAGCCCAAAAGAAATAAAACACAATCCAATACTTAGCCCACTTGATTAGGGGTATTCTAGACATTTGATTAATCAAAATTGGGCATTTAAAATAAAAGCTAAATGGAGGATATTATGGGCTAGAGGATCCTAAGTGGAATAATTAAGCTAACTTGTCCATTAGTAGAAATTATTAAACACAAGGACAATGTTGTCAAGCTCCCATTGGTTGCCACTCCATTATGCACATTTAATCATGTCTAGCCTAATGGAAATAATAATACAAAGTTTTTACCCAATGGACAACAAAATAGTTATGGGAGGATTATTAGTGAATTGCCCATTTCATTTTGTAATCACATTTCATTCTTCCAACATCTCATTTTCTCTCCATCTTCTTCTTCTATCTTTTGCTCCCAAGCTAGCCAACTTCATAGAGAGAAAAGAGAGAGAGGGTTTTGGTTATAGAGAGAAGAGATAAGAGTGCTAGTTTTTCATGCCTCCTAAGTATATTACTTACTTTGGAAAATCAAGAAAGGTAGCAACTAAGTCAAGGTATAACTTACCTTCATCTTCTTCTTTTACTTTGTTTTGCTAGCTTGAGTTTTGATGGGGTTATGTACAAATACTCAAGATACACTAGTTCTACATATCATCATGTATGGAACTAAGTAACTTGAGTGTTAGATCAAAGACTTAGAGGAAGAAAATGAGCATATGTTCTCCAAGGGTGAAAACTATTGTTTTTCTTCCACTAAATCTTGAGTAACTCAAGTTTTACAACTTGGAATTATGATCCGTCGAAGGGGGGTACTAGATACATGAGTTATGTAGTAAAACCAAGTGGTAGAATACAAATCTAGCAAATTTTAAAACTTTTGAGACTATTTTTCCCAAAACAGTCCGCTTTGCATGTTGAGGCTTTGAAAACCCTAAATTAGCTACTGATCCATTTTTCATGAGGCTGTTTCGGTCAGTTGCTTGTCTTTTAAAAATCTGAGAAAAATCACAGATGTACCTTGAGAAGTTATGTACATTCAGGAAAAAGAACGGACACGTTTCGAGTTATATGTTGTGCGTAATGACTATTTCCGTAAAGGACTCCGAAATATTAACCTTCGAATGTCTCACTGTGTATACACTAGAAAATTCCGAAATTTTTACAGTAGCTTCATATATGTTACAAGAGCATACCCTGAAAATTTCAGAGTTTTCTGAGCAAAACTCAATTTATGAAAAATGGGGCAAGATTCGAGTGTTTTAGACACTTTAAAAATAGTAAATCATTTTCTAAAATTCCAGAAAAATTAGGAGATCATTGTGGGTTTATATTCTGTCAAAATCCAGAAGTTGAGAATTTTTGGAATCAGTTTGTTATTTTTCCTAAAAATGGTTAAATTATGAATAAAAAGAAATAAATAGTTAAATGATGTCTTTAATGAGAAAAATGTGATTTTTATGCTTGAAGGCTCATAATATATTATATCATGACAATCTTAGGGCATGTAGGTAATTTATAATAATAAATATTATTTATGATCTTTTGTGGATATTAAATAAGGGGTTAATAAAGGATGAACAATTAGAATAAATTATTTATTAATTTAGTAAATCATTGGAATATTATTATAATATTAATAATATTATAATATGATGTTGTTAAGTAAATAAAAATATTAAGATTAAAATTTCATTAAAATATTATTAAATAATTAATAATATTAGATTAAGATATTAATCCTAGATTAAAATATTATTAAAAGATTAATAATATTAGATTAAAGTATTATTATTAAATGATTAAAATATTATTAAATAATAATATTCGAGATTAAATAAAATGTTATTAAATATAATAACATTAGTAAAGGAATAAAATATTATTAAATGATTAATAATATTAGTAGGTGAATAAAATATTAGTAAATGATTGAAAGTATTATTAATTTATTAATGATGTTAAAGCATAAGTAAGATATTATTATGGTAATAATATTAATGCATGATTAAAATATTATTAAGAGGATTAATATTATTAGTAATGTATTGAAATATTACTAAGATAATAATAATATTAGTAAGTGAATGAAAGTAGTATTAGTAAACCAATAATACTAGAAGGTGAATTAAATATTATCTAAGTTAAAATATTATGTGAATTAAAGGTAGTCGTTAATTAATAGTAACACTATCTAGACATGATAATGTTTATAAGAACTAAATGTAATGTATAATATCTATGTGATTACATAATCTAATGTTATGCTTTGACTAATTGAAAGATTAATTTATAGGTCTCTCAAAGGAAGATAATTTAACTGCATAGTGGATAGAAATTTAATTTCGTAGCCGTAACCTATGATCGAGGCAAGTTTCCTAACTCAAGCTCGAGTTATTATTTTCAAAACATGTTAGTGAATAATTATTGATGATTATTCACGTCTATATTGATTATTGAGATTCGCACTTTGTGCAATTGAATTCCGTCCTACTGCTATTGAACTGTGAATTAAATTAAAGTTCTTCATTTATGAACTGTTTATGAAATAGATCTATGCTAATTGTATCAACTAGATCAAGCATGTCTAAATTTGTTAAATCAAATGTGTTTTAAATAACTGTTCTTATTAAATTGATATAGTAAGAACTCTTGACTGAAAAAAGGACGAATTTGATTAAGACATGATATCAATGCCGGATTATTAAGTGTTTATGCATAAATCACGAGGTATGAAAGGCTGATCCCCTTGAATACCAAAACTTATTTAAGAGGTCCAGTTTAAATCACTGAGCACCTTGGCAAATGTTCATGGTTATTCAAAACCACTCAGTTCATGTTATTCAATTATAGAATATTCAATTGTTGATTATTAATTCATGTTCCTTCACAATCTTATACTATTGTTGAACATTGAACGCAATATTTCTTTCTAAGTCATGATATATCTCTCTTGTATATAAACTTGCGAAGCAAATTAGTTGCTTACTCTTGCTATATCATGACATCTATTTCAGTTAAGCCCGAAGGATCCAACACGAAGGACAAGGGCAAGGGCAAGATCCAGGAGTAATTTAGACTGAATGTCAATTTAGTTATTATCTGATAGAATTTCTTAAGTAAACTATTTGTATGATAAATGGTGTATTTAAAGTTAAGGTTATGGAGACCTTGGGACCGTGTTATGAGACTTTATTATAATGAACAATGTATGTTTATTATTTCGTAATAGTTATAGAATACTTATGATGATGATAGATCGTGAGCACCGAATCTGGGGTTAGAGAACCTGGATTTGGGGGCGTCACAGGTTGGTATCAGAGCTGTAGGTTATAAACATTAGGAATACGAAACCTAGGTTATAACCTTAGTAGAAAACTCTTATAGAGTATGTTAGGAGATGGATTATGAAAATTCATCGAGTATGTGTTGTACTTAATAAAATATTGTTTCATTTCATCAATGAATATATTTTATTATAGTACTGATGTTGTATTCTTATTTTATAGGATGCCAGGTGATAGTCAGGGGAGCCATTCTGTAAACCAGGAGGAGGTCGTTCCAGAGGAGGTGTCGGACACCTCGAAGGATGTGATGATCAGTAACCTGTTAGAGAAAAACCATGCTCAGGAGCAAATGATTTTGCAGTTGGAGGCGGAGAATATGAACCATCAGCACATGGATCAGCAGTATAAGGATGCTGCTCATCAGGCACTGATGGAGTTAGCAGAGATGCGAGTCCAGCTAGAGCATGAGAAGGCAAAGTTCGCAGCACTGAGCGTAGAGCATCTGGCGATGCGAAGTGAGTTTGACGTGGAGATTGCCGATAAGATACGGGTGGAGGAGGCATTTCATGAGTCGGCCAAGCGGGTGGACCTATTAGAGATTGCACTGGATGCCATGAAGGTCAGGGTAGAGACTTTAGGACTGGCATTAGACGCGGCGTATGAGGGCCAGCGCAATGGGGCTAGGAGGGTCCACTCTGAGATAGGAGAGTCTAGTCGATCCGTTCGACGTAGAGTTCTGGAGCAGTTGCTTCCCTAGGAGCCTGTGCAGGTGACCCGGCAGGGCCACCGGTGGTGATGATGTGATGACCCAGTTGTAGATAGATGTATTAGTACCTTTCTTTTTGTGTAATAAGGTTTTATGATGATGTAAACCTCAGCAGGTGTGAGGTAGTAAGTAGTTAGGTACTATCCCTATTTGTGTTGTAGGGAGGTATCATTATGAGTTAATCCCATCTTTTGTGTTTAAAATGGGATAGTAGCATTTATAAAATATACCTATACTAATCATGTAAGTCACTGAAGATTGGTGTATGAATATAAATGCAGTATTATTATGATATGTGTTGGAAAATTTTAAATAGTAAATTGTCTATTTAATGTTATGTGAATCCAGTAGATTGATTTGGGAAAATGTTCTTTAAAAAATAAACTTAACCCACTAATCAGGGAGAAAGACTTCCAAATCTTGGTAATTTAAAACTCTCACATAATGATCATCTGATTGTTTAAATAAAACAGCGTGTTACATGCTAAGTAATCATATGATAATAAACCCGAGTAACGTGTTAGAATTTTGTTTCACTAGATAATGCCGCCCAGACGTGGACTGAGGAACCAAGAGATTGAAGAGTCAGTTAATAATGCAGCGGGAGCTCAACAAAACCCAATGCAAGATTTTATCAACATGATGGCTGAAACCATGAGGAATCAAGCTCAACCTGCAGGAAATCAGGCGGGCAACCAACTAGTCAACTTTAAGGACTTCAAGGCAGTAGGACCGCCAGAGTTTAGAGGAACAACAGACCCGATAGAGGCCCAGACGTGGGTAAAGGAGATCGAGAAGGCCTTCGTTATTGCTAGAGTAGCAGAAGAGCAGAAGACAATTTTTGCTACCTACTTAATGAAGGATGAGGCTAACTATTGGTGGGAGGCCAACCAGAACAAAGCCGGAACTGGAATCGTGACTTGGGAAGCATTCAAGAAGTTGTTCTTTGAGAACTACTTCCCTGAGAGTACTCAAGCAAGAATGGAGATCAAGTTTTTGGAACTGAAACAGGAGAATATGTCAGTATCAGAGTATGCTGCGAAGTTCAATGAATTGGCCAGATTCGCTCCACATTAGGTGGACACAGAGGTGAGGAAAGCTAGAAGGTTTGAAAATGGACTAAAGCCGTGGATTTATAGTAAGGTAGCGGTTTTACAAATCACATCATTCTCAACTCTGTTGGAGAAAACTCTTATAGTGGAAGGAGGAAGCGAAGCTGTCTCAAAATACAATCGGGAGAAGAACAAGAAGAAAGCAGAAGGTGGGAATCAGAATGTTAGCAGTGGCGGTAGCAACAACAAGAAGCGGAAATGGAGCAGTGGGGGTAGTAATCTGGAGATAAGTCGGTGTGTGGAAACTGTGGAAAGGGTCACTCAGGGGAGTGCTTGAAAGGAAAAACGGTATGTTATACATGTGGGCAAGAAGGGCATACCTCACCCAATTGTCCTAAGGTGAAGAAGGGAGGTTGCTTTAACTGTGGTGACGTGGGACATCGAATCAAGGATTGCCCGAAGAAGAAAAGCACGGATGGCAGAAATGGCAACAGGGGCAATAACACTAAGACAACCAGTGGAGGACCAGCCCAGCCAAACAAGCCTACAGCACGAACATTCAATATGACAGTGCAAGATGCCGTGGAATCCAAGGAGGTGGTGTCAGGTATAATTCCGATCAATGATATAAATGCCTATGTGTTATTCGATTCGGGAGCATCATGTTCTTTCGTATCTGATGAATTTGCTCAAAGATTAAGTTTACCTCATGAACTATTAGAACACCCAATGAATGTAGAAGTAGCAAATAAAGAAATTTTCCCTGTAGACTGAATCTATAGGAACTGTTGTGCTAATGTAAGAGGGTTTAAGCTTAACGTGGATTTGATACCGATTCATCTTGGAGAGTTTGATGTAATCCTCGGGATGGATTGGTTATCAAGTCATGGAACGGTCATTGACTGTAAGAAAAAGTACGTTCACCTAAAGACTCCGAATAAGTCAAAGGTGGTATTTCATGGCAGTAAATCACCGAGACAATCTTGTTGTCTGACGATGATGCAAGCAAGTAAGTTGCTTAGTAAGGGTTGTATAGGTTATTTGGCTCACGTTGTGGATACCCACCGAGTCGAGGGTGAACTGGGTCAGATACCTATTGTAAGAGAATTCGTTGACGTTTTCCCAGATGAGATTTCGGGATTACCACCAGATAGAGAGATAGAGTTTGTTATCGATTTGGCACCAGGGACATCACCGATATCCAAAGCGCCGTATCGTATGGCTCCGGTAGAAATGAAGGAATTGATGGTTCAACTACAAGAGTTGTTAGATAAAGGATACATTCGACAAAGCGTATCACCGTGGGGAGCACCGGTCTTATTCGTAAAGAAGAAGGATGGGTCATTAAGGCTTTGTATCGACTACCGGGAGTTGAACAAGGTCACCATTAAGAACAAGTACCCGTTGCCCAGGATCGACGATTTGTTTGATCAGTTGAAGGGGGCGAAATACTTTTCAAAAATCGACTTGAGGACTCAGTTTTATTCAATTATTACCACAGTAATTGCTGCATATTATCTTATAATATTGATTCAATTATTGTCACAGTATTATCTGGACAATATTTTATATTATTAAATCAATAATTGAGACGAAAAAAGTTATTCATATTATTATTTTTATTATTGACAATGTCTAGAAAGTTCTGTCGAGGAAAGGGGTTTGGTCACCTAATTGTGCGCCAATAAGGAGAAGTCCTTATCGGAAAGTCCCCTCTTTCCTGGGAATAATCTGGTTGTTAATATTGTGAGTTATAATATTAATGATGAACAATTATTGAAAGATTAAAAATGTATTTATTAAAGATAAGTGATTTGTGATAAATATTTATTCAATTTTTTGATATAAATAAAGGGATTTATAATGAAGTATTTGTTATAAATTTGGCTTATTACATGGACCCCCACTTGTTCATTTTTCAAAATCGTCGGTAGAAAGTTATCTCAGGTTTTGTTTTATTATTATTATAATAATAATAAAACAGAAAACTTTTTATATAAAACATAATACTTTTTATATTATATATACAGCTGTTTGTTTTATTAGATTATAAATAGAATATATTATATTTTATATAAAGTTATTCGTTTTATTAGATTATAAATAGAATATATTATATTTTATATAAAGTTTTCGGTTTATTAGAATATTTTATTATATAGTGCTGCATAGTAAAGTCAAAATTTCGCCGATTCAGTCGCTCGTGAATGTTATTACTGTGCGTCCGTGATTATTTTCTTAAATAGTTCCCTGCCATTCTCCTATAAATAGGATGTTTAGTTTAGAAATGAAAATCACACCAGAATCAGAGAATTCTTCTTCTATAATATTGTGCGCATTTCTTTCTTGTATAAGGATATTTTGAGTGAAACAAATAGTACAGTTTTCTTCAAGAATATCCCCACTATACCAGCTAGAAGTACTTTTCTTTTAAGATAAGAGATATTATTTTGTTCAATATTCGTAAAAAATATTATTTTCTTCCACACATGTAAGTAATATTATTTCATATTCTTAAATCTACACTTATTTTGATAAGTATTGCTGCTATACTCCTTGAAATTAGTAGAATATCCTTGAATTTTGCGCTTCATCTAGTATCGTTTCACGAAAATATTTTTCTGAACTTTCTTGTTAAATTTTAATCTTTTCATGTCGGAGTACTATTCATGGGCACTATTCATACATACGGGACTATTCATACAGTACTATTCACGAGGTACTATTTACGAAGTATTATTCACGGGGTACTATTCACGAAGTACTATTCACGGGATACTATTCACGATAAAAAGTAATTTTTTTATGTTTAAATTATTTTTGATACATGAATATTATTCTTGAATTTTACTCCACAAATTAGTTATAATGTTGACAATCTAGACATTTTTAAACTCTGAATAAATTAAATAAAAAATCTTTAAATCCTTAATCTCACTTGATTGATTTCTTATATCATTGTCATCATTCTCATGGTTATATTGTGGTGAAAGTCATATTTGGCTCGTAGTGCATAGATGGACTGTTGATTGGTATGATTATTGTAAGACCCCAATTTTTATGAATAAAGATTTAATTTTGTCTAAATATTATTTTTGAATAATAAGGTGTGAATTTGATATAATGTTATAGTTGTGAGTAATATTAATAAATTTTACAAAGTAAGCAAGTTGTCATAAAATATTTGTTTGGTCGGAGAATATTCGTTTTATCAGAAAATATTCATACAACGGCAAAATTATTGGTGGGCCCCACAACGAAATTACTGTCGGAGTTAGAAAACGACAGAAATAACTTTTTATAAAAATAACGACAAAATTTTACCGTTAACTGTTGAAATACCCGATGATAAAAGTACAGTAATACGCGTGGTTGCATAGTAGCACATGGTATTGTATAGTATCTTTAATTATTGATGCTTACGTGAGAAGTCACTCAGTTATACTCAATTATTGCCACAGTAATTGCTGCATAGTATCTCACATTATTGATTTAATTATTATCACAATATTTTATATTATTAAATCAATAATTGAGACGAAAAAGTTATTCATATTATTATTTGTATTATTAACAATATCTAGAAAGTTCTATCGAGTAAAGGAGTTTGGTCACCTAATTACACGCCAATAAGGAGAAGTTCTTATCGAAAAGCCCCCTCTTTCCTGGAAAAGATCGGGTTGTTAATATTGTGAGTTATAATATTAACGATAAATAAATATTATTAAAAATGTGTTTAATAAAGCCAAGTTAATTGAGATAAATAGAGGGGTATTTTATGAGGTAATTGTTATAAATTTGACTTATTACATGGACCCCTACTCATTTTTCAAAATTATTGGTAGAAAATTATATATATATATATATATATATATATGTGTGTGTGTGTGTGTGTGTGTTACGTATGTTAAATGGTGTGTGTGGGGTGTTTATATATATATATATATATATATATATATATATATATATATATATATATATATACATAAAGTGTCGTGTGTGTTATGTGTGTATATATATATATATTATTTTTTTTAAAGTTTTCGTTTTATTAGAATATTTTATTGTATAGTGCTACATAGTAAATCAAATTTTTTCAGAAATTCGACTAAAGGATTCGGCGCCCGTGATTCCTACTGTGCATTCGTGATTTTATTTTCTAAATAGTATCCTGTCATTCTCCTATAAATAGGATGCTTAGTTTAGAATTGAAAATCAGACTAGAATCAGAGAATTCTTCTTCTATAATATTGAGCGTATTTCTTTTGAGTTTAAGGAAGCTTTGAGTGTAAAAAATAGTATAAATTTTCTTCAAGAATATCCCTGCTATACCATTCAGAAGTACTCTCCTTTTAAGGTAAGAGATATTATTTTTGTTCAATATTCGTAAGAAATAATATTTTCTTCCATACTTTGTAGTATGTAAGTAATATTATTTCGTTTCATATTTCTAATTATACACTCATTTTGTTAAGTATTGCTTCAATTCACGGGGTACTATTCACGACAAAAATTAATTTCTTTTTTGTCCAAATTATTTATACATGAATATTATTCTTGAATTTTATTGCACAAAACAGTTATCATGTTGACAATTTGGACATTCTTGAACTCTGGATAAATTAAATTATAAATCTTTAAAATTTATTCTTACTCCCACTTAACTGAATTCTTATATCATTGTTATCATCCTCATGCTTATATTATGATGAAGGTCATCGTTGGCCCGTAGTGCATAGATGAACTGTTGATTGGTATGATTATGACCAGAAATTTTGTATTGATATAATCATGACCTGTAATGTTATAAATAATGTGGTAAAAGTCTTCATTGCCCCGTAGTGCATTGATGGACAGTTGTTAGCATGATCATGACCATTTGTGAAAATAACGAATATCCTTGGCCCGTAGTGTATGGATAATTCGTGGATGTGATAATACTAAATATCATTGGCCCGTAGTGCATGGATAATTCGATGATGTGAATTATTTATTGAATTGTGTTGCAGAGATAACATATTGATGATGAAATTTTAAATCATAGAAGATAGTAGATATCATTCTCTACTTGACTCTTCTAATGGATTGTTTATTTTGCTGCAGTTAAACTTGTTGTCTATTATATTCTATCAGTTTTTATACTGTTGAAGGCTAATGATAATTTATTCTGCATTATCTTAGTCATAATATTCTTTACTGGGCTAGTTGAGCACACCATTTACTTTCATTGTTCTCTTCAGAAAATGAGAACATAGATGGGACTAGTCGGGGAATGGAATGACTGTTCGGGATGGTGGCTATAGTAGTCCTCACTATTCTATGAAATAGTGTGATAATAATTGTAATGAGGACTCTATTTGAGTTTGAATATTATCTACGAGACAATATTCGTGTTAAAACTCTCAACTTATGTTACACGAATGTTGTATAATTAAGTTTGTATTTGAATTCTGTACCATGTATTTGGCGACTCAGAATGGGTTGTGTATACCTATTTTGGGGGCATCACAATTATGACCAGAAATTATGTATCGGTATAATCATGACCTGTAATGTTACAAATGATGTGGTAAAAGTCCTCTTTGGCCCGTAGTACATAGATGTACAATTGTTTGGCATGATCATGACTACTGGTGATAATAACGAATATCATTAGCCCATAGTGCATGGATAATTCGTGGATGTGGTACTAACAAATATCCTTGGCCCGTAGTGCATGGATAATTCGTTGATATGGATTTTATGACTACGATAATGTAGAATAAATTATTCTTAGCCTTCAACAGTGTAAAAACTGATAGAATACAATAGACAACAAGTTTAACTGTAGCGAAACACGCAATCCATTAGAAGAGTCAAGTAGAGCATGATCCCTTCAACAGTGTAAAACTGATAGAATACAATAGACAACAAGTTTAACTACAGCGAAACACGCAATCCATTAGAAGAGTCAAGTAGAGCATAATCATGCTCTACTTGACTCTTCTAATGGATTGCGTGTTTCGCTGCAATTAAACTTGTTGTCTATTGTATTCTATCAGTTTTTACACTGTTGAAGGGTAAGAATAATTTATTCTACATTATCTTAGTCATAATATTCTTTACTGGGCTAGTTGAGCTCACCCTTTTTTTTCATTGTTCTCTTCAGGAAATGAGAATATAGCTGGGACTAGTTGGGGAATGGAGTGACGGTCCAAGATGGTTGCTATAGTAGTCCTCACTATTTTATAAAATAGTGTGAAAATATTTGTAATGAGGACTTTATTTGAGTTTGGATATTGTCTATGAGACAATATTTGTATTGAAACTCAGTTATTGTGTTGTCGTATTTTGCACGACAGCTGTATAAATTAAGTTTGTATTTAAATTATGTACCATGTATTTGGCGGCTCAGAATGGGTTATGTATACCTATTTTGGGGGCATCACAACAAACACAAAGGAGATTTCAAAGGTTAAAGATAAATAGGAAGATTAGGAGCAATCTGACAAGTTCTTATAAACTTTTCTCTAGTTTTGAATCTTTGTAATTATCTGAGATGTTTGGATTATTATTTTGGAAGATGTTTTCCTTTATCGTTATGAACTAAACTTTAATTAAGATTGCAACAGAACTTGGCATGTAGTTTAAATTAAATCTTTCCATTGAATGAAAGTTAATTTTTATTGAATCGTTTATTATATCTTACATTTATTTATTAATTGTTTGCCATCAATTACTGTGATAATCTATGTAAAATTAGAAACTAGAGTATAGATTGAGATCTGGATATAATAACATCCGTTCATATAATCTTAATAGGGTTAATACGATTAGTATGTAGGATAGGAATATATCTATGTGTCTTTTGTATCCATTAAAAGAATTTGTGCGTAAAACCCTAATTAACTTGATTCACATAGGGATATAGTGAGTTAATTAACTAGTGTGTTCCTCGTAATTCTGATTCGTAAAGAACGAATTTAGGGGGATTTGTTCACGTGTCTTTCGGAAGAAGTGTGTGAGTGCTATAAAGCATTCTTGGATAACGATTTATATTAATTAACTGGATTAAATGGGAAATAAATTGATTTAAATAAAATACCAAGGGAAGTTGTAATCTTAATCTGTTAAATCTGTATTAATTTCGTGAGCTTTGATCTTAGTTATTAGTTTTGTTAATTATAATTTTCAAATCACAAATATTATTTCATAGTTTAAAGTGGGATTAATTGAATTGAAATTGGTAATTGATAAATATTAGCATATTTCCTCGTGGGAACGATACTTTTCTTATCATTGTATTACTTGTTGACCACGTATACTTGCGTGTATTCATTGATTGTGAAATCAACCAACAGCCATCTTAGAGTGGTTGATCCCTATGGTGGTTGAACCCTAGAGGGCCAAAACCCCAGGGTTTTTCCTTTTTTGTTCATTTAATGCTCTATTCATTAATTAATTGTGGTCTTGTTCATTTATTTCTGTCTTTTCTGTCATTCATTTAATTATAATGTGAACCCTAATTTGTGCATTTAATTCATTAGGTCATGTGAACCATAATTTGCACTTGGGACCACATTTTCCCCCTGCGCAAGAGTCGTTCTCTTAAAGAGACGATCATGCAAGAATACTTCGAGCTTCCGAACATTCTCTGGGGCTCCGTTTTACAAGTCTTGAAAATAGGGTATTAGAAGAGGGAACCCCTAGGGGGGCTAAACCCTAAGGGTTAAAACCTTATGGAGGCAAGACCTAGAGGGGCTCTTCCTTGGAAATCTTGCAAAATCTTCTAAAAATCTTCCAAATCTTGCTCAATCTTTGTTTCCTTATATTTCTGGAAACTAAAACAAGATAAATTATTTTTTGAAATCATATATTACTAAATAAAATTGCATGTTTATTCAAAAGGTAGACAACTCTTGTGTGTGCACAATAAACTCATATTAAATATTAGATACTCTATTATTTTATAATGCTAGAAGACTACGTTCGACATTCTCCAATGTCTTTGAACGTACTCAACTTAATATATTATCTTTTGAGGATTTTGGTATTATTTAGTCTCATCTTGTTTAGCGCGCATACAAATATATATATATATATAGAGAGAGAGAGAGAGAGAGAAAGAGAAATACACGTCATATTAAACATACATCCACATGTATAATAATATATTTACTATATAATTAGCATGCATCTGTAAACTGTGACGCCCCCAAAATAGGTCTACACAACCTATCTTGAGTCGCTAGAAATACGTCACAGAATTCAAATACAAACTTCATTAATACAACTATTGAACTATTGTGCAAAATACGACAAAGCATAAACTGTGAGTTTTAATATGAATATTGTCTTGTAGACAATATCCAAACTCAAATAAAGTCCTCATTACAATTATTATCACACTATTTTATAGAATAGTGAGCACTACTATAGCAACCATCTTAGACCATCACTCCATTCCCTGACTAGTCTCAGCTATATTCTCATTTTTTGAAGAGAACAATGAAAGAAAAGGGTGAGCTCAACTAGCCCAGTAAAAAATATTATGACTTAGATAATGTAGAATAAATTATCTTTAGTCCTCAACAGTGTAAAACTGATAGAATACATTAGACAACAAGTTTAGATCAACAACTGCAACGGAACAAGCAATCCATTAGAAGAGTCAAGTAAAGCATGATGTCTACTATCTTCTATGATTTAAAAGTTCATCATCAATATTTTATCTCTGTAACACAACTCAATAAATATTTCACATCAGCGAATTATCCATGCACTACGAGCCAAGGATATTAGTTAGTATCACATCCACAAATTATCCATGCACTACGGGCCAAGGATATTCGTTAGTATCACCAGTGATCATGATCATGCCAAACAACTATCCATCTATGCACTACGGGCTAAAGAGGACTTTCACCACATCATTTGTCTGTAATATTACATGTCATGATTATACCAATACACAATGCCTGGTCATAATCATACCATGCAATCAACAGTCTATCTATGCACTACGGGCCAAAAATGACTTTTACCATATCATTTGTCTGTAACATTACAGGTCATGAATATACCAATACATAATGCCTGGTCATAATCATACCAATCAACAGTCCATCTATGTATTACGGGCAAAAGATGACTTTTACCACATCATTTGTCTGTAACATTACATGTCATGATTATACTAATACACAATGCCTGGTCATAATCATACCAATCAACAGTCCATCTATGCACTACGGGCCAAAGATGACTTTTACCACATCATTTGTCTATAACATTACAGGTCATGATTATACCAATACACAATTCCTGGTCATAATCATACCAATCAACAATCCATCTATGCACTACGAGCCAAAGATGACTTTTACCACAATATAAGCATGAGGATGATTATAATGATATAAGAAATCAATCAAGTGAGATCAAGGATAAATATTAAAGATTTATAATTTAATTTATCCACAGTTCAAGAATGTCTAAATTTTCAACATGATAACTAATTGTGGAGTAAAATTCAAGAATGATATTTATGTATCAAAAATAATTTGAACAGAGAAAAAACTAATTTTGTCGTGAATAGTACCCGTAAATAGTAATGTATGAATAGTACTGTATGAATAGTACCTATAAATAGTAACCCAACATGAAAATATTGAAATTTAACAAGAAAGTTCAGACCAATAATCTAGTAAAACGATACTAGATGAAGCGTAAAACTCAAGGATATTCTACTAATTTCAGGGAGTATAGAAATAATACTTATCAAAATAAGTGTAGATTTAGGAATATGAACGAAATAATATTACTTACATACTATAGAGTATGGAAGAAAATAATATTTCTTATGAATATTGAACGAAAATAATATCCCTTACGAATATTGAACGAAAATGATATTCCTTACGAATATTGAACGAAGATAATATCCCTTACGAATATTGAACGAAAATAATATTCCTTATGAACATTGAACAAAAATAATATTCCTTACGAATACGGAAATAATATCTCTTACGAATATGAAATAAATAATACCCCTTACCTTAAAAGGAGAGTAATTCTGACTGGTATAGTGGAGATATTATTGAAGAGAACTTGCATTATTGCTACACTCAAAGTATCCTTATACTAGAAAGAAATACGCACAATATTATAGAAGAAGAATTCTCTGATTCGGGTGTGATTTTCATTTCTTAAGTAAGCATCGTATTTATAGGAGAATGGCAGGATACCACTATTTTAGAAAATTCACGGACAAAATAATTTAAGGATTCACGGATGCCTGATTTTCGTAAATAGGAATATAATATTCAAGTAAAACAAAATTTTTATATAAAATATAATATATTCTATTTATAATCTAATAAAACAAATAACTTTATATATAATATAAAAAGTTTTCTGCTTTATATAAAAAGTTTTCTATTTTATTACTACTATAATAATAATAAAACAAAACTGAGATAACTTTCTACTGGCGATTTTGAAAAATGAGTAATTGAGGATCCATGTAATAAGTCAAACTTACAACAAATACTTCATGACAAACCCCTTTATTTATATCAAAAATTGAATAAATATTTATCACAAATCACTTATCTTCAATAAACACATTTTTAAACTTTCAACAATTATTCATCATTAATATTATAACTCACAATATTGACAACCAGATCATTCCTAGGAAAGGGGGGCTTTCCGATAAGGACTTCTCCTTATTGGCACGCAATTAAATAACCTAACCCCTTTCCTCGACAGAACTTTCTAGACAATATCAATAATAAAAATAATAATATGAATAATTGTGTCGTCTCAATTATTGATTTAATAATATAAAATATTGTGCAGATGATACTGTAACAATAATTGAATCAATAATATGAGATATTATACAACAACTACTGTAGCACTTATTGAATAAAACTGAGTGACTTCTTACGTAAGCATCAATAATCAGAGATATTGTGCAATACCGTGTGCTACTGTGCAACAACGCGTATTACTGTACTTTTATCACTGGGTATTTCAACAGTTAAC
Source organism: Panax notoginseng (assembly GCA_016801055.1). Lineage (NCBI taxonomy): Eukaryota > Viridiplantae > Streptophyta > Magnoliopsida > Apiales > Araliaceae > Panax > Panax notoginseng. The sequence continues at coordinate 43,936,247 of CM029014.1, read as the reverse complement.
GGTAAAAGTCTTGTCGTTATTTTATGAAAATATTATTTTTATTGCTTTCTATATCCGATAATTATTCCGTTGTGGGGTCCACCAATGATTGTACCATCGTACGAATATTCCCTGACAAAAAGAATATTCTCCGACCAAACGAATATTTTATGACAACTTCCTTACTTTGTAAAATTTTAACATATCACCCTTAACTTTATCCTTTTATCAATTTAACCATTTACTGGATAAAATAATAACTACATGAAAAATTGAATACTTTTATTTCATAAAATTCGGTGTCGTATATAAACTATATTCTACTTGGGATGATTATGGACTTAATTCTAATTTAGTTAATTGGAGCCACCATGAGCCAAAAAGTCAAATCTAGGGTGTAAGAATAAAATAATGAATATAACCATTACATTCAAGACGTGTTACATTACAAATGGATCTTTATCGCTCCTCCTCGTCTTCAATTTCTCGAACAATTCTATATTATCCTATTACAATCTATTTATCATAAAGCAAAAACCTTGATCAACAGTCAAAGAAAAGTACATAGGAGGGAGATAGAATCTACATCAGAATATTAGAGAGGCGAGGTACGCAAACCCCATTTAGAAAAACCACATACATTCAAGCATCCATTAAAATTAAATCCAATCACATTGGTCAAAGGTCCATAATCATCTCCTATATTATCATACATATCATCATATGTATCAATATAAAATAAACATTCGTTATATATGTTGATATCATTTAATGGGCAATAAAATTTTTGAAACAAAACAAAACTCCTTTTATTTTAACCAAAAACTAAATTAAAATAAACTCTTTTATTTTTAGCAATCTTGGAATCCAATTGCATTGCAGAACGACGCTGCTGCGCTACACCTCAGTCGATTTCGGCATCAGGCGCGGTTGCGCTCCAAAATAGGCTTGGAGCGGTATGGCCGTGCTGCGTACCAGAAACAGACAATTCGTTATTTTGCCCAGAAAATTAGTTCTAAACCTATATCAACACACATATTGAATCAATAACAATTAATGATTTGCATAAGGAGGCTATGGTATCATTGTTGGATTGCTAAAAACGAATCAAAGCATACAATCAAATTGAAATTATAGCAGAAGCATGCAAAGTAGCAAATTGAAAATTTTTAGTAATCCATTGTGTAGCCTTATGTAAACTTATTAATTGAGGAAGGATAAAGATATACCTTTGAAGCGATTAACCTTCGATGAAGACTCCAATTTTGAATCCTTGATCCTTCATGATCTCTCCAATCCACAGATCACACACGTTTGTCACAAAAGTATGCAACGCCCAAGACGTATCCACCAAGAGTAATTGATTGAAGAATTAATTTAGACTCAACTAGGTCTTGGATAGCTAATCCTAATTCTCACTTTTCTAATAACTTAGGGTTTTAAGAATATTTGCTAAAGAGAATCAAGATGTTTTAACATTAGTCTTTTCCACAATAAGACTCTTTTTATTTAAAGACTAATCGTAATCCTTAACCCTTAAGAAATTGGGTTTTAATTTAATTTCCAATCTAATTAGGAATTAAATAATAATAATAATAATAATAATAATAATAATAATAATAATAATAATACTATTCTTATTAATTTATAATCTAGTGTTTCTTCAAATACTTAATTATAAATATTAATATTTCTCCAAATACTATATTATTATTATTTAGTCAATTTAATAATAATAATAACAACAACAACAACAAACAACAACAACAACAATAATAATAATAATAATAATAATAATAATAATAATAATAATAATAATAATAATAATAATAATAATAATCTTATTAATTTATAATATTGGTATTTCTCCAAATACTTAATTATAAATCTTAAGCTATTTAATTTATTCCACTAATAAATTAAATACACTTAATTTATAATTATTAAGCCAATCAATTCTAAAATCATATTACTCCTTTTGTGGTGTGACCCTCTAGGTTCAATTTTAAGTAGAATAGATAAATTAGAACAATTCTAATATTATTTATAATGAATTAAACTCCTTTAATTCAAACATAAATAAATAATATTTATTCTACATCATGAGTGACACCTTATAAATAATGTATCATGACTATCTGAATAATATAAATTCAACATTAATCGCAAAGATTATCACAAAGAATACAAAGAACATATTTTGTGAATAGTTACAATACAATTTAATTATTCTACCGCACAATGTCCCAATCAAATATAAAATATGAAATTACCGTCAAGTTTTATTTATTTGATTATATGTATTTCGATTCTAAAATGCACAACAATAGTTAATGTAAATTAGAAACTCCTTTCTAATTCGGGCACCCTCGAAGTATGACCCATTTTACACTTATGACCCTAATATTTAAAACTTTACATTATCATACTCCAAGTACACTTAAGTAAACAAAAGTAACCCCAAAAACTTTTTCGGCAAAAAAATACTCCTGAATACTGATGTGGCACCGGAGAAGCTTGTATTTCATTGCATTTGTAATTTAATTTGTATTTTCATTATATTTTAACATTAAAACCAAATAAATCCATGTATTTTAGTGTATTTCTAGTTTATTTAACCAAAGTTTAATAGTAAACACTTATGACACATACCTTCCTTCTGAGTCATCCAAAGCACCACCATTCTCACCCTATAATTTCTCTCTCTAGAACTAGAAGCTTAGAAGATTAAAGAGCTTATTTCTATCTCTACATATACATAATTACTATATATATATATACATCCAAATATATATGTTCTAAGAATTTGTTTCTTTTGGGAAGAGAGAAAAAATAGGGTAAATTTTGGGGCTTAATTGAGAGAGAGATGACATAAATGGATGGTTCATCAAAACCTCCCCAAATCTCCAAACTGTTCCAAAAATTTGCACTTAATTTTAAGGCCACAACCTTAGAATTCTTCACGAAAGAGAACAAATCGGTCGCCGCCACCGTCACTGCTAACGACGCCATTTTCTATCTCTTCGACTCATTTGAAGGGTTCATCACCGACTAGAAAATCGTAGTCATCAAACCTAACCTGACCCACTTCGTCTCTCCTCCAAAATCACCAAAACCCATGAATACCCACTTCGCCAAAACCCTTATTTCTTTTATATTTACAATTACTTCTTCGTTTGAAGCTTCATGTCTTCAGCTACAAACAACCCAGGTTCCATTTAATGAAGGAAGTGTTAAGTTGGCATATAAAGCTTTGGTTTTGCAGCTTCAAAAACTCTATGAGGTGACCGAATTGTATAAAAAATTTGGGGTAAACCCTAAAATCAATTTTAATTTTAATTCACCAGTTAGGTCTTGTTTGGAAGCTCCAAGTTCAGGAGAATCAAAGCAAACTTCGAGCATTGGAAATTATGCTAAATCGATTACAATCTGATATTGATGTTAAAGATGATGAAGTTTTACTTTGTAAGAAAAAATTGAATGAGATTTAACTGTTTAACTTGAAATACTAAAAATAATTGTCAAATAATTTGAAGTCGAATTCGAGTTGTAATGGGTTTTTGTTGACGATTCAAGCTTTTGATTCTATGTTGCGTGATACGTGGAAATCTTTGCTTCATTTTACTAAGCTCTTGATTGTTTTGATAAAGAAAGATGGGTGGGATTTGAATTTGGCCGCGAATTTGGTTTATTCTAATGTTGATTATTTGGTTTTAATGTCAAGATACACTGAAAATACGAATTAAATTACAAATACAGCTTCTCCGGTGCCATATCGGCATTCAGGCGTATTTTTTTGTCTAAGAATTTTTTGGGGTTACTTTTGTTTACTTAAGTTTACTTTGAGTATGCTAATTTAAAGTTTTAAACATTAGGGTCATAAGTGTAAAAAAGGTTATACTTCGAGGGAAAGAAGTGTATTTAGCCCTTCTAATTTTCATTCACCCTAGCTAGGGATTTCCATGTTGTCACTTTATCGAATCATATAGGACATTCTCTCCCTTTACTGGAAGAAGTAGATTCTTTGTTGATCAATCACCTATCTCCATATACTTTATTATATTCGAGCATACACTATGACATACTCAAGAGTATTAAGGAATACGTCAAAACATAATTCAGTATATATAAGATACTATGATGATCTCAAATCCTAGGATCACTTATACTATTATCACTTTAGGAACTCCAATTGAAAGACAAATCGAACTCCATTAGGATTCCTTTATACGTCACGTTCAGTGAACTTATTCCCTGTAATGACTCAGAAAATCCTATGTAATATTCAAATAATATAATGTCAAATTTTGCGTATGAATTTTTTTATATTATTTTATTATGTTATTTCTCATTGTGACAAAACTATTATTTACTTAATAGTTTATTAAGCATCTTGAATTATGAATGGTAATTAAAGAGATGTTGATATATACATTAATATAATGTTATATCGACATCAAGAATAAAAAGGAAAGCCAACATGTCTTAGTTATGAAATATTCTTGACATGAAGCTACATTTGTGTATTGAGAATAATTATACTGTGAAATAAATTATTTCATTCAAAAGCATTATTTAATGTTAAAGAAGAAAATATGATTGATAAAAAGTTCCATGTATTTTAGATACGAGTTCATATTAAAATATTGGGTCCTATTAAATTTTGCTAAGAACACTTGTATGCCCTATCAATTAATTAGGATATGGGTTGGGTCTATAAGAAGATATAATAAAAAGGGGGCCAATTCTAACCACTTTTTTTCAAGCCCAATTCGGCAACTATAATGGATAACAAAAGAAGATTGGTGTAAGCCCAAATTAAAATTTTTTATCAAACTCTTACCCAACCCAATCCTGTAAATTGGGTGGTGTGTAGTAAGATAACTGCTTTAAACTAATTTCATTAGCATAGCTTGAATACTCAGTCAGATAGTAAGTCTATGAGTCCTAAGTTAGTTCTTAAATGGTGGTTAGTTCAGTTACAAGTAGCTAGCAGGTGAGTTAGGCTGGCAGAGGATAAGGTATAGCTAGTAAGCTAAAGGCTGCTAGGGTGGCTGTGAAGGGACTATGTGAGCTAGACTAGGATGAGGGTTGTGTAGGGGCCAACTAGGGGTGATGGGATTAACAGTAGAAGGAGCTAAGCTCGACCATAAAAGGCCAAGCTCACTACCTAAAACTAATTAGCCTCATCACTTAACTGAGTCCAAAAGAAATAAGCAGTAACGGTCATATAGAGTGAGAGTGAAGAGTTCGGCTAGAGGAGGAGTAAAGGCTGGACAGTACAACTCCCTTGTAACCATTCGAATCAACAAATAAGCTCATTCTGGCCTTCCTAATCCTTTCATTCCTGTTTCTTTAAGGATAATAACTGAACTATTAGTGGCTGGGTGAGGTTGTCTTGAACGGCTACACAAGAATGGTTATGCAATTAAAACTAGTATTATTAATTGATACCTGTGAATGAAAGCATGTGTTCACATTAATGTCAATTGATGAAAGATTGACTGCTATGTGTTAATTTATTCTTGTTATTCTTTTAAAGCCATAAGGCTGGTAACACTAAGCTCATAATATAAGTAAAGTGAGGAGATATGTAGACTGCCCACCATCTATTTGATGAAATGCTCATGAGAGGGCTGTTGGTGTTAACTGTATTGAATAGGAGTACCGACAAGACTAATCATATACCAATAATCTATATTGAAATTCTAAAGATACAAAAATGCATAAGAGTCAGTCTTTTACGTTAGCTTGAGATGGTTATAACATGTTATACGAATGCCATGCCTAGAATGTCTAAGGTAGATTAACTCTTGAACAAAACAAGTAAAATGGACTAGGATAATGAGCTCCATATTGACTGCTATGTGAAGCTTAACTTTCAATGTATATCCCTTGCTTCTAATATGGTTAATACACTATAACATGAGGTCTATAATTCCAACCCACTAATACTAATGCTTGGGAAGTTTAAGTATATTAGTTTCCAATAAATAAAGGTCAGTCCTTGTGACTGTTATTGAAAGTTCCTTATGGTGAGCATGCTTTGCTTCTAATATATTATGTACATAGACATTCCTTATTTCCTTAATGCCTAATCATGCTACCTTGTATCAAATTGAAGCCTATGAAGGGCTATTTTAAACCAAAACTATAAGCCTTATACTTAGGTTCTTTAAATCATGAACATATGTTATATAACATGTGTATGATGTGATAATCCTTGTGCTAGAAGCTTGAAGACTATTTTGGTAACATAGTATCATGCCTTCCCAAAAAGGGCTTGAAATAGGCATAAAGGACTATCCTGAACTTTAAAATTGTTATATTAACTGTGTGTGCCAAATGACTGCTATGCTATATTAAATGACTGCTGTGCTGCTATGTTGACTGGATGTTAGAAACATCCTTGTGCTATACTTACTGTTGTTACAATAGATTGAATTAGTATGCTATATGTGTATCATATGTGTACTGTATTGTTAACTAAGAGGATTGAATACCTCAAAGTAATTTAAAAGCAAGCTATGAACCTTGAATTAACTTTAATGCTAAAGAAGTATGTGTATGTAAGTGTTAGTGTAATAAACTGGGATGGTATGCTGTGCTATATTACTTTGGACTGATATGGTAAGTCTTTGACAAACTATTTTGGAAGCCTATCTTTGGAATAATGATACTTGGTATGCATGTTTTTTAGTCAGGAATATATAAACAGTATGTGATGGTATAACACTTGTGAGTTTGAAGAGCTATTTTTGTTCTTGAGTCATGCTACTGCTTAAGTAACTGCCATACTATGATTATGCTATACTGACTATTATTATAATAGACTGGACTGGTATGCTATGCTATATTGCCATGATGACTGACTGCTAGCACTACCTGTGTTACTTTACAAACTGTCATTGTATTATATGAACTGTTTTGGCCTAAAGCATGAAAACCTTGCTACTAGATGTTTTAAACCATGAACATATAATATGCAAGAGATTCATGCTTTAGAAATGTAGATATTTCATTGCTTGGTACTGTTTTGGTGTAATGGTATTAAACCATGTCTATAATGCTCTATATGGTCTATTTTGATATTCAAAAAGATGACTAATATTGTACTTTTGATGACTGAATTTGATTAGAGGAGATAGGTTGGGCTGTGGAGAAATAAGGAGGATAAAATGGGTTGTGATATAAACAAATGGTTGTGGAACTAGTAGCTTACAACAATGCCCACCAACTGTTTGATAAAAGACCTAAAAGTCCTAGAAGAACTGTTTCGATAAAAAGGAACTGAATATTAGAACAAGTAAGGCATTGACTTGATTTAACCTACATATGTGATGATTGAAGTATTTTGGTATGATAAATTTTAGCATAGTTCAGTTTTTAGGCTAAGTAATTCTAGCTTGACAAATCCTTTGGCCACTCTGTTAAAACAGTGACTGAGCCAAGGAATCAATGCTTAATATCACTTTGATAGGCCACGGGAATAACCTTTGGACTATAAAGGATTATAGCCAAGAGGCATGTTCTTATAAATCTAGCAAAACTGAGCTACTTCCCTCTAATCTCCTTGGTGTTACAGTTGACAAGTGAGGGACTGCTAAAGCAGTTTGGCCAGCCTGTTTTAACAAATTATTATGACTTTACTAGCAAGGATGGTTTAAGTTAGATTTATGACCTGGCATATAGACTCTCCTTGGGAGTTGCAAGTATAAAAAGTTAAAGAAGGATGGCAGAACTACTGCTCATTTGAGGCAGCAGTTGCCAAGTTAGCAGCTGCAGTAACAGCTCTGTATTTGAATTAGGGGCCGTGAGGCCAAGCAAGGCCACACCAAAGCTTGGCTGCTGGCATAGAAAGGCAACAAGAAGACTGTGGAATGTTGAGCTGGATATGCTTGTTTTTGTTTTCTGTTAGTTGCAGTTAGTAAGATAAAATTCTTAAGGGAAGCTATAATCTAAACCAGGCCAAGATGAAGGGGTTGCTGCCTATGAGCAGCAGTAGTTGATGCCATGTGACTGCTAAAGCAGTCTAAGTAACCATTTTGGTTAAGAATTGAAATTTCTAAGAAACTAATTATCATGTATAGCTTGAGTAAGTGTTGAAAACATATATGTAGACTTTATAATAGGTTTACAAATTGAGAATGAAATGTGATAAAAGGGAATTATAAGACTGCTAGCAGTTAACTATAATAGGTAGCCTCAACTAACTGCTAATGCAGTGTTGAGCTTGTTAGACCTAGTTGAAGCTAAGGTCAATTAAAATAATATGGAATCCCTCATTATCAAGCCTAAATAAAAACTAGCAGGCAGTTAAGCACCTTCTATAATTTGCCAATAGGGTGAACTTATATGAATTAGATATAATTCAAGTGTTGGAATGAACTAAAATGGCTAGAAATAGTAATTGTAATTTAGTTCCTATTACTTGTTGTAAGCATGTCAAACCCAATCAAAGTTAAAAATGTCTAGTGTAAAAGTATGAATGAGATATTTGAAAAATGTATCAAATAGAGGAAATCTAACCATGATCACTAAAACTACATGATGTACGACTTAGCTATGTGATTACTATTACTTGTTGTAAGCGTGTCGAACCCTATTAAAGAGAAAATTGACTAATGTGAAAACATGGATGAGATATTTAAAAAATGTATGAAACATAGGAATCTAACTTCAAACTAGACCACTAAATTATGTGATGTGTGAACATACACAAGCTATATGATTTGGTTATTTGATTAATAGGCTTGTTATTGTAAATAACTGTGTAGGATTTTTGTGAGAACACTTCAATTAAGTTGAAATCCTAACAATAGACTACAAACAAGGCAAGTTTCTAACTCTTACTTTTTATTGAGCAAGTATTCTACAATAGACAGGTTCTTTAATTTCTGAACTGTCTCTCCCTATTATGAATAATATAAGGTTAAATAACCTTTTTATTCCAATCAGCTTCAAAAGAATAATTTATTGAACTTCTCTCTTACATGAGTTATATTAAAAGCATGTCAATGCCATTAATTCGGTTAGACAACTGTTGAGATACATTGATATTATTCATGAAATTCTCATTTAATGTTCTCCAAACCATCTTTGTTGTGGTGCGGACTCTTGTATAATGTTGTGAACGAATAACCCTTTTTAGGGGCATATTGTACCGGACATATGATTTCGAAGGACATGTAAAGTGTCATTAGACTGTTATGTTGTGCACAGTGTAGGGTACTTAGGCTGATCCCCTAAAGTACGAGTTTAGGATATAAAACAGCTTTTATAACTGTGTGTATCCATGGATTGTAGTATTATTACTATCAATTCTAGTACAGAGTTCACTGGTCATTTGACCTTACAGCATGTTAAAGCCTAATTTTCAGACTCAACACTTTTAAAGAATAATCTTGTTCAATATTTATTATTAAATACTCATTGTTATAATATTTCTGTTCCATTATATTTAGCTGCTTATATCTTTGTTGAGCAAGCTTGTTGCTCACCCTTGCGTTAAATATAATGTTTTCAGTTAAGAATGAGGTTATTGGTCCATCTGGAAAAGACAAAGGAAAGGGAAAAGTTGTTGAGTAGTCTTTTATTAAGCGCATGTGCTTATTTAAGTAGTAAATGTAATAAGTACTGTTAACACTATGTTGTGTAAAAATATTTGGTTTGTAATGTATGTAAAGGTCTATAGAACCTGGGATTTAAGTTCGATGTTTATGTAATATCAGACAGTTCTCTTTTAGTATGAATGGGTATTTTAGTACCGTGAGCACCAAACCCGAGTTAAAGATAACCCGAATTTGAGGGCGTCACAAGTTGATATCAAAGCTGTTAGGTTATAAACCTTAGGAATGGGGAAAAACACCTTAGGATTATGACCTTAAGAGAAGTAGTTAACTCATTTCGAGTATAAGAATGAATTCGGAGAAGTTCATTGTTAAAGAAAATAAAAAGTTTAAATGTGATTACTTGATAATATTGTATAGAAACTTATCGAGTTTGTTAATATGTTTTGTAGATGCCTGAGATAGCCGAATCTAGTCGAGTCAAGGAGGAGGTAAAACTGGAAGAGCCAGAGGAGTATATTGGGGGTTTCTCCGAAGAACCCTTCATAGAAGAGGTCGATGCTCTCATGGAATTAACCTTTAAGAATTTTGAACTGGAGAACCGAGTCCAAGAATTAGAGGGGGAGAGAGAGGAACAACAAGCATCTATAGAGCTGTTCAAGTCCCTGGTCGTATATACCATAGCGAAGAATGTAGAGATGGGTCATGCACTCTATTGCACTGCCTGCTAGAAGGAGGCCCTAAGGCAGGAGAATGTTATCCTCAGGCATGGGATGGAAGTCCTGAAGGCTGACCAAGTGAGGGCTGAACAACAATGGGATAGGGCCTTGGGTAGAGTTTATGAGTTGGAAAATGAGGTTAGGGGCAGAGATTCCAAGATGGATAAGATGGACTACGCGTTCGAATCTGCATTTGGACGTTGGAAGCACAGGGTGCAACTACACCCTGTAGATGAAAGTGGAAGCGAGTTAGTTCTAACTAGAAAAAGGGTGCTGGACATCAGGGATAAGGAGCTTCGCAGTGCCAAAAGGCGGGCATGCTTCTCCAGTAGTTTGACTGAGTTCTTAGGATGTGTCTATTTGGTATAAGTATTTTAGTATTATGTCTTGAGTATTATGATGTACCCCTCTTTTGTATACTAAGGGAATGATACTTTTGGAGCCCGACTTTTGTAGATACGGGGAGTTTATATCTAAATCCCGATTATATGTAGTCAAAAAGGGATTAAGATGTTTTAGCCGTATGTAACATGGTGTAATGTGCTTGGCACAACTTTAAAAGGGCATATATATATGAATGTTTTTCTGTTATAGAAGGATCTGTATATTTGATACAATGTGCATTATTATATCGATTAAATGATAAAGATTTAAAAACTTATATTATACAGAAAATGCCACCAAGATGGAGAGGAAGAGGAAGAGGAAGACTTGGGGCACCGACCCCATCAACACAAGAAGAGTCCGTGAATAATTCGGAAGGACCTGAAAATCCTATGCAGCAGTTTATCGACTTATTAACTCAAGCACTCCAAGGGAGGAATGCCGCACCGCCCGTAAACCCGAACCCTCCTGAAGGTCGTTTGACTACCTTTAAAGATTTTAAAGCAGTAGGACCCCCAGAGTTCAAGGGAACCAATAATCCGATAGAAGCCCAAACTTGGGAAAATGAAATGGAAAAGATCTTTAAAGTTTTTCGAGTTGCTGAGGATCAAAAGACAGCTTTCGCCACATTCATGCTGAAAGGGGAAGCAAACTACTGGTGGGGAGCCAACAAAAATAGAGCTAGAGAAGGAGTCGTGACGTGGGATAGGTTTAAAGAACTATTTTTCGAAGCCTACTTTCCCCATATTATGAAAAATAAGATGGAAGTCGAATTTCTCGAACTTAATCAAGGAAGTATGACTGTACCTGATTACGCTGCAAAATTTAATAAACTGTTGAGGTTTGCACAGCATCAGGTTGACACTGAAGAACGGAAGGCTCAGAGATTTGAACAAGGACTGAAGTCGGTACTTTTCAGCAAGGTTTCGATGTTTCAGATAAATACGTTTACTGGCATACTGGAAAAAGCCATAATCGCTGAAGGAGGAACTGACGCACTGGCCAAATTTCACCAAGAGAAGAAGACTAAGAAGATAACTGGAGGACCTCAAGAGGGAAGCAGGAAGGGAAATACTTTTAACAAAAGGAAGTGAAACAATAACAAATTTGGCAATAAGCAAGGAGAACCAAGAAGGAAGATTGAAACATGTAAAAAGTGTGGGAAAAATCACCTCGGAATCTGTTTGAAGGGTAAGACGGTCTGTTATAAATGCGGGTAGGAGGGGCACATCTCTCCTAACTACACCAACCCAAAGATGAGTCAAGGATGCTTTGCATGTGGAGCTGCAGATCACCAGATCAAGAATTGTCCAAAGAAAGGAAATAACGATGGGAAGCTGACAATCAGGTTACCAAGCCCATCCAATCGATCAACTACAAGGACATTCAATATGACAGTGCAGGATGCAGTGGCATCAAAGGAGGTGGTGTCAGGTATCATTTTCGTCAATAATGTTAATGCCTTTATACTATTTGATTCGGGCGCTACCTGTTCCTTTATATCTGAAGAATTTGCTCAACGGCTAGAATTAACTCCTGACAGATTGGATCGTCCTTTGAACATAGAGGTCGCAAATAAAGAAGTTATTCCCATGAATCATGTCCATAAAAATTGTAATGTGAATATACGGGGTCATAATTTTATAGTAAATTTAATTCCCATCCGATTAGGTGAATTTGACGTGATACTAGGAATGGATTAGTTATATAACCATGGGGCAGTAATTGATTGCCAAAAGAAATGCATAAACCTTCAGACTCCTAGTAAATCAAAAATTGTGTTTTATGATAGCAAATCGCCAAGACAGTCATGTTGTCTGTCGATGATGCAGGCCAAGAAGTTGTTAAGAAAAGGGTGTGTTGGTTATTTAGCACATATAGTTGACACTCAAAGAATGGAACTGAAAATAGAACAAATACCTATAGTAAGGGAATTCCTGGATGTATTTCCAAATGATTTGCCGGGGTTACCACCAGATCGAGAGATCGAATTCGTGATAGACTTAGTGCCTGGTACAAGCCCAATTTCAAAAGCTCCATATCGAATGGCTCCAGTAGAGATGAAAGAACTAATGATTCAGTTATAGGAATTGTTAGACAAAAAGTACATTCAACTGAGTGTATCTCCCTGTGGAGCACCTGTATTATTTGTTAAAAAGAAGGATGAATCATTACGACTGCGTATCGATTATAGAGAATTGAACAAAGTCACAATAAAAAATAAGTATCCCTTACCAAGAATTGATGATCTTTTTGATCAACTGAAGGGAGCTCGTTATTTTTCCAAGATAGATTTGCGTACGAGGTATCACCAATTGAAAGTGAGTAATGAAGACGTGCCAAAGACCGTATTTAGGACTCGTTGTAGCCAGTATGAGTTCCTAGTGATGTCATTTGGGCTGACTAATGCACCAGCAGCATTCATGGATTTAATGAATCGGATATTCAAACCTTACTTAAATAAATTCATGGTGGTATTCATTAACGATATCTTGATCTATTCAAAGACTCAAGAGGATCATGTTGAACATCTGGAAATGGTATTGGAAATCTTGAAAAGAGAAAATTTGTACGCAAAGTTTTCAAAATGCGAGTTTTGGTTGGAAAGAGTGCAATTTTTGGGACACGTGATTGACCATGAAGGGATATCAGTAGATCCGGCAAAAGTGGAGGCGGTAATTAACTGGGAACAACCGAAGACACTGACTGAAATATGAAGTTTCTTGGGTCTAGCAGGTTATTACCATAGATTTATCAAAGATTTTTCAAAATTGTCAGGACCTTTGACGAGTTTGACCTGAAAAGCAGTAAAATTCGTTTGGTTAGAAAAATGTGAAGAAAGTTTCCAAGGACTAAAGAAAAGATTGAGTGAAGCACCAGTACTATCCTTGCCAGACGATACGGGTTATTTTGTTGTTTACAGCGATGCGTCACACAAAGGACTTGGATGCGTTTTGATGCAGCATAGCAAGGTCATAGCATACGCGTCTCGCCAGTTGAAAGATTACGAGAAGGGGTATCCTACGCACGAATTGGAGTTGGCAGCAGTAGTATTCGCTCTAAAAATTTGGAGACACTATCTGTATGGCGAGAAATATGAGATATACACAGACCATAAAAGTCTGAAGTATATCTTCACATAAAAAGAATTAAACATGAGGCAGAGGAGATGGTTAGAACTGATAAAGGACTACGATTGCAAAATTTTGTATCATCCCGAAAAAGCCAACGTAGTCGCCGACACTCTAAGCCAGAAAGGAAGGAAGAAATTAGAGACACTAACAAATCAGGACTAGCTCATCAGAGAAATGGAGAAAATAGAAATCGAGGTGAAATATCTAAAAGAGTCGAAAGAAAAACTGTTTAATTTGGAGACTCGTCCCGTTTTGTTGGACAGAGTAAAAGAAGCCCAGGATCAAGATGAGGAATGCAAAAAGGTGAAGAAACAGGTAGCGGAAGGAGAGACTACCAAGTTCAAAATAGATAAAGATGGATTATTGCGATTTGACGGAAGAGTGTGGGTACTAGCAGTACCAGACATAAAAGAAGAAATCTTGCAAGAAGCACACAGTTCGAATTTCTCAATTCACCCGGGCATCATAAAGATGTATCAAGACCTTCGACAACACTTTTGGTGGCTCAATTTGAAAAGAGAAGTGGCAGAATACGTTAGTAGGTGCCTAACCTGTCAAAGAGTGAAAGCTGAGCATCAGAGACCAAGTGGATTGCTACAACCGTTAAAGATTCCAAAATGGAAATGGGAGCACATAACTATGGATTTCATTGTGGGACTTCCAACTACATAGAAAGGCTTCGACGCTATATAGGTCATCGTGGATCGGTTGAAAAAGTCAGCGCATTTCTTACCAATTAAGATCGGATTTAATCTAGATCAATTGGCTAAATTATACGTTAAAGACATTGTACCAAGACATGGCGTTCCATTATCAATCGTATCCGATCGAGATCCGCGATTCACATCCAATTTCTGGCAAAGTCTACAAGAACGTATGGGGACGCAGTTGAAATTAAGTACGACGTATCACCCTCAAATTGACGGCCAAAGTGAAAGAACAATTTAGACACTGGAAGATATGCTGAGAGCATGCGTCATGGATTTCAAGGGCAATTGGGATGATCACCTACCATTGGTCGAGTTTGCGTATAATAACAGTTATCACGCAAGTATAGGGATGCCGCCTTATGAGGCATTATACGAAAGAAAATGTAGAATCCCACTCTACTAGGAAGAGGTAGGAGAACGTAAATTACTGGGACCAGAAATGGTTCAACAAACTGTAGAAATTATCCGAGTAATACGAGCAAGATTGGTAGCAGCTCAAGACATGCAAAAGAAGTATGCAGACATGCACCGTCAAAAGAGAGATTTCGAAATAGGGTTGTTTGTGTTTTTAAAAGTTTCTCCCTGGAAGGGAAAAATCAGATTTGGAAAGAAGGAAAAACTGAGTCCAAGATTCATAGGACCTTTTGAAGTACTGAAGCAAATAGGTGAAGTGGCTTATAAAGTAGCTTTACGTCCGAAATTAGGACACATTCATAATGTGTTTCATGTATCGGTACTACGACCTTGTAAATCAGATCACAAGAATGTAATTCAATATGAACCTATTCAGGTTGAAAAAGATCTAACCTATGAAGAAGTTCCTATTCAAATAATTGATAGGAAAGAGCAAGTTTTAAGAAACAAAATAATACCTTCTGTAAATGTGATATAGAGGAACCACAGTGCTGAGGAAGCTACGTAGGAACTCGAAGAAAAGATAAAGAAAAGTTATCCCCATCTTTTTGAGTAACCTTGTACTTGTGATCCCGATGACGAAATCCTTATAAGGAAGGGAGAATGTAATGACTCAAAAAATCCTATGTAATATTCAATTAATATAATGTCAAATTTGGCGTACGAATTTTTTTTATATTATTTTATTATGTTATTTCTCATTGTGACAAAACTATTATTTACTTAATAGTTTATTAAGCATCTTGAATTATGAATGGTAATTAAAGAGATGTTGATATATACATTAATATAATGTTATATCGACATCAAGAATAAAAAGGAAATCCAACATGGCTTAGTTATGAAATATTCTTGATATGAAGCTACATTTGTGTATTGAGAATAATTATACTGTGAAATAAATTATTTCATTCAAAAGCATTATTTAATGTTAAAGAAGGAAATATGATTGATAAAAAGTTTCATGTATTTTAGACAGGAGTCCATATTAATATATTGGGTCCTCTTAAATTTTGCTAAGAACACTTGTATGCCCTTTCAATTAATTAGGATATGGGTTGGGTCTATAAGAAGATATAATAAAAAGGGGGCCAATTCTAACCTCTTTTTTTTCAAGCCCAACTCGGCAACTACAATCGATAACAAGAGAAGATTGGTGTAAGCCCAAATTAAAAAAATTTATCAAACTCTTACCCAACCCAATACTGTAAATTCAGTAGTGTGTAGTAAGATAACTGCTTCAAACTAATTTCATTAGCATAGCTTGAATACTCAGTCAGATAGCAAGTCTATGAGTCCTAAGTTAGTTCTTAACTGGTGGTTAGTTCAGTTACCAGTAGCTAGCAGGTGAATTAGGCTGGAAGAGGATAAGGTATAGCCAGTAAGCTAAAGGCTGCTAGGGTGGCTATGAAGGGACTATGTGAGCTAGACTAGGATGAGGGTTGTGTAGGGGCCAATTAGGGGTGATGGGATTAACAGTAGAAGGAGCTAAGCTCGACCATAAAAGGCCAAGCTCAGTACCTAAAACCAATTAGCCTCATCACTTAACTGAGTCCAAAAGAAATAAGCAGTAACGGTCATATAGAGTGAGAGTGAAGAGTTCGACTAAAGGAGGAGGAAAGGTTGGACAGTACAACTCCATTGTAACCATTCGAATTAACAAGTAAGCTCATTCTGGCCTTCCTAATCCTTTCATTCTTGTTTCTTTAAGGATAATAACTGAACTATTAGTGGCCGGGTGAGGTTGTCTTGAACGGCTGCACAAGAATGGTTATGTAATTAAAACTAGTATTATTAATTGATACCTGTGAATGAAAGCATGTGTCCACATTAATGTTAATTGATGAAAGATTGACTGCTATGTGTTATTTTATTCTTGTTATTCTTTTAAAGCCATAAGGCTGGTAACACTAAGCTCATAATATAAGTAAAGTGAGGAGATATATAGACTTCCCACCATTTGTTTGATGAAATGCTCATGAGAGGGCTGTTGGTGTCAACTGTATTGAATAGGAGTACCGACAAAACTAATCCTATGCCAATAATCTATATTAAAATTCTAAAGATACAAAAATGCATAAGAGTCAGTCTTTTACATTAGCTTAGGATGGTTATAACATGTTATTTGAATGACATGCCTAGAATGTCTAAGGTAGATTAACTCTTGAACAAAACAAGTAAAATGGACTGGGATAATGAGCTCCATATTGACTGCTATGTGAAGTCTAACTTGCAATGTCTATCCCTTGCTTCTAATATGGTTAATACACTATAACATGAGGTCTATAATTCCAACCCACTAATACTAATGCTTGGGAAGTTTAAGTATATTAGTTTCCAATAAATAAAGGTCAGTCCTTGTGACTGTTATTGAAAGTTCCTTATGGTGAGCATGCATTGCTTCTAATATATTATGTACATAGACAGTCCTTGTTTCCTTAATGCCTAATCATGCTACCTTGTATCAAATTGAAGCCTATGAAGGGCTGTTTTAAACCAAAACTAGAAGCCTTATACTTAGGTTCTTTAAATCAAGAACATATGTTATATAGCATGTGTATGATGTGATAATCCTTATGCTAGAAGCTTGAAGACTGTTTTGGTAACATAGTATCATGCCTTCCCAAAAAGGGCTTGAAATAGGCATAAAGGACTATCCTAGACTTTAAAATTGCTATATTAACTGTGTGTGCCAAAATGATTGCTATGCTATATTAAATGACTGTTGTGCTGCTATGTTGACTGGCTGATAGCAACATCCTTGTGCTATACTTACTGTTGTTACAATAGACTGAATTAGTATGCTATATGTGTATCATATGTGTACTGTATTGTTAACTAAGAGGATTGAATACCTCAAAGTAATTTAAAAGCAAGCTATGAACCTTGAATTAACTTTAATGCTAAAGAAGTCTGTGTATGTAACTGTTAGTGTAATAAACTGGGATGGTATGTTGTGCTATATTACTTTGGACTAATATGGTAAGTCTTTGTCAAACTATTTTGGAAGCCTATCTTTGGAATAATGATACTTGGTATGCATGTTTTTTAGTCAGGAATATATAAACAGTATGTGATGGTATAACACTTGTGAGTTTGAAGAGCTATTTTTGTTCTTGAGTCATGCTACTGCTTAAGTAACTGCCATACTATGATTGTGCTATACTGACTATTATTATAATAGATTGGACTGGTATGCTATGCTATATTGCCATGATGACTGACTGCTAGCACTACCTGTGTTGCTTTACAAACTGTCATTGTATTATATGGACTGTTTTGGCCTAAAGCATGAAAACCTTGCGATTAGATGTTTTAAACCATAAACATATAATATGCAAGAGGTTCATGCTTTAGAAATGCAGATATTTCATTGCTTGGTACTGTTTTGGTGTAATGGTATTAAACCATGTCTATAATGCTCTATATGGTCTGTTTTGATATTCAAAAAGATGACTAATATTGTACTTTTGATGACTGAATTTGATTAGAAGAGATAGGCTAGGCTGTGGAGAAATAAGAAGGATAAAATGGGTTGTGATATAAACAAATGGATGTGGAACTAGTAGCTTACAACCATGCCCACCAACTGTTTGATAAAAGACCTAAAAGACCTAAAAGTATTATGGCCCAACATTCCGAATGGGCTTGTCCTTTGGACTATGTCACTTTTGTCATGTTGGGTCAAATAAATTGGGCCCCGCTACTTGACTACAATATTGGGCTTAGTCATTGGATCGGCCCATTATGTAAGTTATCACTTATCCTATCTTTGACCGGTAATCATCATAAAAGTAGTAGTTGACTGTTATGTCTGCCACCTTTCTGCATGGCATTAATGAGGATGGGACTCCGATTACCGGCGGGAGGTAACAGTGGTAGCAGGTAGAAAAATAAGCTACATGCTTTCGACTGAAATGACTGGGGATGAGAGGAGGTGTCGGGGGATAGTGGGTGGCATAACAAACCGGGTCTAGGAAACGTATGGGGGAGGATCACAAAAGGAAAAGAGGTAACAAAACACTACACACATTATTATTTTCACACACACTCAGACACTAGTCGATATTTCCTCCATTGTTAATCTTGTGATCGCCTGTACTGACTCTCACGCCGGAGCTATCCCCCGACGGTCAGGCCGTCAAGCTTTTGGTGTTGGCTTGTTGAACTGTGCAGGATCAGGGCATCTTACGTGATTGGGACGTGGGAGAAGATCTTGGCGTTAACGTTAGCGCTGGAAGGAGGGCTGAGTTCTAGTGTCCTGAATATTTTTCAATCACAAACCTTGTGTGTTTTACGTCGGTGTTCATGGGAAAGAGTAGGACACCTAGACCTGAGGGGCAGCCGATGGCTGCCAGTGAATCAATACCGCGAGTATCTGTGAAGGACCATTTGGGACCTGCACTAAGTGTTCATGCCAGCACAGCGTCCAAACGATCGCATGGAGATTCTCGTCTGAGGGCTGGGAGCAAAGCCAAAAGAAGGCTAGTGTTTACAGCAGAGAAAGAGTCTGGTCATGGCCGAAAACGAGTAGAAGGCACCTCGCCTAGAACTCGATACCGGGACGACCAAGACGAAAAGATTGCCCGCTTGGCTAAGATGGTAGACGAAGCTGATAGGGCCATGGAGGCATTGCTGAAGCAATGGCAGGATATAGCTGAGCAGATGTCTCGAATGGCAGAGTTGAGGGACGAAGCGTCCAGCTATGTCCAATCTGAAGAACGTGGGCATCGGAGTGGGAAAGAACCTGTCCATTCAGGGCGTGAGTCCTGGGGTCAACCTCGAGAAAGGAGAAGGTCCAGAAGCCCTACTCCTCAAAGATCAAAGAGGGCACATCACCCTGTCAGTTCTAGGGAGCAGGGTCAAAGCGAACGGAGAGGTTGATCCAGGGATCGTACTCCGGAGAATGCTAAAAAGGTGCTCGTTGTCGCGCATTCCCACCACGGCAGCCGGGTTCCGAGACGAAGCAGATCTAGGGGTCGCACACCCGAAAGTCCACTGAGGGCATCCCGCTCTGTGGACCATCATCGTCATAAAAGCCCCTCGAAAGTTGGGGGTTCTATCGTAAGAAACCGGTCCACTCAGAAGAGGGAGGAGTCACCGGAGAAAGAAGCATCGTCCCAACTCGAGGGCGTGGAGTATCTGGTAAAAGAGGTGAAGGAGCTTCGAAGGCAGCTTGCCGAAGTACAGAAAGTAAAAGATACTTCGGGAAAGAAGGCATCCCCTTTTTCCGTGGAGATTCTGAAGGAAAAGACTGACCCCACCAAGAAGTTGCCTCATATTGAAAGTTATGACGGATCGGGAGATCCCTATGACCATAGTTAGGCGTTCGACCGACTGATGGATTATTACGACTTTAGCGATGCTGCTAAGTGTCATACTTTTGTCACAACACTCCGAAAGGATGCCAGACAATGGATGGGGTCTTTGCCTTCGAATTCTATTTCATCTTGGGCAGATATGTGCAATAAGTTCTACGCCCGCTTCGGGAGCAACAGAAGAAGAGGGAAACCTACTGGCTCGCTGGCTCAGGTTCGGTAGTACTCGAATAAGTCTTTGGGCCAGTATGTAAAGCGATTCTGTGAAGCAGTCGGCCAAGTGACAGACCTGAATGATCTACAGGCCGTGGGACTGTTTCAGAATGGGTTAGATCTGGTCAAATCAGAGAAGTTGGTGAAAAAACTAATGTTTCACCACCCGAAGAGTCTCGCCAAAGCCTTCGACAAAGCAGAAGGCTATATTGTGGTAGAGGAGGCCATGAATAGCCTCAAGCGTCCCTCTTCAGATCGGCTTAAGGAGACAGATCGGGACAGAACGGAGGGAGACCAGAGTAAGAATGACGGAAACAAAGGTCGTCATGACAGCCGATCAAAGAATTACAACAATAATTGGAGACAAGGTGGAGAACGCTCGTCCGCTCCCGCTCAGAGGAGGACGTATACTGCACTCAACGCCGACAAGGCTGTTATCTTGAATCAACCTATTTTCGAGCCACCTCAAGATAACTTTAAGCTCGGGAAAGGGAATTCTCGTAAGTATTGTGACTATCATCAAGCCTCGGGTCACGATATGAACGACTGTGCTAGTCTGAAAGATTTTATTGAGAGGAAGGTGCAAGACGGGGCTTTAGTTCATTATGTAGCTGCCAGGACGAATCAACAGCAGGGTAGAGGACTTGTTCAAGCAGCCCCACCAGTTCAGTAAGTATTCCCCGCCCCCGGACCGCCAGCAAGACAAGTCATAGATGTCATCACTGGGGGTACTTCGGGCAAGCTTGTTGGAAAGAAACGCCAAAGCTATCTGGATTCGGTCATGTCAGTGGCGGGTACCTTCCCGAAGACCGACAGACCCTTCCCGGGTACGATAATTTCCTTTACCGATGAGGATTACCCTTCGGAAACCATCGAACCACATGATGGATCATTGGTCGTGACGGCATAAGTGGGTTCGGTGGACATGAAGCGCATGATGATCGACAACGGGTCTTCTGTAGATATCTTATATGCTCATGCTTCTCAGAGGATGCATCTTGATGGGCAGAAGATGGAGATCGGATAGGAGGCCCCTCTATATGGTTTCAGCAACGATCCGGTCAAAGTGGCTGGAACCATTGAACTACCGGTTATCTTCGGAACGGCCCCCCAGCAGGTAGAAATTATTTGCAAATTTTACGTTGTGAATGTAGATCCTGCTTATAATACTATTTTGGGGAGACCCACTTTAACTGCTTTACAAGCTGTAACCTCAATCCCTCATTTCAAAATCAAATTTCCTACGGCTCATGGGGTTGGGAAAGTGAAAGGAGATTTAGAACTGGCCAGAAGATGTTATAGAAATGTCGTGATCACTTCGAGAGTAGGGGTGTCGAAGCAAAAACAGACCATGGCAATAGAGATCGAACCCTTCACAGAAAGCAGCTCAGAACCGTTGGTCATGCCAGCCGAAGAAACAGAAGAAGTAGAGCTCGTCCCGGGCAAAGCGGACAAAACGGTGAAAATAGGTTCGGGCCTGCCAGAACCTCTAAGGACGAACCTCATTCAACTCCTGCAGTATTATGTTGACATCTTCGCCTGGGAGCCTCAAGATATGCCGGAGTGAGTAGGGATATTGCGGAGCATCGGTTAGAAGTGGATCCATCGAAGAAGCCAGTTCGACAAAAGAGGAGGATCTTTGCGCCTGAGCGCCAGAGAATCATCGATGAAGAAATTGCGAAGCTGCTAGCTGCTGACTTCATCTTCGAGATCGATTATCCACAGTGGATGGCGAATGTGGTGCTGGTCCAGAAGCAGAACGGGAAATGGCGGGTCTGCATCGACTATACAGACCTGAATAAAGCTAGTCCGAAGGATTTCTATCCATTACCCCACATTGACCAGCTCATCGATGCAACTTCGGGGTACGCCTTGTTAAGCTTCATGGATGCATTCTCTGGCTATCATCAAATCTCCATGTGCAAAGAGGATATACCGAATACGGCGTTCATTACGCATCGTTCGGTATATGCCTACAAGAAAATGACCTTCGGCCTCATCAATGCCGGGGCCACTTACCAGAGGATGATGAACTATGTCTTCAGGCGTCAGTTGGGCAAGAGCATGGAAGTCTATGTGGATGACATGATTGTTAAGAGCATATTAGTGCACAAACATCTGGAGGACCTGGAGGAATGCTTTCAGATAGTCCGTCATCACAAACTGAGACTGAATCCTGCCAAGTGCACCTTCGGATTAGGAGCTGGCAAATTTCTGGGTTATCTGGTCAGTCAGAGGGGAATTGAAGCCAATCCAGAAAAGATTCAAGCGATCCTGAACATGAAGACTCATCAGTCATTTAAAGATGTTCAGCGTCTGACTAGAAGGATTGCAGCGTTGAGGAGGTTATGTCCAAGTCGGCAGAAAGGTGTTTGCCGTTTTTTGACACGTTGAAAGGGCCGAAGAATGCCAAGACGTTCCAATGGACTTCGGAATGCGAAGACGCCTTTCAAGGCATCAAGTCCTACTTATCTTCGGTGCCTTTGTTGGTGAAGCCCGCTCCTGCTGAGCCGTTGTATTTGTACTTAGCAGCTAGTTCGTTGGCAGTAGGAGCAGTTTTGGTGCGCGAAGTTGGGGGTAAGCAACACCCGATTTATTATGTAAGCCATGTCCTTCGGGATGCTGAAACAAGGTACCCAACATTGAAAAGTTTGCTTTTGCTTTAATAACTGCTAGTTAGAAGCTTAGGCAGTACTTCCAGGGTAGGTTGGTAATAGTCTACACAGATCAGCCTTTGAAGAAAATTATGGGCAAACCTGAAGTATCGGGGAGATTAGCTGCATGGACGATGGAGTTGTCTCAGTTCTTCGTTGAATATCATCCCCGAACTGCCATCAAGGGGCAGGCCTTGGCTGATTTTGTGGTCGAGTGTTCGTTTTCTGAAGCTGATGAAGCTGTAGCAGAAGCTGGAGGATCTAACAGCATAGTTGCAGTTTTTCAGCAGGGGCTGAGTTCATGGACACTGTATGCAGATGGGTCTTCTACCGCTGACGTCAGCGGAGCAGGGATTATTCTGACCAGCCCGGAGGGATTCAAGGTGCAGCAGGCCATCAGATTTCAGTTTAAAGCGACGAACAATGAAGCGGAGTACGAGGCAGTGTTGGCGGGATTGCGACTAGCTAAGAGTCTCGAAGTGCAAAGAATAATTATCTTCAGTGACTCTCAGTTAGTCGTTAAACAAGTCTCCGGGGAATACGAAGCTCGAGGTCACAGAATGATCAAGTATTTGGCGGAAATGAAAGAACGGCTTCAGTATTTCCAGTTCTATGAATTTCAGGGGGTCGAACGTAACGACAATTCCATTGTCGATGCACTCTCCAAATTAGCCACTACGGATGTTAACGTTTTCGAGGGGTCAGTTTACTTGGAAATTTTGCAACATCCTACTGTTCATCATGAATCGGTAATGTGCGTTGACCGAACCAACTGCTGGTTAACCCCATAGCTGGAGTATCTGGCAGATGGCGTTTTACCTTTGGATCAGATGCTGGCCAAGAAAATCAAGTACAAGAGTGCTAATTTCGTTCTGATAGATGGGGATCTGTTCCGAAGGGCCTTCTCGTCCCCACTGTTAAAATGCTTGACTCCGTCCGAAGCTGAATATGCTCTTCGAGAGGTTCACGAGGGCATCTGTGGCGACCATATGGCTGCTAAGTCATTAGCCTACAAAGTACTTCGGCAGGGATATTACTGGCCTACCATCTTCAAGGAAGCGACTGAATACGTCAAGAAGTGCGAGAAGTGTCAGCTCAACAGTCCGATCCCACATCAGCCACCAGAAGAGTTATACTCGATCTTATCTCCCATACCCTTTGTTGTCTGGGGGGTTGATATACTAGGTCCACTACCGAAAGCAAAAGGTCAGGTCAGGTCAGCTTTGTTATAGTTGTCATCGACTACATGGCCAAGTGGGTAGAAGCGAAACCACTTAGGTTAATAACAGAACAGGAATGCTTAAAGTTCATCAAGGAGTCGGTAGTATTTCGGTTCGGAATTCCTAAGGTGGTAATTTCGGACAATGGACGTCAATTTGTGGGATCGAAATTCGAAGCATTTTTGAAAGAACTGGGGGTCCAGCACAGAAAGACTTCGGTAGCTCATCCTCAGTCTAATGGACAAGTCGAAGTGACCAACAGAACGCTGCTGAACGGAATCAAGCGCAGATTGGACGAAGCTAAAGGAAGATGGCCAGAAGAGCTTCTCAGCGTGTTATGGGCCTATCGGACTACTCCGAGGACCACAACGGGGGATTCACCTTTCAGACTGGCCTACGGTACTGATGCCTTAGTCCCAGTTGAAATTGGATCTCCAAGTCTTCGAGTTAGTCAGTTCAGAGAAATATACAATGATGAAGGGCTGAAAGCCAATCTTGATTTACTTGAAGAAGTCAGAGAAACAGCATTGGTCAAACTTGCAGCCTATCAGCGAAGAGTAGCTAAGCATTATAACAAAGGGGTAAAGCTTCGCAGGTTCGAAGTAGGGGATTTCGTTCTCAGAGAAGCCGAAGCATCTACACCCCAGAATTTAGGAAAGCTAATGCCGAATTGGGAAGGGCCATATGAAGTCATAGAAGTATCGAAGCCAGGGACTTATCGGTTGAGAGCCTTGGTCGGATCAGAGATCAAGAATACTTGGCATGCAGGCAGGCTTCGAAAGTATTTTCAGTAGCTACAATGTCAGTACACCGGAAGTCTGTAAATGTTTTCAAGTCGTCATCAATAAAAATTTCTTTTTTCTCAAACAAGTCTTGTCTTCGCTGCTGTTATTTTCATTGGTGTAAGGAGGTTCGGGGGGACTCGCTGACCATTCGATGGTAGCCTCATCGGCAGATGGTCCTTATGACTTCGTCAGGCCCTGCGTGGTAGGCGAACGTCATTGGTGTAAGGAGGTTCGGGCGGACTCGCTGACCATTCGATGGTAGCCTCATCGGCAGGTGGTCCTTATGACTTCGTCAGGCCCTGCGTGGTAGGTGAACGTCATTGGTGTAAGGAGGTTTGGGCGGACTCGCTGACCATTCGATGGTAGCCTCATCGGCAGGTGCTCCTTAAGACCTTGTCAGACCCCTCGTGGTAGGAAAGTGTCATCCTTAAGACATTGTCAGGCCCTGCGTGGAAGGCAATTGTCGACCTTTAGACCTTGTCAGGCCCTTCGTGGTAGGCAAGTGTCATTATTCAGACTTCGTCAGGCCCTTCACGGCATCTACCTCGCACTTTGGTAACGAATAAGTATTCCTTTACTTTATTACCTAAATTTTTCTAAGTGTTGAGTTCGGAAGTCCACATTCTTTAACTTCATCTTATCTGTTATACGACTTGCCTAGTTGTTAATTAACAGTTTAAGTTAGGTCCACGAAGGAGCTTGTACATTTTTTAAGATTGAATCGATATCGAAGTGTTGATAAACAGTAAATACACCGAAGTCATAAGGAATAATGTTGATATTTCATTTACATAATACTATTTACAAAACGATAGAAGCTTTACAATAATCCTACAGCTAAGGGAAAAGAGAATCATCTTCAGGGATCAGCTTCGTCTCCCGAAGAGTCCAGAATGGTCGGGTCAACCTTGGCAGCGACAAGTCTTGCCTTGTCTTTGCTTCGGCATTCGTCGTATCCATCCGAGAACATTTGGACGATCTCCTTGTTTAACTCGGCTGATTTCCGGTATTCTTGTTGAACTTCTCTCCGAAGATCTTCGGTTAGAGGAGGACCCAAATCTCTCAAAGCCCGAAGTTCACGGAGCTCCTCTTCGAGTTTTGCCCGCTCCTTCAGATGTCTCAAATCCCTGGCTTCAAGATCATGTACTTGTACCGCCAGGCTTTTATTGGTCTTCACCATCGTTTCGTTCTTCCCAACAAGGACCTCGTTTCGACGAACCAGGTCTATGTTCGTAGTAACGGTTAGTTGGTGGGTGGCCTCGGCTGTCTCCAGTTTCTCTTTTAAATTATTTACATTCTTCTGGAGGCATTCATTATTGAAGAGAGTGGTACCGTGGGCCCTTCTCTCTTTCTCCAGAGCCGACGCCAGAGTAGCCTTCTCTCACCTGGCTGCATCTTCTTCAGCTTCGAACTCTTTGTATCGGGGAAGAAGCCTCCCGAAGACAGCATTGGCCTACAGACATTCAAAGATAGCCGGTAAATTATTAGAAGAAACAAATAATTTCCAAATATCTCAAATTGAACAAACTCACCTTAGCCTGGTAACTCATGCCTTCTTCGATTAAATCCCTGGAAGGGGAAGTTGGCATTGAACTCCGGCCACACAGTGGGAGAAGATGCGGCTTCTCGCCTGAAGGCGAAGGCGGAGGGGGAAGATCTTGTCGGAGAAGGCACTGATGGTTCGGGGGGCGGTGGTGGTTGATCCTCAGAAGGTTATTTCTTTTTATGAGACAGAAGTGGAGACTCGGTTGGGTTTTCGAGCTCGTCTTCGGAAGCGTGAATCTCCACAGGAATAATGATAGGCGGATCGACTGCGGCAGGAGGAACCCGAAGCTCATCGGCGGACAGAGGAGTCACCTTGGTCTTCCTCTTTTTAATCCGAAGATCTTGTATTCGCTCGTTCGCAGGCATGTCAATCAAACTCGCTGCAGAAGCTGATTGAGATCCTTGAGGATTTGACCGGACTTTCCAAACAGCCCTTTTCTTTCTTTGAGGTTGGTTAGGTTCCTCTTCAGCGACGAAGAGTGCTGATTAATCCTCGATGATTTGATCTTCGGAGGCCGAAGGTTCTTCTGGGGGGACTTCGGAGGAAGGTGATGAAGGCTTAACAGAGGGGTACCTATCCAGATCCTTCCGATCGATCGAAGTCGGCTTGATGAGAGACAATTTGTGGTCATACAACCATGCTTGTTTGCTCAGGAGGCCGAAGCTCCACTCCTTCAAAGGTATCTTCTCTATGATGCGCGCCATTTCTCTTATACGTTCCTCGGATATATCTCCGAAGTCTGCAGAGACGCGATCAGAGGTAGTCCAGTCCGGGACAGAGGAGATTTCGGGCCCGTTGACGAAGAACCATTTATTATGCCATCCTCGGTTGCTCGAAGGAGTGTCCATTAGAGACCGCTTCTCGATTCTGGCATTGGGCTTAGGGGCTATTTTACTTAGCACCTTGAAGCCTTTTTTCTGAGATTTCCCTACCGAGAAGAGGGTAAAGAAGGAATCAACAGCAGGAGGAACTCCGATCTCGTAGCAGAAGGCTATGTAAGCCAGTATATGGATATACGAGTTCGGCACCAATTGGGCGAACCCCACTCCAACAAACCCTATGAGGGTGATCAGGAAGGCGTGAAGGGGAAACCTCACCCCCTTCTCCAGGAACGTTAACGGGACGGCGGTCCAGCCGTCGGGGCGCTGGTACATTCTCTCGTGGGAGGCTGCGATCCTCACCCTGTGGGTATCAGGTATCTGATAGCGAGCCCGAATGTTGCAGAGCTCGACCTCAATAACAGTGGAGGGGATATTAGCGTGAGGAAAATCTTCCTCATTCTTGAAAAATTCGGAAGGGTTGGGAAGTGATTCTAGAGGCAGAGCTTCCTTACTCGGAGCACCGATTTGGGGGTTTTAGCTCAGAACTTCTTTATCAGTGCCTAAATGTTGGGTCACGGCGGAGATAGGGGTTACTTGAAGTGGAGAACTTGTATCGGGGCTTTGAGACGCCATTGTTGAGAATCTGTGGGGAAAATGAAGAA
Source organism: Panax notoginseng (assembly GCA_016801055.1). Classification (NCBI taxonomy): domain Eukaryota; kingdom Viridiplantae; phylum Streptophyta; class Magnoliopsida; order Apiales; family Araliaceae; genus Panax; species Panax notoginseng. The sequence goes on along the minus strand of CM029014.1, from coordinate 43,908,119 downwards.
ATTTAAGAAAGAGAGGACAATAGGCTCTTGTGAATTCGAAATAGCAAGGAACCATCCAAGGTGAATGGGTGGCTGCTTTTATAGCGAGTGGTCTTTTCAAAATTTGCACGAGAACCGAAGGCGGCGCATTAATTGGAGGTAATGATGTGGGAGAAGAAGGGGTAAAGTCCGATTTTGGTTTTAATGGGTTATCCAAGGTGGGCCGGCGCTCGTTGGGCCCCTTTTCACTATGGACTCACACTATTTATAGTCTTCCACTAAACGTCCTGTTTAATAAAATACTGAGGGGCAATGTTGGGCCATAATACTTTTCATACTGGGCCAGACCGAATGGGCTTGTCCTTTGGACTATGTCACTTTTGTCATGTTGGGTCAAATAAATTGGGCCCCGCTACTTGACTACAATATTGGGCTTAGTCATTGGATCGGCCCATTATGTAAGTTGTCACTTATCCTATCTTTGACCGGTAATCACCACAAAAGTAGTAGTTGACTGTTATGTCTGCCACCTTTCTGCATGGCATTAATGAGGATGGGACTCCGATTAACGACGGGAGGTAACAGTGGTAGCAGGTAGGAAAATAAGCTACATGCTTTCGGCTGAAATGACCGGGGATGAGAGGAGGTGTCAGGGGATAGTGGGTGGCACAACAAACCGGGTCTAGGAAACGTATGGGGGAGGATCACAAAAGGAAAAGAGGTAACAAAACACTACACACATTATTATTTTCACACACACTCAGACACTAGTCGATATTTCCTCCATTGTTAACCTTGTGATCGCCTGTACTGACTCTCACGCCGGAGCTATCCCCCGACGGTCAGGCCGTCAAGCTTTTGGTGTTGACTTGTTGAACTGTGCAGGATCAGGGCGTCTTACGTGATTGAGACGTGGGAGAAGATCTTGGCGTTAACAGTGGTACCCCAGTTGTCGTTGCCAGGTATAAATCTATTTCATGCACGCCTCTAGTACCATTCTCTCGTATAGTCTTATATATGTTCAGCCAACATAGTCTTGTTGGTGTTTTCCCCCTTTTTGATTGGTGTTACGTTTAATTAATTAACTTGCTCTTATTGATTAATAAGGCTTAGTCCGTGCACTCACTAGTTCATTTAGATAGCTTGATAATCTGTAAAGGTCATTCTCATTCATTTTTCGTAGTGGCATTTTATAAAATGCATGGTACAGAAATCAGAAAAGTTACTATCATAGAATGAAGACTTCAACATATACTCTAGCATTGTGAAGTTACTTTCTCATCTATATATTAGGACAAATTTTGGTTTTCTTTTTCTGTTTACGTTCTTAATATGTTTCCATCATTTGCAAGCGGCTTTGCCACGGACAACATCATAAAGGTACTAAATGGAGAACGTATTGGTACTCCTTTTCATCAAAATGCGATTTCATGGATTTCACTCATTGTAGCTGGTGCACGTGATGTAATACCCCGAATCTCGGGTCTATTTTCAAAACCAAAATATGGTGTTATTCATCCAATACATCTCATTACACCATATAGATAATCATAATATCCTTACAAAACAATGCAAAATCTTACATTCTACTCCCAGGTATGAAGATCTTAACTAAGGTTGTGTTTGATAAAATTAAATGTTAAGATCTGAACAATTTAAATATCTAAATAATATAGAGCATGTGTTTAGGATTGTATCTGAATGAAGAAATATTATTTGATAATTAATTTTTTCAAAATGTCTGAATAACACTATTTTACCATTTTAATCCTCCACCCGCATATTCAATTTCAGCAAAAAAATCTTCTTATCTTCTTCCCTTCACTCTCTCTGCTCCCCAAACCCTTCCCTTATTTCCTTAAATCGCCACTTCTAGCTCCCAACAATTGTGGCATAATCATTCCTCTTCTAGATTTCCACATTTCCTTCAAATTTCTCATCAACCCATCTAATTGTATTCTTCTCGCAACACAAAATTTTAAGAGGTCTAATTCATTTTTTTTCTCTCCCTTAAAACTCTCTAAAACTAAAACAAGAATATTAACCAAATAATAGCAGTGACAAAGGTCAATTCAACAGAAAAGGTAAAGAAAGGCGGCTCTTTTTACGTTTTTTACTATTGCCCACTTTAACAACGCCTCAGATTCATTTCGACAAGGCAACTCACCAACGAGCATCCCAAATACAAGAAAATACAAGTCTCCGGCGGTCAAAAATCTCTTTATCACTGCCACCCAGCTTTTAATGTTATGGGTTTGCAAAAGTAGCACCAAGATCCGCTGTTTTCTCAGTTGCTGGCTTGGGATGAAATTCCATATGATTCGTGGACAACCAAAAAATCTGGTAAGAAGGAAAAAAATAGGGGAAAGAGTTATTTTTGTTTGATTATAGCCAATCAGATCTATGAGAACTTCAGGGAGTTGTGCGAAAAGTGAGTTGATTTTGTTGTTAGTACAAACCCTGTTAACGCCTGATTTTGTACGCCTGACGAAATCACCAAAACAGCAGGCCAAAATAGCGCCAACGGTTGATGGAGTAATTATTGTGAAATCAAACTCACGAAATACATTCACACAAACATAAATAAAAAGATATAAAGTATGAACACAAGATTTACGTGGAAACCCAATTGGAGAAAAAACCACGGAGAGAGAGAGTAATCCACTATAATAGTAATCCACTATAATAATATTGAGAGTACAAGTTGTATATTTGTGTTGTTGTCTCTTGTGTCCTTTGATATTGTCTCCTCCTAAACCCTAACTTGTAGCCATATATATAGAAGTAACCTCCACCTGCATCCCACTAGGAAAAGGATTCATTATCTCTCCAAATAAGGAAACACAATCCTATTTTAATAAGGACTCTTCTACTGTCATAATAAATATATATGGGTCATCACCAGATCTGGACCATTAAATAGATTGGGTTACACCATGGCTAGACCCAAATAATCACATCCCAACATTGCCCCCCAGTCTCTTATTTATAAGAAACTTATAAATGAGAGACTATACAAATATATCCCAACAAAAACATCACGCCCGAACTTCATGTGCCGAACTAAAATTGTTGGCTCTCAATATCGCCGCCCCACTCCTCTTGTTCACTCATAAGATAGATGAACAATTTCCCTTATGATATTACTACTAAAGAACCAACCTTATCACAACTGAAGATATAGAGAACCAACCTTATCACAACTGAACCAACCTTATCACTACCGAAGATATAGAGAACCAACCTTATTACAACCGAACCAACCTTATCACAACCGAACCAACCTTATCACTACCAAAGATATAAAGAACCAACTTTATACCAACCGAACCAACTTTATCACTACCAAAGATATAAAGAACCAACCTTATCACAACCGAATATATAGAAAACCAACCTTATCACAACCGAACCAACCTTATCACAACCGAACCAACCTTAACACTACCGAAGACAGATAAATAATCCACCGAACACACCCAAATATATAGAGAACGAACCTTATCACAACCGAACCAACCTTATCACTACCAAAGACAGATAAATAATCCACCGAACATATCAAAATATATAGAGAATCAACCTTATCACAACCGAACTAACCTTATTACGACCGAACCAACCGAAGTTATAAAGACCCAACCTTATACCAACCGAACCAACCTTATTACTACTGCATCCCATTAGGAATAGGAGTCCTAATTAAACCTCCTTATCCCAACATTGCCCCCCCAGTCTCTTATTTATAAGAAACTTATTTATAAGAGACTATTCAAAAAGTCTCCATGGGATTTTTATCCTCGGGATTTATATCCTCGGGACTTTTATCCTTGGGATTTATATCCTCGGGATTTTTATCCTCGAGATTTATATCCTCGAATATTCATCCTTTCGGGAGATCAAAGCCTTCCTGAAGGCCGTTTGTCCGACCTTATAACCCCTGCAACCTTATGCCGCCATAATATCCGTAGAATATTCATCCTTTTGGGAGATCAAAGCCTTCCCGAAGGACGTTTATCCGACCTTATAACCCCTGTAACCTTATGCCGCCATAATATTCGTAGAATGTTCATCCTTTCGGGAGATCAAAGCCTTCCCGAAGGACGTTTGTCCGACCTTATAACCCCTGCAACCTTATGTCGCCATACTATCCGTAGAATATTCATCCTTTTGGGAGATCAAAGCCTTCCCGAAGGACGTTTATCCGACCTTATAACCCCTGCAACCTTATGCCGCCATAATATTCGTAGAATGTTCATCCTTTTGGGAGATCAATGGTCCGTACCGAAGGAGTTTACCTGACCTTATACCGCCATCCGACCTTATAACCCCTCCGACTTTATGCCGCCATAATATCCGTCCCAAAGGATGTGATCCGTTCGGGAGAACGATGGTCCGTCCTGAAGGATGTTGTCCTTCCTTATACCGCCATCCGACCTTATAACCCCTCCGACCTTATGCCGCCATAATATCCGTCCCGAAGGAAGTAATCCGTTCGGGAGAACGATGGTCCGTCCCAAAGGATGTTGCCCTTCCTTATACCGCCATCCGACCTTATAACCCCTCCGACCTTATGCCGCCATAATATCCGTCCCGAAGGAAGTAATCCGTTCGGGAGGACGTTGGTCCGTCTCGAAGGAGTTTACCCGACCTTATACCGTCATCCGACCTTTTACCCCCAAGTATAGACATGATGAAGCCGATGAGATATAATCTGAAGTAAACTGCAATTATTCAAAGTGGGTTGCTGTTGCCCGAAGTGTTATAAGTGAACAACTCGGACTATTGAATTGTGCTAAAATCTGAACTCTAATTCTGATTTTAGTGTCGAAATTGGAGTCCAAAGTTGCTCAATTTGTGATGCCAAAGATAATTCCAAGCTATTAAGGCCGAGGCCAGAATCCGTCCCGCACATCCTAAAGTAAGTTCAAATAAATGATCTTGATAAATGGGAAAAATTAATTTCCTGATGTGCCCAAGTCAAACCGCCTTCTCCAGAGAGGAATACTTGAAATCCGAAGAGATGCTTGAACGTTGAGGTGTAGTTCAGGAACCCGTCGATGTGATACCGTTGTGATTTGGATATGGACACGAGCCAGATTTCCACGAACTTTATCGTAGAAACTTTTTATTTTGCAGCTCACAACTCGAATATGCAAACTAATGGTAAGAGCCGAAGCAATGAATAAATACCGAAGCCAAGAAAAATCACGTTACCCTTTACTCCCTACATACACAATGTTGCCGATGGGAGCCCCGAATAAACTGTCGATATTGATAGTAAAAGCACGAACATGAGACCCCTGAATAGATAGCTGAGGTTGAGGGGAAAATCATCACGGTCATGCAAGCCGGTTAGTGGTCATGATCAAGTTAGATCCGAGTGCCGAAGCTTGCCCGGTTTATTATTCTGAATGTCAGTTGATATATGATGTGGATCGTTGTTGTTGCTGCTGGCTCGTGACAACGGGCCCACACGAATCATGTGGTAACCTTTTAGAACTTTAGCAGCAGTGCATCTGGTTAAATGAGTGAGAAGTGGGTGGGCTCTGCTTCTGTGGGTTTAATTAGTAAACCGGCTGCAACACCCATTCCTTTTAAATTACCTGAGTATGACCCTAGGCATATAAGTATACAAGGCATCAGTGCACGTTAATACTTATTAGGCATAAAAGAGAACTTTCTAATCATGTTGCTCAGGATGTCCATCATATATGAATTAGCATACATAATAGGTATACGTGTAAAGTGATGCTAAAATTTTAATTAGCATACACAAATTACTAATAAGAGGCTCAACGCATATTGCACATATATTTTGTAAATTTGATAAAAGAGAATAACTTAACTTTATGTGTTGGCTCTCCATCTTGATGAATTGGTGATTTTAATTCGACACTAGAACAAGTGTCTTGCTTCCCACAGACGGCGCCAATGTTAACGCTTGATTTTGTACGCCTGACGAAATCACCAAAACAGCAGGCCAAAATAGCGCCAACGGTTGATGGAGTAATTATTGTGAAATCAAACTCACGAAATACATTCACACAAACATAAATAAAAAGATATAAAGTATGAACACAAGATTTACGTGGAAACCCAATTGGAGAAAAAATCACGGAGAGAGAGAGTAATCCACTATAATAGTAATCCACTATAATAATATTGAGAGTACAAGTTGTATATTTGTGTTGTTGTCTCTTGTGTCCTTTGATTTTGTCTCCTCCTAAACCCTAACTTGTAGCCATATATATAGAAGTAACCTCCACCTGCATCCTACTAGGAAAAGGATTCCTTATCTCTCCAAATAAGAAAACACAATCCTATTTTAATAAGGACTCTTCTACTGTCATAATAAATATATATGGGTCATCACCAGATCCGGACCATTAAATAGATTGGGCTGCACCATGGCTAGACCCAAATAATCACATCCCAACAAACCCTAAATTAATAAATGAGAGAGGAGGACGAGAAAGAAGAGCGGTTGACCCAATGCATCTTTTTTGTCCCGATGAAATTAATTGAAGCTTTCTCTCATCGATGAAGTAGAGAGAGATGAGAAGATTGCCATAGCAGATGGTCCGGAAAATAATATGAAGTAGAGAGAGATGACGGATATAAAAGGAATTTTGTAATATTAAAGAGGTTATTTTTGTCTAAAAATTGCCAATTTCATTTAGAGATAGATTTCAAAAGGAACCTCTAAATGGTTTAGAAATAGATTTGAATCTTATCGATTAAGAGGTAAAAAAAATTTACCAAACAAGATTAGCCTCTGACCGAATTAGAGGCTCTATTAAGAGGCATTCATGTAAGATTCTAACTTTTATGAATAAAGATGAATTTTCTATAAATATCATTTTTGAATATTATGGAGTGAATTTGATATAATTTTGATATAATATTATAGTTGTGGGTAATAATTATAAATTTTGTAAAGTACGCAAGTTGTTATATAATATTCGATTGGTCAGGGAATATTCGTTTTAACGGGGAATATTCGTAAGACGGCACAATCATTGGTAGATCCCACAACGGAATTATTGTCGGATTGAGAAAATGACAAAAATATCTTTTTATAAAATAACGGCAAAAGTTTTACCGTTAACTGTTGGAATACCTGGTGGTTAAAATACAGTAATGCGCGTTGTTGCACAGTAGCACACGGTATTGCACAGTATTTTTGAATTATTGATTCTTACGTAAGAAGGCACTACTCAATAATTGTTACAGTAATTACTGTTCAATATTTTATTTTATTGGTTCAATAATTGCTACGTTGATATTTTATATTATTGTTGTTTCAATAATTGTCACTGCACAGTATTTCCCATTATCAGATCAATAATTCATATTATTTGAATAATATTATTAGATAACATTATTAGTAATGTCTAGAAAGTTCTGTCAATGAGAGATTTGGTCACCTAATTGCGCACCAGTAAAGAGAAATTCTTATCAAAAAGTCCCCTCTTTCCTGGGAACGGCCTTGTTGTCATTATTGTGATTCTGTAATATTATTTGTGAATAATTAATTATTGATTTATATGATAAGAAAATATTTATTTTATGTGGACATAAATGATGGATGGGAAAATATTTATTTTATGTGGTTATAAATGAAGGAATTAATGTTGATGCGTTTTATCAGTATTTTGTCGGATTGGAAGTATTAAAAATCAAATCGATGTTCTTAAAGCTCTATTGCGTGAGTTATAATTTTAATCCGACCGTTGGATCATTTTAATTTTTGGATATATTATGCATATATAAGTTGAGTATATGTTCACAAATTTTGAACCATTAAAAATTAACGCATGATTTGTTATGAATTTTAAAATGTGTTAAAAATCACCTGTTTGTGGATTTCGGATATTTTCTGTCTGGAATTTAGAAAAACTTGAAGCTACAAAGTTGTAGAGAATTTGATTTCGTATGAAATGGACATAAAATTCGTATTTTTCTGATAAAATGGCTATTTATTATGAATTATTAAAGTTTCAAAAATTAAAAATTTTTATTAAAAATATGGGTGGGCCCCACTTTTGTTTTTAGTGAAAAAATATGCTGAAAATTTTGATTTCCAAATTAAGGTGCTGGTCTTGGTCTTTGAAGCGTGCGTAGAATTAGTTTTTAAAAATTAATATTTTATTAATTTAGTCTCCTATGGCGTTCTAACATTTTTCTATAAATAGGCGCTTAAGTTAGAATTGAAAAACACACCAGAATCAGAGAATTCTTCTTCTATAATCTTGAGCATATTTTTTTCGAGTTTTAGAAAGCTTTGAGCGTAGAAAATAATGAAAATTTTCTTCAAGAATATCCTCGCTATATCAGTTGGAATACTCTTCTTTTCAAGGTAAGGGATGTTATTTTTGTTCAATCTTCGCTTGAAATAATTTTTTTTTTTCATACTCTGTAGTATGTAAGTAATATTATTTCATTTCAGATTTTGAATTTTATACTCGTTTGTTAAAATTTTAGCTTCTATACTCCATGAAATTAGTAGAATATCCTTGATATTTGCGCTTCATCCAGTAACTTTTCATGAAAATATTATTCTGAGCATTCTTGATAAGTTTTAACTTTTTCATGCCAGAGTATTATTCACGGGATTATTATTCTTGAAGTACTATTCACGGGGTACTATTCACTCGAGTACCCGAGGTACTATTCATGATAAAAATTGATTCGTTTTCAGTCCAAATTATTTTTGGTACAATATTATTCTTGAATTTTACTCCACAAAACAGTATCATGTTGACAATTTGGACGTTATTGATTTTTGAATAAATTAAATTATAAATCTTTAAAAATTTATCCTTGAACTTGTTTTATTGAATTCTTATATCATTGTCATCATCCTCATGTTTATATTATGTTGAAAGTCATATGTGACATGTAGTGCATAGATGGACTTGGTATGATTATGACCAATGATTATTCGGTATAATCATGCCCGTAATGTTACAAATGATGTGGTAAAAGTCTTCATTGGCCCGTAGTGCATTGATAGACAGTTGTTGGCATGATAATGACCATTGATGAATACACGAATATCCTTGGCCCGTAGTGCATCGATAATTTGTTGTCATGATACTAATGAATATCTTGGTCGTAGTGCAGGGATGATGTGGATTATTTATTAAGTTGAGTCTTAGCGATAAAAGTGATGAAAAACCTTTTAAATCATAGAAGATAGTAGATTTTATTCTCTACTTGACTCTTCTAATGGATTGCTTGTTCCGCTGCAGTTAAACTTGATGTTTGTTATATTTTATCAGTTTAACACTGTTGAAGACTAACAATAAATTATTCTGCATTATCTTAGTCATAATATTTCTTATTGGGATAGTTGAGCTCACCCTTTTGCTTTCATTGTTCTCTTCAGGAAATGAGAATGTAGCCGGGACTAGTCGGGGAACGGAGTGACAGTCCAGATGATAGCATTAGTAGTTCTCACTATTTTATGGAATAGTGTGATAATAAATGTATTGAGGACACCATTTGAGTTGAATACTGTCTAGAAGACAATATTCATATTAAAACTCTCAATTTATATTTTGTCATATTTTACACGACAATTGTATTATTAAGTTGTATTTGAATTTTGTACCATGTATTTGGCGACTCAAGATGGGTGATGTATACCTATTTTGGGGGCGTCACATTTGGTATCAAAGCTTAGGGATATGATCTCTGGCTAAGATGTGAGACTAGAACTAAGAGGGGAGAGACGGGGAATTCCTTCGCTAGTATGACCTACCTAAGTTTATTTCGTATTTAATTGGTCGGTCAGAGTATAGGGATAATATGTGACATGTCAATTAACTCTTATTTTGTGGCAGTATTTGAAAATGACATCTGAGAATGTTGAGAATAGCAATGGAGCACAGGAGACCGTTGAGTCTCCACATATCAACAACCAGGATAATGTACATCAGGAAGACAACAATCCTCATGCAAACAACAACACTGACCAAATGATGAACGATGGAATGTTCAGATGCTTTCTACAATTCATTCAACATCAAGCAAGAGAGACTCCTTTCCAAAATGCAGGTGGAAACACTGGCAACTCTCAGACGGTCACTGCTAAATAGTTCAAGGAGCTGGGACCACCGGAGTTTTTTGGAGAGCCAAAACCACTTAAGGCGGAGACATGGATAAAGCAGATCAACAAGATATTTGATGCCTTGGGATGCTCCGAGGAGCAAAAGGTTCCCTTTGCCACCTTCATGTTGCGGGCAGAAGCAGATTACTGGTGGGAATCTGTAATGCGTACTCAAACTGCCACACTGAAGATGTCTTGGGAGAAGTTCCAAGAACTGTTCAACGACAAGTACTTTTTCGAAAGTATTCGTCACATGAAAGAGGTAGAGTTCATTAAACTGGAGCAAAATAATATGACCGTGTCATAGTACGAAGCCAAGTTTACTGAGTTATCCCGGTTTGCGTCCCACTTAGTTGATAATGAGGAGAGAATGACGCGGATATTTCTAAGAGGTTTGAAACCCGAGATTCGGCAATACCTTATCTCTCACAAACTTTGCTTGTATTCAGATGTTGTGAATAGGGCACAGTTATTGGAACGTGATAAAGAGTCAACCCAACCAAAAGAGAGCAGCCATCAAAATGATAATACCAGTGGTAGCAGTCATCAAAGCGGTGACAACAAACGTGGAGGGAATCAACATGCCAGAAATGGTAACCACTTCGGTGGTAATCATGGCCAAGACAATAAGAATGGACATTTTAAGAAGAGGAGATTCAACAATGATGGAAAGACGTCAGTACCAGCACCCGTTGTTAAGGAAGGAGAACGACCACCTATCATATACTTCAAATACAGAGGGGAGGGATACATCAGTCCAAACTGCGCGATGCAGTCCAAAGCGTGTTATAATTGTGGAAGAGAGGGTCACCTAGCCCGATTTTATCGTGCACCGAAGACAAGTCCAGCTGGGATGGAGGCACCAAAGGCTGTCCCAGAAAAGTCAAAGCCGGTAGTTCAAGGGAGAGCGTTTGCCGTGACCTCCCAGAAAGCAAGGAACCCGAACGAGGTCATCACGGGTAAGCTTATCATAAACTCTAGCGAAGTCTATACCTTATTTGATACCAGTTCTACCCATTCTTTAATTTCTCCTACTTGCGCTCAATGTTTAAATTTGACTCCGGAGAAATTAGACTTTGACTTATCTGTTGAAACTCCGTTGGGAGAAACCTTCATTACATCTACTGTTTATAAATCTTGTTTGGTTCAAATCGGTACCCTCACATTACCTGTCGATCTTATTTTATTGAAAATACTTGCATTTGACGTAATTCTAGGGATTGATTGGTTAACTACTCATCATGCAAAAATTGATTATTTTCGTAAGGTTGTTAGCTTTCATATTCCTAACCAACATATTATGCGAATTCAAGCAACCAAACCATTAAAATCAATCAATGTCATCTCAAGACATAAAGTTATTCGTTTATTGAAAAACGGATATCAAGCTTTCTTAGCTCATGTCACGGATTTAAACAAAAATACGTCAGTTTTGAATGATATTTCTATTGTTAATAAATTTCCTGATGTATTCCCTAAAGAACTTCCTGGCCTACCCCTAGAGCGAGAAATTAAATTTTGTATCGACCTTGAACCTGGTACAAAACCCATTTCCAAAGTCCCATATCGAATGGCTCCTATTGAACTTCAGGAGTTAAAGACCCAATTGTAGGAATTGTTAGACACCGGTTTCATTCGTCCTAGTACGTCTCTTTGGGGTGCTCCTGTTCTATTCGTGAAGAAGAAAGATGGGACTATACGACTTTGTATTGATTATCGGGAGTTGAATCATGTCACCATCAAGAATAGGTACCCATTGCCACGTATTGATGATCTGTTTAACCAGTTGCAAGGCGCCAAATTCTTCTCAAAGATCAATCTTCGTTCTGGATATCATCAATTAAATATTAGAACCGATGACATTCCAAAGACGGCTTTCAGAACTCGATACGGGCATTATGAATTCCTAGTCATATCTTTTGGATTGACTAATACTCTTGCTGCCTTCATGGATATGATGAACCGAGTATTCAAGGAATATTTGGATCACTTTGTGGTCGTCTTTATTGATGACATCCTCATATATTCTAAAAGCCGTGAAGATCATGAGCAACACTAGAAACTGATACTCCAAAAGCTTCGTGAAAACAAGATTTATGCCAAGTTGAAGAAATACGAGTTCTGACTTGAGGAATTAGCATTCCTTGGGCACGTAGTATCAAGTCATAGAATATCTGTTGACCCGACAAAGATTGAAGCTATTCAAAGCTGGGAGCAACCTAAATCAGTGACCGAAGTACATAGTTTTCTCGGCTTAGCTGGTTATTATCGAAGATTCGTAGAAGGGTTTTCTCGAATCGCTACTCCATTAACTCAGCTGACTCGGTAAGATATAAAATTCGGTTAGAGCGTGGAATGTGAGAAGAGTTTTCAAGAACTCAAGAGGAGACTCATTTTAGCACCTGTTCTGACAATACCATCTGGCTCGGAGGGATTTGTCATCTACAGTGATGCTTCGGGCAAAGGGTTAGGATGTGTTCTCATGCAACATGGAAAAGTCATAGCCTATGCCTCAAGACAACTCAAAGAATATGAGAGGAATTATCCTACTCATGATCTAGAGTTGGCAGCTGTTGTCTTCGCACTTAAAATTTGGAGGCATTACTTGTATGGGGAGAAAGTGGATATCTTTACGGATCATAAAAGTCTCAAATATTTCTTCACCCAAAAGGAACTCAACATGCGGTAACGACGTTGGCTTGAACTGTTGAAAGATTATGATCATACCATTCAATACCATCCTGGTAAAGTGAACGTAGTAGCTGACGCATTGAGTAGAAGATCATATGCGAGTACGAGTGCGATATTGTCAACGCAAAGGCCCATTTTATATGACTTGCAAAGGATGGAGATAGAGTTAAAGACTCCAGGGACCCATATAATGATGACGAATATACGAGTAAAACCAACTGTAATCGATAAAGTTAAAGCTGCTCAAGCTACAGACCTGGAGCTGATGCGTATGAGGAAAAAAGTGCAAGAAGGTGCTTTGTCGGAAGCAAGAATCAATGAAGAAGAAATACTTCGAGTCAACTCCAGACTTTGTGTTCCTAACGACCCTGATTTAAAGTATAAAATCATGATGGAGGCGCACAACACACCGTTTCCAATCTATCCTGGGAGTACCAAAATGTATCATGATCTTCGACATACATTTTGGTGGAGCAATATGAAGAGAGAGATCAAGGAGTTTATCTCAAGGTGTCTAACTTGTCAACGAGTCAAGGCGGAGCATCAAGTACCAAAAGGTCCATTGCAACCACTTGAAATTCCAGAATGGAAGTGGGAGCACATTACCATGGATTTCGTTATCGATTTTCCCAAGGTTTCTCAAGGCATAGATGCGATTTGGGTCATTGTTGATAGATTGACCAAGTCGGCTCATTTCTTACCTATACGAGAAACTTATACACTTGAATGTCTTGCTCGTATGTACATAAACGAGATTGTAAGATTGTATGGTATGCCAGTATCCATAGTTTATGATCAAGACCCAAGATTCACATCAAGATTTTGGGTTAGTTTGCAAAAAACTATGGGCACGAATTTACGATTTAGTTCGGCTTATCATCCTCAAACGGACGGGCAGTCAGAGAGGACTATTCAAACTCTTGAAGATCTATTAAGACTCTATGTCCTTGACTTCAAGGGAAGTTGGACAAGTTCTTACTATTAGTGGAGTTTTCCTACAACAACAGTTATCAAGCAAGTATTGGCATGGCTCCATTTGAGGCATTATATGGAAGAAAGTGTCGTTCTCCAGTATACTGGGATGAGGTGGGTGAAGCAACGTTGTTGGGACCGGAGTTGGTACGTATGACTATGGAAAAGATTCAAACGATCCGACAATGTATAAAAACCTCACAAGATCGACAAAAGAGTTATGCTGATCTTCATCGAAAGAACATGGAATTCAATATTGGAGAACATGTGTTGTTACGTGTTGCTCCATGGAAAGGAGTTACGAGATTTGGAAAGAGAGGAAAGCTCAATCCTCGATTTATTGGCCCATTTTTAATCCTCGAACGAGTAGGAACTGTGGCCTATAGACTCGCCTTACCGCCAAGTATGTCTCGTGTTCATAACGTTTTTCACATATGTATGTTATGTAAATATGTGAAAGACCCAAACTACATTATTGAGTTAGAACCGGACGAAATAGCGGAAGATTTAACGTATGAAGAGATTCCTATTAAAATCTTGGATAAGGAGCATATTTTACGCTCCAAAGTTATACCTCAAGTCAAAGTATTGTGGAGAAAGCACAATATTGAGGAAATGACTTGGGAGTTAGAATCTGAAATGAAATCAAGGTATCCTTACCTCTTCGACATACCAGGTACGTACCCTAATTTCGAGGGCAAAATTTCATAAGAAGGGGAGGTTGTAAGACCCTAACTTTTATGAATAAAGATAAATTTTCTATAAATATCATTTTTGAATATTATAGAGTGAATTTGATATAATGTTATAGTTGTGGGTAATATTTATAAATTTTACAAAGTATGCAAATTGTTATATAATATTCGATTGGTCGGAAAATATTCGTTTTAACAGGGAATATGCGTACGATGGCACAATCATTGGTGGACCCCACAACAGAATTATTATCGAATTGAGAAAACGACAAAAATATCTTTTTATAAAATAACGGCGAAAGTTTTACCGTTAACTGTTGGAATACCTGGTGGTTAAAATACAGTAATACGCGTTGTTGCATAGTAGCACACGGTATTACACAGTATTTTTGAATTATTGATTCTTACGTAAGAAGACACTACTCAATAATTGTTACAGTAATTACTGTTCAATATTTTATTTTATTGGTTTAATAATTGCTACGTTGATATTTTATATTATTGTTGTTTCAATAATTATCACTGCATAATATTTTCCATTATCAGATCAATAATTCATATTATTTGAATAATATTATTAAATAGCATTATTGGTAATGTCTAGAAAGTTCTGTCAAGGAGAGGTTTGGTCATTTAATTGTGCGCCAGTAAGGAGAAATCCTTATCGGAAAGCCCCCTTTTTTCTGGGAACGGCCTTGTTTGTTGTCATTATTGTGATTCTGTAATATTATTTGTGAATAATTAATTATTAATTTATATGATAAGAAAATATTTATTTTATGTGGACATAAATGATGGATAGGAAACTATTTATTTTATGTGGTTATAAATGAAGGAATTAATGTTGAGACGTTTTATCAGTATTTTATCGGATTGAAAGTATTAAAAAATCAAATCGGTGTTCTTAAAGCTCTATTGCGTGAGTTATAATTTTAATCTGACCGTTGGATCGTTGTGATTTTTGGATATTTTATGCATATATAAGTTGAGTATATGTTCACAAATTTTGAACCGTTAAAAATTAACGCATGATTTGTTATGAATTTTAAAAGGTGTTAAAAATCATCCGTTTGTGGATTTCGGATATTTTCTGTCTAGAATTTGGAAAAACTTAAAACTACAAAGTTGTAGAGAATTCGATTTCGTATGGAATGGATATAAAATTCGTATTTTTCTGATAAAATATCTATTTATTATGAATTATTGAAGTTTCAGAAAATAAATTTTTTTATTAAAAACATGGGTGGGCCCCACTTTTGTTTTTAGTGGAAAAATGTGTTGAAAATTTTGATTTCCAAATTAAGGTGCTGTTCTTGGTCTTTGAAGCATGCGTAGAATTAGTTTTTAAAAAATTAATATTTTATTAATTTAGTCTCCTATGGCGTTCTAGCATTTTCCTATAAATAGGCGCTTAAGTTAGAATTGAAAAACACACCAGAATCAGAGAATTCTTCTTCTATAATCTTGAGTGTATTTCTTTCGAGTTTTAGAAAGTTTCGAGCATAAAAAATAGTGAAAGTTTTCTTCAAGAATATCCCCGATATACCAGTGAGAATACTCTTCTTTTCAAGGTAAGGGATGTTATTTTTGTTCAATATTCGCTTGAAATAATATATACTCTTTAGTATGTAAATAATATTATTTTGTTTTAGATTTCGAATTATATACTCGTTTGTTAAAATTTTGGCTTCTATACTCCATGAAATTAGTAGAATATCTTTGATATTTGCGCTTCATCCAGTATCTTTTTATGAAAATATTATTCTGAGCATTCTTGATAAGTTTTAACTTTTTCATGCCGGAGTACTATTCACGGGGTTACTATTTTTGAAGTACTATTTATGGAGTACTATTCACTCGAGTACTATTCACTCGGGGTACTATTCATAATAAAAATTGATTCGTTTTCAGGCCAAATTATTTTTGGTACAATATTATTCTTGAATTTTACTCCACAAAACAGTATCATGTTGACAATTTGGACGTTATTGATTTCTGGATAAATTAAATTATAAATCTTTAAAAATTTATCATTGAACTTGTTTTATTGAATTCTTATATCATTATCATCATCCTCTTGTTTATATTATGTTGAAAGTCATATGTGGCCTGTAGTGCATAGATTGACTTGATATGATTATGACCAGGGATTATTCGGTATAATCATGACCGTAATGTTACAAATGATGTGGTAAAAGTCCTCATTGGCCCGTAGTGCATTGATGGACAGTTGTTGGCATGATCATGACCACTGATGAATACACTAATATCCTTGGCCCGTAGTGCATGGATAATTTATGGTCGTGATACTAATGAATATCCTTGGCCGTAGTGCAAGGATGATGTGGATTATTTATTAAGCTGAGTCTCAGCGATAAAAGTGATGAAAAACCTTTTAAATCATAGAAGATAGTAGATTTTATTCTCTACTTGACTCTTCTAATGGATTGCTTGTTCTGCTGCAGTTAAACTTGATGTTTGTTATATTTTATCAATTTAACACTGTTGAAGGCTAACGATAAATTATTCTGCATTATCTTAGTCATAATATTTCTTACTGGGATAGTTGAGCTCACCCTTTTGCTTTCATTGTTCTCTTCAAGAAATGAGAACGTAGCCGGGACTAGTCGGAGAACGGAGTGACGGTCCAGATGATAGTATTAGTAGTCCTCATTATTCTATAAAATAGTGTGATAATAAATGTATTAAGGACTCCATTTGAGTTGAATACTGTCTCGAAGACAATATTCGTATTAAAACTCTCAGTTTATGTTTTGTCGTATTTTACACGACAGTTGTATTATTAAGTTGTATTTGAATTTTGTACCATGTATTTGGCGACTCAAGATGGGTGATGTATACCTATTTTGGGGGCGTAACAATTCATACTTAAACAAACACAGCCTAACACATCATCTGATATTTCTTTACAATATTACAACACTTATGAAGTAGTTTGAATAAAAAAAATAAATAAATTAGATTCCTATCATTTAACACCTCTATCAAAATTTTAAGAGAGCACATTCTCTAATCCTTCTACTAAAAGGTTCAACTGGACCTTTAGCTCTTCTACTCGTGAAGGTTGAACAATATTTTCTAACCGTAAACCTACATACTTCTAACATCATATATATATAGTCACAATCACCTAAGACCATATATCTTCTCTAATTTATTAAGAACAACATTCTTTTGTATCACTTCTAGGACTCAACTCATCCTACAAAAATACATATGTGAAAAGAATCACATTCTCGACATATATATAAGAACAACACAACACAAGTGTTAAACAGTTATCAATGTAATGAACTGAGTGGCTCCCCACCGAAGAACTAATGAATTAGTTTCCCGCCTCATGCACAGTCTCGACATTGAGCTAGATCGGTTCCTAACTCATCTTAGACCTCTGCTCATACAAAGGAGTTGTTCTACTCATTTACTACATGTCAACGGTTAAAAAGCATGTGACTGCATTCGCAACTTAAACTTTGTTAACAATGTAACATTTGACTAGTCAAAATTATTAATATCAACTCTTCTTCACATCATTCGCTATTCCACGAAATTTACCATCTCAAATAGTTCCATTTCTTTGAACTTATCTTCTTAACTCTGCACATAGATACGGATACTGGTCAGATACGATCTTGCGTATAACCACCATCAACAACCATCCAATCGCACTACGTGCAATCTTATCTCTAACTGCTCATCTAGAATACTTAACACATACAACAAATATGAGTGCAAGATCACAATCTTATGCCCAAATTATTTGATTGGCACAAACAACTTGTCTTACTTCCTAGTATTATCACCAATAATTTCTCCAACGTGTATTCTATCCAGAATATTTTAATTAACAATTTAGTTAAGCCGAATCAAATGGCTAATAACTCTTTTCTACAAATCATACAATGAATTTCATATTGCAAATGAAATTCCAACATTTAAACACATGCCTTGCACAAAAAAATAATATGTACAAAAATCATACGAAACTTGCATTCCATACGAAAATCAAATGAAGTTAGGATACTTGCTCAATAAAATTTGAGTAAGTTTAGGAAACTTGCATTCAGTTCAACAAAGTGAATGAAGTCAGAAAACTTGCTTAATATCAAGAATTAAACACGAGTTAGAAACTTACACAAAACAATTATCTTGTGCAGGTTAGGAAACTTATCTTAAGACTCTTTACAGCTTATGCTATATTGCTCTTCAAATGACCTATATATATCCATAAAGTCAAACATACCAATTAGTCACGTAAAGACGTTGATTATCGGCTTACATTAATTTTTTTTATGTCTTATAATGTCCATTTCATTAGAATTAGAACACTTTTTAACTTCATTATCATTTGCCTCGGCGTTTCGACGTTCGTACGTCGTACGCCCGACTTGCCTAACTCGAACGTCCAAGAGACACACCATTGTGTACCATTGACACGTCCAATTCATCTACCACTCCTTGGTTTACATTCCCCTAGACCATATTTTCAAAGTTCAATGTTTAGAACTCAGAAATACTAGTTAAACATGGCTTGGCGTCATGACGTTCTGAAGAAACCTCCACGCCTTGCTCTCGATTACACAATAGCCCTAAAGAGGCTTAATTTCAACATTTATCCTGACCTTATCTCTCAATTATTATTGAATGAAAGTTGTAGGTCTACTTCTTGGCTTTCTAGATAATCTTGAATCGCCTCAATCGGAGTTCAGACCAGACCAATTTACTAAAAGACGTCAAAGCTGTCCAGCGGACTGCTACTCCGACGCGCCCCATGCCCAAATAGCCTTACCAGTGGCGCGCTCCGTGCCCAATCGGCAGTGTCTAAGGTGCCCATTTTGTCAATTTTGACTATTTCGTCATTTTCATCGCACCTATTTTGTGCCTTCATAACTTGCTTATCCGATATTGGAACGAGCTCATACTTATGTCTATTTCTTCCTTGTTTCTTTAAATTGCCCCGGACAAAATAATTTTTACAGGTCTTGAACTTGTCGGTAGATCAGCTCAAACTTCCTCGTTAGTCACTTTTTCACCTAAAGATATTTTAACATCAATTTTTCTATACATCACAACGAACTCATCCGATGACGGATTGAGCTCGTTCTTGAGCCAATGGCTCACGTTTTCACCCAACTACACAACCCCAAAAAGAAAGAACCTTTTGAAAGTGTTAACTACCCTTAAACTTGATCCGAAAATTGTACCAATCAAGGATTTTCACATTGATGTGACGCCTCCAAAATAAGTTCATTCCACCCAACCCATTCTGAGTCGCCAAATACATGGTACAGAAAATAACTACAACTTTATTATTACAATTATCGTGCAAAATACGACAACACATATACTGTGAGTTTAAATACAAATATTGTCATCTAGACAGTATTCAAACTCAAATGGAATCCTCATTACAATTATTGATATACTATTTTACAAAATAGTGAGGACTACTAAAATAACTTTCTTGAACCATTATTTCATACCCCCGACTAGTACCCGCTACATTCTCGCCTCTTGAGAAGAAAAATAGAACAAAAAGGAAAAGGGTGAGCTCAACTAGCCCAGTAAAGAATATTATGACTAAGATAATATAGAACAAATTATCGTTAGTGTAAGACCCCAACTTTTATAAATAAAGATAAATTTTCTATAAATATCATTTTTGAATATTATAGAGTTAATTTGATATAATGTTATAGTTGTGGGTAATATTTATAAATTTTACAAAGTACGCAAGTTGTTATATAATATTCGATTGGTCGGGGAATATTCATTTTAACAGGGAATATTCGTACAATGGCACAATCATTGGTGGACCCCACAACGGAATTATTGTCGGATTGAGAAAATGACAAAAATATTTTATTAAAAATAACGGCAGAAGTTTTACCATTGTTACTGTTGAACTACTCGGTAGTAAAAGTACAGTAATACGTGTGGTTGCATAGTAACACACGGTATTGATTATTAATACTTATGTGAGAAGTCACTCAGTTTGATTCAATTATTGTCAGTTAATAATATGAATTATTTAGCAATAATGACGTTTTGTTTTATTCGTATTATTAACGTAATAAAACAGAAACATCTTTTTATATAAAACAGAATACTTTATTAAAGTTATTCTATAAATAGAATATATTATATTTTATTTAAAAGATTTTTCTTTAAGTATGGACCGTCAGATTAAAGTAATCAATCTGGACCGTTCATGAATTAGTTACTATGCATTCTATTTTTCTATAAATAGCAGCTCATTCCTTCATTATCTCTTACGAATTCACTGAACTCTAGAGAGAGAAACTATAGAGAGAAACTATAGAGAGAGAGAGAGAAGAAAAGTATTCTGCTACTTAACTACTTCCTTATTTCAGCTCTTCTTTCAAACGGTAAGGGGTGTTATTCTTTCTTATTCATGAAGAGAACTGTTGTTATTTCAATTCTTATTATTCTGTTGGAATAACCTGTATACGCGGTCTACCCTATACTTGGTGACATTCTTCTATTATTCTGTTGGAACATCCTGTCTGTGTGTTTTACACCGGACCTGGTTCCGTTTTTATTATTATTCTGTTGGAACATCCTGTCTGTGTGTTTTACACCGGACCTGGTTCCGTCTTGTTATTATTCTGTTGGAACATCCTGTCTGTGTATTTTACACCGGACCTGGTTCCATTATTTATTATTCTGTCGGAATATCATGTCTGTGCGTTTACGCCGGACCTGGTTCCATTATTTATTATTCTGTTGGAATAACATGTCTGTGCGGTCTATCGCATGTCGGGTGATTTCTTTTGTTATTCCATTCTTTACTATACTCAGTTGGTTAAGTTTTAACTTCTATACTCCATGAAATTAATGGAATATCCTTGATAATTGCGGTTCATCCAGTATCTTTTCATGAAAATATTCTTCTAAGCATTCTTGAATTTTACTCCACAAAGCAGTATCATGTTGACAATTTGGACGTTGTTAATTCTTGGATAAATTAATTCTTGAACTTGTTTTATTGAATTCTTATATCATTGTCATCACCCTCATGTTTATAAAATGTTAAAAGTCATCTATGGCCTGTAGTGCATAGATGGACTTGGTATGATTATGACCAGGGATTATTCGGTATAATCATGACCGTAATGTTACAAATGATGTGGTAAAAATTCTCATTGGCCCGTAGTGCATTGATGGACAGTTGTTGGCATGATCATGACCATTAATGAATACACGAATATCCTTGGCCGTAGTGCAGGGGTGATTCGATGATGTGGATTATTTTATTAAGCTGAGTCTCAGCGATAACAGTGTTGAAAAACCTTTTAAATCATAGAAGATAGTAAATTTTATTTTCTACTTGACTCTTTTAATGGATTGCTTGTTCCGCTGCAGTTAAACTTGATGTTCATTATATTTTATCAGTTTAACACTGTTGAAGGCTAATGATAATTTATTCTGCATTATCTTAGTCATAATATTTCTTACTGGGCTAGTTGAGCTCACCCTTTCTTTCACTGTTCTCTTCAGGACATAAGAATATAGCTGGGACGAGTCGGAAAACGAAGTGATGGACCAGATGATAGTATTAGTAGTCCTCACTATTCTATGTAATAGTGTGATAATAATTGTAATGAGGACTCCTTTTGAGTATGGATACTCTCTAGAAGATAATATTTGTATTCAAACTCACAGTTTATATTTTGTCGTATTGTGCACGACAGTTGTATTAGTAAGTTGTATTTGAATTCTATACCATATTTCTGGCGACCCAAGATGGGTGATGTATACCTATTTTTGGGGGCGTCACAGTTAGTCCTCAATAGGAAAAAATCTGATAGAATACAATAGACAACAAGTTTTAGATCAACAACTGTAGCGGAAACAATAATTCATTAGAAGAGTTAAGTAGAGAAGAAAATCTACTATCATCTATGAATTTAAAAGTTCATCATCGATATTTTATCCCTATAACATCAATCAATATACATCTTGAATCAAATAGTCATCTTTGCACTACAGGCCAAAGATATTAATCAGTCAGTCATGTTCATCTCAACGCCTGTTCATCTCTGCACTACAGGCCAAAGATATTCATCAAGAAATCATTCATCTTTGCACTACAGGCCAAAGATATTCAGTAATATCATCATTTAGGACTGAGGATGATGAAAAATATATTTTAAAAAAAATGAATCCAATGAGACAAAAGAACAAATAGTAAGGATTCGTACTTCGGTTTATCCATGTTTAAAAATACTCCATAATAACTATTGTGGAGCAGAATTCAAAAATAAAGATCAAAACATAGATCCAATTAAAGATAAGAACCGTAACAGACAATCTTGGACACGAAAAAAAAAATTAATTTTTCTGTGAATAGTGCTGTATTCGTGAATAGTAACTTCGACACTAAAAAGTAGAAATTTCACAAGAAAAAAAAATCATCATGCTTCATGAATAGTATTAATGAATAGTAACTCGTGAATAGTAATTCATGAATAGTAACTCGTGAATAGTAATCCCGACATGAAAAGATAAGAATTTCACAAGAAAAATCTTACCAATATTCTGGTATAATGATATTAAAAAAATTATATCATTTATAAAAAAAATAACATCCCTTACCTCAAAAGAATAATACTTCTGGTTGGAATATCAGATATAATACTGAAAGAAACTTGCACCGTATAGCAACACTAAAGATATCAAAATACTCACAAAAATACGCTCGATAATATAGAGAGAGAAGATTTCAGTTTCTGGTGTGATTTTTAATTCTAACCTAAGCACCATATTTATAGAAAAATGCTTAGAACACCAAAGCAGAAAATTTAATAAAATATTATTATTTATATATAAATTTCCTACGCACACCAAGAATTCTGAATTCAGCACATGCAAGTGGGGCCCACCAAAATGAAAAACATGTTTTACATATTTTTTTGTAACTAAATAAATTCAGATCCAATATTCCGAAACTTCAATAATTCATAATAAATAGCCCTTTTATCAGAAAAATTTGAATCTTATGTCTTTCCATAGGAAATTCAATTCTCTACAACTTTGTAAGTTTAAGTTTTTTCAAATTCCAAACAGAAATTGACCGAAATCCACATACGGACGATTTTACATGCTAAAATCAAATTTCAGTCAAAAATAAGGTCCACCAACACACAAAACATGTGTTAAATATTTATTGCAACAAAAATACTCTTCCTCCTCATTTATTCATATATCACCCATTCATTGTAAAAATATCACCATTATTATATTATTATAATATAATAATATATTTAAATGAATTATTTTATAAAAAAGATAAAATATCAATTTTCAACAATTGTCAGATTAAAATTTTTCTCCATCTATATTCACATAAAATAAATATTTTTCTTATCATATAAATCAATAATTAATTATTCACAAATAATATTACGGAATTACAATACTGACAACTAGGCCGTTCCCAGGAAAGAGGGGGCTTTTCAATAAGGATTTCTCCTTACTTGCGCGCAATTAGGTGACTAAACCTCTCCTTAGACAGAACTTTCTAGACATTACCAATAATGCTATCTAATAATATTATTCAAATAATATGAATTATTGATCTGATAATGGAAAACACTGTGTAGTGACAATTATTGAAACAACAATAATATAAAATATCAACGTAGCAATTATTGAATCAATAAAATAAAATATTGAACAGTAATTACTGTAACAATTATTGAGTAGTGCCTTCTTACGTAAGAATCAATAATTGGTGCAATACCGTGTGCTACTGTACAACAACGCGTTTTAACCACCGGGTATTCTAACAGTATTAACGGTAACAATTACGCCGTTATTTATAAACAACTTATACTTGTCGTTTTCGTCATCCAATCGCTTTCCGTTATAGGGCCCACACAAGGCTGCGCCGTCGTACAAATATTTCCCAACAGCAATGAATATTTTATAACCACTTGCTTATTTAAAATATTTGCGCATTTTACCCATAACTTATCACATTAATCAAATCAACCTTTACTATTTCAAAATAATAAATAGAGGAAAATCAATTTTATTTATAAAAAGTCGGGGTCTTACATTTGACACCATTTTTACGAAAAAAATTTGTCATAACTTCGTTATAACATATTTCTTCTCCGTTCCACTCAGAACATATTCATAATCCCCATAAACCTTATAACTCCAAGATCCTTCTATGATCTCTCATCACTAACAACAACCAACAAAGCACTTCTTTAACATACTAGAAAACTTTTAAAAGAAATTAGATGAATTAGATGGGTTTACTAAACTTACCTTTTGTTGATCTTCTTAAATCTTGATTAACTTGCTACATCCTCTTCTTCCTTCTTGAATTCGAGCTCTTCATCTCCCTCTCTCCAATTTGCTAGAGTTTTCCCTCTTGGTTTTTAGTGAATTAGTGAGGAATGAAGAGAAACTAGGCTTTTATTTATAGCCCTTGCAATAGTTGGGGTATTTTAATCATTTAACCTCCAAAACTTTGGCTCCAAGACAAGCCATTCCTTGGCTCCATGTCCAAGCCATGACTTCAACACATTGGCTCCAAGAAACTAAGGTTTTAACCTTAGGCTCAACCCTAGCCAAGCCATTCCAAATCCTAATCTCAACCCTAGCCAAGACTATTTTAACCTTAACCAAGCCGTTCCAAACCCTAGGCTTGGTTAATTCAAAATTAATTTAATTTCTCATTTTATTTTTAGTTAGATTTTCTAACCTTTTCAGTTACGTTTTCGTAACACCCTCGGTTAGCTGAAAAATCGATTTTCTAAAATTCAATTTCGCCACTAATCCCCCTTTCCTGAACAAACGCTACGTCATTCTTCGAAAAGTCAAAAAAAATGAAAAAGTGTTTTTCTCGTGAATAGTGTTTGATTTTTCTCGAAAAAACTTTTATTAAATATTTCATTTTTCCATCTTAAATCAAGGCTGTGATGTAATTCGAAATTCTCGAAAAAGTACGTTTATTAGTGTTTTATGATTAGTGTTTTAGCCTTTTTTTTTAAAAAAAATATTTTCTCTCAAAAACTCCCAACACTAATACATAATTACGTAACACGTAAACTTAGGTCATTAATCGACCTAAATCACATAACACCTAATAATATCAATAAAAATTTATTTATTAGATATTTTCATCGATAATTTCAAGGCTATTCGAATTCTCGGGTTGTCACACTTGACATGGCTATTGCAGCACAGGATTGTTCTAGAAGGCTTCAGGTTAATGCCATCACATCCATAGATATCTCACACCTTGGATTGCTTGTACCAATAGGACTCTTTAAAGACAAAGCTTATTACTTTGAAACTTTTGCTCAACCTGATCTTTAACATGTAGGGAAAATGTTGACTTTATAAGCTAATAAAATTGCTTTGTGCCTTCAGAAGACGGAAGGTAAAATTTTTTGGTTGTAGATAATGCACTGGAGACAAATGAAAGTTCAATCTCGGATGAGAATGAAGCAGATGTTAATGCTACACGAGAAGCAGGATATGATGAGTCATTAATAACTCATTTGGCCTTGAAACCTGGCAAGGCAAGTAATTGCTTATTAGTTGCTGGAATTCTCATGTTTTATCAGTAACTTTTTTGTTATTTTTAACTCCATAACCCAAATGGTTACAATTATATACCACCCCCCCCCCCCCCCCCCCCCAACACAAAAAAAAACAACAAACAAAAATGAAGCATAGATATACTTCAGAATTCGAGAATATTTGATAGAGTTAATTGGATACTGGCATACTGCAGATCTCAGCTCTAGCAAATTCTGTTCGCACACTTCCAGTTATGGAAGAACCAATAGGCCGTATATTAAAGAAAATAGAGGTAATGAATTAATTTCAATGGAATTGATTTGTTTTTGAACCGGAAAGGATATGGATAGTGTGGTTAGAGAGTACTATTATGACACACCTATTCCAAGTATATAACATGTTGTGGTTAACTGATTTTGCATCATGAAATATTAGAATTTGAAGCAGATGTGCATTATAGTTTTTTATTATAACATGAAAATGGTAAGGCACATCCACCAACTTTGTTTCCATTCAACTTTCAGAGGGACTCATTTTAGTTTTTGTACCTATTTTGCTCAAATATATACCATATGCACTGTGTTTTCTCTATAATCTTAATCAGTTTCCCTGATCTTTTTTACGTGAATTATAGTTAGTTTGGGAATGCAATTATTTCTTTATATGAACATTTTTTATTTGGGAAATGGACAGTTAGTTTGTCTGTCTTAACTATTTTCTTGTACACTCGAAGTAAATGCATTGATGCTTCATCTGATTTTCTGGACCCGGGACCACAAACGCCATTGAAGTAGTTCTGCTACACTTTACATTGATTTTTTTTTTGTAATCCTTAGTTCCTTACATTATTGCAAATTTTCTTTGTTCATCTTTGATTCTTGTTTGAAGTTTGAACCAAATAATGATTAGTTGCCTACTTGCTCTTTTGACTATTTTAAAAGCGGCAGGGGAATTTGTCTTCATGATCATGTTAGGAAAAGTACGCCAAAAATAATCTATATCCCAGGAATTACTTTTCTGTCTTTGTGCAATTAAATATGAAATCAACAAAACCAATTATGAGAACAAAAATAACAAATAACCATCCACAAGCAAGACACCAAATATACGTGGAAAACCCTCTAAAATTAAGAGGTAAAAATCACGGGTCAAACTCCGAATCTCCACTATATCACTAATAATGGGCTTACAATAATCCTCTCAAGTTTTATGCCTTAAAACTTGAGGTCACATAATAAATTGAGATAATACAAATTTACCTTTAATTAAGTTGAGAAACCTAATTAACTTCACCACCAAAAAATACCTCAAGCAATAAAGTCTGCAAGCTTTCTATTGAACGGAGATGGCGGCGGATACCCACGAACAACAAACTGTATTTCTCTCAATTTATTCTTTTGGCATCTTCTTACTACCAAGCTTCTCTCATGTGTCAAATAAGACTCCCTCATAGCCTTATTTATAGTACTCTTCTTAATCCATTCCTATTATGGATTAGAAACAATTTATTCTCCTAATCAAATTAGGGATCACATCTCCTTGTCTTGGTCACCAACCAATCTAACAAGTAAATCCTTTTTCCACTTGGATTCCTTTCATGGAATCTCTAATTTCAATATTGCTTTCATTAACCCAATTTCTAATTGAATTACTATCAAGTAAACCCACTTACTTGCTCAAAAAGAAAATCAATTCTTTTCTATCTTGGATTCTATCTCATGGGTGAGGACTCACACCCAACAATCTCCCCCTCCGAACCCATGAGAGGAGGGATCACCAACCACAACTCCTTACTCGGAGTTAATTCCAACGAAATCTTGGCTCAACTCAAGCTTCTTAGAATTTTCAACTATCTTCATGTCCGGCTTTGTCTCATCGGCATGGTTCTTCTCAACGGGAGGATTGATGAGTGAGTTTTATACACATGAATTGGATACATTCGGGCTTAATTTATTGTTGTTCTCAAGTCTTTTAGAATGTTTTTATGTGTTTGTGTCTATTCATGCATGTTTTATATTATTTTGTAGGAATTGAGACAAAAGTTACATGGATCGACGTTCGGGG
Source organism: Panax notoginseng (assembly GCA_016801055.1). Lineage (NCBI taxonomy): Eukaryota > Viridiplantae > Streptophyta > Magnoliopsida > Apiales > Araliaceae > Panax > Panax notoginseng. The sequence continues at coordinate 43,880,015 of CM029014.1, read as the reverse complement.
TGGCTAGATGCACGTTTTCGGCTTGCCATTTACACAGCAGTCACTTCAGATCCAATTTAACTACAGCTCCTGACCTTATTTCGAAAAACTTCAAGAACGAAAGTTGTAGATCTACTTCTCCTCTTTCCGGAACATCTTGAATCATCAAAATCAGAGTTCGTATGAAGAAGTTATGGCTATTTTCCCAAAGGACGTCGGAACAGAAAATGTCAAAAAATGTTCTAGCGCCGGGGCGCTGGGGAAGTCAATGGAAAGGCTTGGACGCGTTTTGGGGCGAATTTTGACATCTTTTTGACTCCAAATTGGATTGGGTTTGTTCCTAACCTAAAAATTAGACTTGTAACCTATAAATACATGATGTAAGACATAAAATAGAGGGGGATTACATAGATTAGACTAGATTAAACACTCCATTAGATTAGAATCTAAACCCTAGTTCTTAATTAGCCATTAGAGATTGAAGCAACTTGGAGATCATTGAAGATCAAGAGCAGGAGCAAGAGGGGAGCATCAGATTTGCTGACAACAGATTCTATTCTCTTCTCTTATCATACTTTTATCTTTTAATGTCTATTCAATTGTGGATTCTTGGTTTCAATTCATTAATTATGAACTAACTCTTTTATTAAGATTTCAATTGAACATTTTATGTCTATGAATTAGTTATTCGATTTATTCCAATTATTTATGTCAAAGTGAATTGTTTATCTTGTCTTGAGCTTATTGATTAATTATCTGATCAGTAATTACCTTGTTACTCTAGAAGGAATCGGAAGAGGAATTCTAGGGTTAGAACTGGGCATGATAACATGTGACTTAGTTATTTGCATGGTGAATAATTAGGTTTGTGAATAGAATGGAAATATCTGTTTACCGCATGTAACACATAAGGAATTGGGATTGAAAAGAGTTTAATTCAATTGTTTTGCATAGGAATATAGCAAGATTAATCTGGATTAAATAGAAGTCAATTGATCACTTGGAAAAGGACTTTTGGCATTTGAGAATTTCTATTAATAATTCAGTAGGCATAATAATTGGGATAGTTGGATAATTGATTTATAGTTTATAATTGGGGATATTGAAGTCTTAATCTTTATTTATTTGAATTAATTTTAGAGTAATCTAGATTTAATTGATTAATTTAGTTTTCTTAATTAGAAAAATCACAATTTATGGTTGTTTAAATAAAATTGATTTGGTTAAGAGTTAGTACTTGGTAATTTTTATTAAATAATTCCTCGTGGGAACGATACTTTTCTTATCACTTTATTACTTGTTGACCGTGTATACTTACACGTATTCATTGATTGCGAAATCGATCAACAAGTTTTTGGCGCCGTTGCCGGGGAATTAATTTAATAATTATTTACCAATATTAATTTCAATCAATTTAGTCTTAATTTAAACATTTTTATTTTTAATTCTCTTCTTATAGTTCTCTCTTTTTAGGTACCATGGATGACTTTGCGTATCAATGGCCATACACGAACATGACTCAACCAAGGAGAGCGGAGATTGACAGACTCGAGAAACTTTCTGCATTGGCAGCACAGGTGGCCGCAATAGCTAAGAAAATAGAGACATGGAGTCCACCATCCACGCAGCAAGTAGCTATGGTTTGTGAGTTATGTGATGGGAGTCATGCTACAGATCAATGTGCCATAAATGCCAAATTAGCTCAGTTCGTAGGGAGCTACAGTCATGTCTATCCTAACAATTATCATCAGGATTGGGGGTATCACCCGGATTTTTCATGGAGTAACAATCAAGATCAATTTTATGCTCCAAGTCCAACATACCCACCGGATTTCTCGTGTCCACCTCCACTACAACAGGAAGACCATTCAAATTTGGAGGAAGCCTTGGAAAAATTTATTAAAGCTTCTGAAAAAAGGAACGAGGAACAAGACAAAAAATTGAATCAAATAGAACTGAATATGAAAAGCCAAGGTGCATCGATAAAGAATCTGGAAAATTAATTGGGGCAGATAGCACAAGCGTTGAACAACCATCCTCAATACACTTGGCTCTATGACATGGATGACGAAACTGATGATGAGTCCGAACCAAATCTGCAACTGGATGTGCCAAATGATATAGATGTTGAAAGAGAGAAAACAATTGGGAACAAACAAAAGGAGATCAATGAAGATTTAACTGTAAGATTCAACGAAGATGAATCGATTTCATTAGTGTCCCATGTACCTTCTCCACCAAAGTTCAAGAATCCGGGCAGTTTTGCAAAACCATACCCAATTGGCAGTCATGTCGTCGGCAAAGCTCTTTATGACATAAGAGCTAGTACAACTGTGGAGTCATGGTTGGATAAAAAGGAGAAGATAGAGGAAGACTCCATTATGTTTATTAAGCTTCAATGCCCCAATCTAATCATAGACATAATGGAGAAAACACCTAGTTGTTGGACGTTCTTAATAGGGAACCTATCTACAAAGAGCATGCTAGGTGACTTCAATTCAAGGGTTTTTGCGAATGGGAACCTCCCAAAAGAGACATTGCTTCTGATGGATGGAGGGTTCCTCAATTTTCGTAGGGGAATTGGATAGAGAATTGAAGAAGTCAGGCTGAGACTATAAAACAAGCGCTTATTGGGAGGCAACCCAAGTTTAATTTTTATTTTTAGTTTTTATTAAGTTTTATATTAGTAGTTTTGAATTTTCATTTATTTAGGATTTAATAAAAGTGCTTATATCATGGTTTTACAGGTTATTCAAGTCAAATTCAAGTGTGGTGCCCAATTTGTTCCATGTGCTTAGCCTATTCTCCAAACTTAGCGGACAAGGAGGAAGATTGCTATATTTTCAGGGAAGTCCTTTGCTTTAATTTTTTCTATTGTAGCCATTGAGGACAATGTCTAGTTTAAGTTTGGGGGCATTTTAGTGTCGTATTGCATATAGTTAGTTATTTACATTGTAGTTCGTTATATTTTCGGGTTATTTACATTTAGTTTTTGCATAGTTAGTTATTTACATTGTAGTTCGTTATATTTTCGGGTTATTTACATTTAGTTTTTGCATTCAGTTTTTTGTTTTAAAAAAAAAATTTAAAAATTGCAAAAATAGTAGTTAGTTTACTATGTTTGTTGCAGTTAGTTTATATTTGCATGATTCCAACTGTTAGATAGTAAAAGTCTATTTTGGCCAATGATGAGACTGGAGTTAAGTAGATAAGTATAGTATTGAATATTCAGGCTTTGATGTGATTTCTTGTTATGAATTGAATCTTTTCCTGTTTGAAACTGGTATAATTAAGGTTAGCACGTTAATAACAGCTATGTTGACTGATTAAGTTTAAATTGATACATAATGAATTTCTTAAGGATAATACTAATGTGAAGGAATGAAAGACATGAATAGGCGGAGATGGCTAAATTTTGATAAAAACTTAAGTTTGGGGGGAAAATTTGGGATATATAAGCTTCGCTAAAAAAAATAAAAAAATAAAAAGAAAGAAAAAAAAAGAAAAAAAAATTACCGTGGCTAGTTTTGTTTCGGGGCCTTTGTTACTTGAGTAAGTACGCCCGAAGGGGTATCTTAAAACCTAGCGCCCTAAGGTCTTATATGGTCTGGGAGTCGTTGGTCGAAAGCTCGCTAAGGGGTGACACTGTTAGCCTAATAGAATGAGACATTGCACAGTCATGGTTAAAAAAAAAAGTAAAAAGTAAAAAAAAACAATAAAACGGGATAAGAGCAAAAAGCCCCCGTAATGAAAAGTAAAGCATAAGTATCCCGGATTGGACTCTTGAACTTGGTGGATGTTTAACTTTAGTTGGATCTAGCTTGTTCGTGAATTTTGTGAGTTTTCACTGTATGATGCCTTTAAAGAGACCTATTATGTGTTAAATTTGATTTTATATTAGTTAACATTATTTTGGAGCACACACGCACTATATCAGTGATAACAGTCTAAGATTTGATGAGTGATTGGGAAATTACTGATTTGTTTTAATATGATGTATTATCATGTTTACTTGATTTCTCTAAGGCCGGTTGAATAGACTTGTTTCTGTCATTACTGTTGGATTCGTAGGCATATAGATTAGTTTCATTACATTGCATTGCATAACATTTTTGTGTTTTTGCTTGAGGACAAGCAAATGTTTAAGTTTGGGGGTATTTGATGAGTGAGTTTTATACACATGAATTGGATACATTCGGGCTTAATTTATTGTTGTTCTCAAGTCTTTTAGGATGTTGTTATGTGTTTGTGTCTATTCATGTATGTTTTATATTATTTTGTAGGAATTGGGACAAAAGTTACATGGATCGACGTTCGGGGTGGCTAGATGCACGTTTTCGGCTTGCCATTTACACAGCAGTCACTTCAGATCCAATTTAACTACAGCTCCTGACCTTATTTCGAAAAACTTCAAGAACGAAAGTTGTAGATCTACTTCTCCTCTTTCCGGAACATCTTGAATCATCAAAATCGGAGTTCGTATGAAGAAGTTATGGCTATTTTCCCAAAGGACGTCGGAACAGAAAATGTCAGAAAATGTTCTAGCGCCGGGGCGCTGGGGAAGTCAATGGAAAGGCTTGGACGCGTTTTGGGGCGAATTTTGACATCTTTTTGACTCCAAATTGGATTGGGTTTGTTCCTAACCTAAAAATTAGACTTGTAACCTATAAATACATGATGTAAGACATAAAATAGAGGGGGATTACATAGATTAGACTAGATTAAACACTCCATTAGATTAGAATCTAAACCCTAGTTCTTAATTAGCCATTAGAGATTGAAGCAACTTGGAGATCATTGAAGATCAAGAGCAGGAGCAAGAGGGGAGCATCAGATTTGCTGACAACAGATTCTATTCTCTTCTCTTATCATACTTTAATCTTTTAATGTCTATTCAATTGTGGATTCTTGGTTTCAATTCATTAATTATGAACTAACTCTTTTATTAAGATTTCAATTGAACATTTTATGTCTATGAATTAGTTATTCGATTTATTCCAATTATTTATGTCAAAGTGAATTGTTTATCTTATCTTGAGCTTATTGATTAATTATCTGATCAGTAATTACCTTGTTACTCTAGAAGGAATCGGAAGAGGAATTCTAGGGTTAGAACTGGGCATGATAACATGTGACTTAGTTATTTGCATGGTGAATAATTAGGTTTGTGAATAGAATGGAAATATCTGTTTACCGCATGTAACACATATGGAATTGGGATTGAAAAGAGTTTAATTCAATTGTTTTGCATAGGAATATAGCAAGATTAATCTGGATTAAATAGAAGTCAATTGATCACTTGGAAAAGGACTTTTGGCATTTGAGAATTTCTATTAACAATTCAGTAGGAACAATAATTGGGATAATTGGATAATTGATTTATAGTTTATAATTGGGGATATTGAAGTCTTAATCTTTATTTATTTGAATTAATTTTAGAGTAATCTAGATTTAATTGATTAATTTAGTTTTCTTAATTAGAAAAATCACAATTTATGGTTGTTTAAATAAAATTGTTTTGGTTAAGAGTTAGTACTTGGTAATTTTTATTAAATAATTCCTCGTGGGAACGATACTTTTCTTATCACTTTATTACTTGTTGACCGTGTATACTTGCACGTATTCATTGATTGCGAAATCGATCAACAAGGATCTAACTCAAACTTGACAGATTTTTGCTTCCCAAATTCATTCACAACCGCTTTGTATCCTGGCTGTGAGCTATAACTTTCCTTCTTCACTTTTGGTACCCATTTAAAGCGAAGAGTTTTTCTCTCGTGGTTCTCATGCAAGACTTTTCTCCCATCTCGCACGGCTTTGTACCACACCTTTTTCTGCCTAACTCCCCCATCTTTAACACCTTTCACATGCGCCTGCATCGTATAAAGAGTGTCTACCTTCTTACCTCTAGTCACCACTAGAGACCCTTTGGTGAGATTCCACTGACCTTCACTAAAGTAACTTTTATAACCATTCTCATCAAGCTTACCAGCAGAGATCAAATTAAAACGAATATCCGAAACATGTCTGACTTCTCTCAGCATCAACCTGCAACCACTGTTAGTTTCCAAACAAATATCTCCAATGCCTATAATCTTGGATGCACTTCCGTTTCCCATTCGCACATGGCCAAAATCACCACTACTGTAGGATGTGAAGATTTCACTATGCGAAGTAGCATGGAACGAAGCACCCGAATCAATAATCCAATCATTAACATGGCACTTGGGTTTATCATCACAAACAATAGCTACATCAACGTCGGATAGATACACAATCGAATCTTTATCCTCTTCTTTTTCCTTAGACTGCTCCTTCTTAAAAAATCTGCACTCTCGCCTTATGTGACCCGGCTTCTGGCAGTGAAAACAAATTACTTCTTTTCTATCTCTTGACCTTCCCCTGGATTTGTCATCTTCAGGAGAGTTTCTCCCTTAGTTTTTGCCCCTACTCTGTGCGACAAAAACTTGTGAATCAGCACTAATCACCATAGTATCTCTTCGCCTCTGTTCTTCGTTAAACAAACTATCCTTAACTGTATCCATAGTCAGTTTGCCATTAGGAGCGGAGTTACCCAACGATACAACCAGCGTCTCCCAGCTATCAGGCAAAGAGCTCAACAGCAACAAAGCCTGCATCTCATCGTCAATTACCATCTTCATTGTACTCAACTGATTTATCAAACTCTGAAAATCACTCAAGTGTTCTGCAACGGAGTTTCCATCCTTGAATTTAGAATTCACAAGCTTCCTAATCAAAAAAGCTTTATTTTGCGCCGTCTTCCTTTCATATATGGACTCCAATTTCTGCCAGAGAGCATAGGCTTTAGTTTCTGTGGCAACATGATGAAACACACTTTGATCAATCCACGATCTGATCAGACTAATAGTCTTCCTGTTCATCTTGTTCCACTGCGCGTCACTCTTGTTTGTGGGCTTAACTCCATCGTTCTCAAGTGGCTCGTACAAATCCTTGCAGTAAAGCAAATCCTCCATTCTTGGCTTCCAAATTGAATAATTTGTAGCCTTGAGATTAATCATGCAACCTGCTGTCCAATCCTCCATTTAATTCGCACAAGAAAACCACAAAAATAACCAAGCTCTGATACTACTGTTAGGAAAAGTACGCCAAAAATAATCTATATCCCAGGAATTACTTTTCCGTCTTTGTGCAATTAAATATGAAATCAACAAAACCAATTATGAGAACAAAAATAACAAATAACCATCCACAAGCAAGACACCAAATATACGTGGAAAACCCTCTAAAATTAAGAGGTAAAACCCACAGGTCAAACTCCGAATCTCCACTATATCACTAATAATGGGCTTACAATAATCCTCTCAAGTTTTATGCCTTAAAACTTGAGGTTACACAATAAATTGAGATAATACAAATTTACCTTTAATTAAGTTGAGAAACCTAATTAACTTCACCACCAAAAAACACCTCAAGCAATAAAGTCTTCAAGCTTTCAATTGAACGGAGATGGCGGCGGATACCCACGAACAAGAAACTGTAATTCTCTCAATTTATTCTTTTGGTACCTTCTTGCTACCAAGCTTCTCTCTCTCATATATAAAATAAGACTCCCTCATAGCCTTATTTATAGTACTCTTCTTAATCCATTCTTATTATGGATTAGAAATAATTTATTCTCCTAATCAAATTAGGGATCACATCTCCTTGTCTTGGTCACCAACCAATCTAACAAGTAAATCCTTTTTCCACTTGGATTCCTTTCATGGAATCTCCAATTTCAATATTGCTTTCATTAACCCAATTTCTAATTGAATTAATATCAAGTAAACCCACTTACTTGCTCACAAAGAAAATCAATTCTTTTCTATCTTGGATTCTATCTCATGGGTGAGGACTCGCACCAACAGATCATGGGCAAGCAGTACATAAATAATTTAGATGACTCAATCCCAGCTTTAATTAATCCTGTAAGTTGTGCACATAATTTGATTTTTAATATTTATGTTGTAACAATTACCGGAATAAGTGAATGATGCCTCAGCTTGAAATTTGAAAGTTACATTTCAGTTGAATTGAATTGAAACTGCAGAGGAGATCGAGGACTTATTCCTAGGTGATGCTGAGGTAATATGTTGTGGTATCATTACAACGAAATTCTTTTTATCATATGCAAAAGACTTGGTATCTTGTCTCTCCAAACTAAGGAGATAAGGCTAAATAAAAGGCAAACTTAAGATACTCTCCAAACTAAGGAGAAAAGACTAAATAAAAGCCAAGCTTCTATAACATTCTTATTTTTTATGTCTCATGGGTTCTGCCTGATCTGGTGTTTTTTTAGTTCAAAATAAATAATAACATCATAGAGCATGTTTATCTAAAAACAAGTAAATATCAATAGTAATAAAAAAAAAATTGATTACTTCTGGTTGAGTGCATCTAGTGTAAGCTGCCACATCAACTAAATAACTGGAAAAAAAATTCACCTCAGTCAGAGGACATTTTATTATGGAAATCATATTTTTTCTGCCTGGAGATATGCTAGCTTCCTCCTTTCATATATGCAAATTCGTTTCAACTATGTTCAAGTAATATCTCCCCCCCAACTATATATGCAGATTCGTTTCAACTATGTTCAAGTAATATCTCTCCCAAACCAAACTAATCTGCAATTTAGTTTTCAAATGTAAAAATAAAACTTTCATCAGATGGTTAATAACTGGATTTGTTTTAAAGTCCTTAAAAACTTGCGACAAACATTTCAAGTTTTAGAAGGCATGAATTAAGCATAATTTACAAAAATCAAATCAATTTCTAATTTGTACCTGAATTTCAAGTCAAAGTTGGTGAGGCATGATTGGCCAGTAGTTTTGTACTCGTGATAAATTTATACTCTAAAAATTCTCCTTTTGTAAATGAAGGTGTGGAGGAGACCATCCATAGTAGGGCGTGCAGATCCACTAGGTGGCGACTTTCCGCTTGTTACCAGAGAAGGGCATAATGTTCTTGATGTCATATTTACATCTCCTATTGTAAACCTTGGTATAGTTTTTACTTCCATGTCACTTTATCCCATATCTTGTTGCCCATGCTTCCAAATATTTATTAGGGATCTTTCCTTGCAGCTGATGTAGCAGAAATCCTTGACAAAATTGATGGGGTTGTCGAACATGGAGTCTTAGCTAAAACCCCATTAGTTCATATCTTTGTTATTTGTTTCTCCCCTCTGATTTCATATAGATAATCCTTTTTTTTGTATGTGCTTAATATGTACATATTAAATAAAATCTTTGAGGAATAAGCTTTTATAGATTACTAATGATTTAACTTCATTTTCCTACCTGATAATTTTAAAAGAAAAGATACATCACATAAGCGAAACAAATGACTTAGATTAGTCTGCAGAAACAAAGAAACTACTTAGGTAGCACCTACAAGGCCTGGTCCATATGTTGCAGGCTGTCCTGAATTGTTACAGTGGACTATTCATCAAATAATAAGTGATAAGGTTAAAGAAACTAAATTATTGATTTATGGAGGAATTTTAATGTCTGTTACATGTATGACTGATAAATGCGCATTTCTTTTCCTTTTGACTACTTGGTAATTGCAGATGTACAGTAGTGATTGCTACAGAAGATGGGGTGCACATTGTTGATAATACAGTAAAGAGTGAGGTGAGTAGACTTCAATAGCAACGGAACTGTGAGGCAGACCACTGAACCTTTGGTTGTTCATGCAGGTAACAATGCATTCTTATTGGAACTATATGCACAGTATGTCTTTAATGTTTAACAAGAGGACAGAACATATTTCTTGTTTATGCACATAATTAGCTTAGGCTACTATCACCTGAGGTGGTAATTGTTATTAAACTTAAAGAAATTATATATATATTTATATGAACTTATCTTGTAGAAAATAATTTGTCAAGACTAGTACTTGGTACTATGTCCTTAAGACAATTATGCCCTTTGTACAGAGCCGGTCCTGGGTTTTGGAAGGCCCATGACAAAAAATTTCAAGTGTGCCCTTTATAAAAAAATAAATAAATTATTAATTAATTATTTTTATTAAAATTATAAGAATTTAGAAAAGATAAAGAAGAACACTTTAAAATATCATCGAAGCAAAGAATCATCACATGTACCTACAAAATAAAAATATCAATGAAATCGGTAAAACTAATGAAATATCCACAGTAGTCGACAAGTTTTACTGATTACACCATTAAACTTTTAATTTTTCAAATTACCTCATTAACCTAATTAAAAATGATTATTTTAAATATTTTAAAAAATAATTATTATTTTCAGTAAAAAATATTAGAAACTTTAATTTTTTTTTTCATAAAATGAGTGAAATTTCATAAAATATAGATTTAAAAAGATTAAAGTTTTATGAAACCTTACTGATTTTAAAAAAATCTTTTTTTTTCCTTTTGAAAATAAAATTTATTTTTTTGAATCTATGTTTTATAAAATTTTACTCATTTTTTTAAAATATGAAGAATTTCCAACTTTTTTTCTTAAAAATAATATTTATTTATAAAAATTATTAATTTCTTTTTTGAAAAAATTGAATCATTTTTTTTATTTATCTTTTACTTTTTTTTTATTTTAATTTCTATTTTTAGTTTTTTTTAAAAAAAAATTCTAATATTAAGAATGGGTCATTCTGTTAAAAAATTAAGTAAACATTAATTTAATTTAAAATCACTTTAATTTTTTTGAATCTATATTTTATGAAACTCTACTCATTTTATGAAGAAAGAAAAGTTTCTAATATTTTTTACTTAAAATAATAATTATTTTTAAAAATATTTAAAATAAATATTTTTAATTAGTTTGATGGGGTAATTTGAAAAATTAAAAGTTCAATGGTGTAATCAGTAAAATGTGCCAACTACAATGGGTAATTCATTAGTTTTGTAGATAAAAAATTAACGTTCGTTTATTTTTTTTTAACGGAATGACCCAATTTTAAAATAATAATTAGTTTAGTGGTGTAATTTAAAAAATTAAAAATTCAATGGTGTAATCAGTAAAACCTACTAACTACAGTGGATATTTCTTTAGTTTTTCCCAATGAAATTTAAACCACAAAACATCATTTAAAATATCTTCTTGTTGCACTTTTAGATGTAAAATCATCAATTATATTATCATATTTAATGTTTTCTAACATAGCATTTTTAATACATAATATCGCTAATCTTTTTATTATTTTATTTTTTTTATACATATAAATACATAAACTTATAAAAAAAATTGGGCCCCTCTTAACTATGGGCCTTGGGCGGTTGCCCTGGTGGCCCTTTCCCAGGGCCGGCTCTGCCTTTGTATGGTGCTTAGAGTTGATAGCACTTGTCTCCCAGGATACAATGACTCCGTACTATAAAAGGTATACTCAACGAACCAAATATAAATGTTATAACTCTCTCTTTTTTTAACTATGAAATTGATGAAAAACTAAAGACTGAAATGACTAATTGCTTGTGAATTGAATGATTTAGAAGGTTGCCCCCTCCTATCTATTTATAGGAGGGTTGGTGACCCTTTGGATGGGTGCCTAGCCCTTTGAAAGGGCATCGGATGCTACTAAAAAGGTATTATTTGTATCTTTTGGTCAAAACGACGTAGTTTTGACCATTTACAGAATGAGCGCATATATTCGGACCCTTAAAACGACGTAATTTTAGGCTTAGAACCAAAATTACGTAGTTTTAGGCTTAGAAGAAAAGGCGCGATAAAAACGACGTAGTTTTGGACCGCCCATTCAGACTTGTACCCTTTCAGCAGATACCGCTTCTCAAAATGACACAGTTTTGATAATATAATAAATACCGCTCTTCAAAACGACACAGTTTTGATAAAAGAATTAAATAAATAAATTTTAATTAAAAATTTTAAATAAATTTTGTCCAAAAAATTATATAGAGGACCTAGGTCCTCTCTTCTACAAAAGTGGGGTGTCCCTTGGGACCCAAACCCAAGAGCACTTTCCTTGTATATAAACATATTAAACATTTAATTCCTAACCTATGTGGGACTTGGTTTTTTCCACGTGTATTTATTATCTTTTATCATTTTCAAGTGTGATATTTGGGAATTAATATCTCATTCATTACTCCATGGATTTAAGCTTCCAAATATTTAATTTAATATACTCATGGAGTAGAACACATTAATATATAAAATCATTAAAAATAATTAATGACACCCACATTAATTTAGGCTCAAATTCCAACAGTAATGTCTAAAATTATGTACACTCGAGCACACAAACAAACATACACGTGTAGATAAATGGTGTTGTACACATTTTATCGTGTCCAAGGTTGATTGCTTGAATCTAGGGTGATTGCTTAAATCTCTAGGTATTACCTATGGTGAAAGTTCTTGGATGGTGTTGAATAGATGATAAAAATGGGGAATAACATGATAGTGATCTGGCCAATCAGGCCATATGTTGAAATGTTATCTTATTGATGTTATCCGTAACAAAGAGATCATATAGAATCATGTATCATATAGAATCATACCGTGTGTGGATTATCCTAGTGTTCCTGAAATTAATCATCAATAATATATAATATAAATTATAATCAATGCGGAACTTGTAGTTCAATAGAAAGAGCAAGCTATGGAAGTTAACATCTTAGTTTGATAATGTCACATTAAGATGGCAAGGGTTGTGGCTTGTCGAGGTTGACCGTGCATATTTATTGTACTTGATTTTTGCATCATACGGAGATATGCTTATTTATTCTTTTGAGTGTATTTAGTTATATTATATTATTATTGAATATTTGCTATCCTGCCTTAATCTGTGGATGTATAATCAATAATCACGAACTGCTTTGCTGATCCTTTTGATATCCATTTGTGGTGTGTTGCCCATGTTCGTTCATTTTAACTAATTTCATCCCTTACAGGAGTTTTTCATTTTGACACGTTCCCTTACATGAGGTGGCCATTGCAAGGATTTTCCCAATTAAGCCTTGAAAATTGGCACTTCTGTTATTGGTTAGATTTAAGACGTATTACTTTGATTATTTAGGAGCTTACTCTAGATTTACATAAATGATGTGGTTTGCCCTCATGGAACTCCTGTTTCGTTATGTTTTCATAATTATTGACAACGAGGATCTGCGCCAAATGCTTCTGAAATCAAAAGAGAATTTCCTCCATTAATCACCAGATACGGATGATATTATTTTTCTTGGTATATATTTCTGTGTTGATTGGTGCATATGTCCAAGTGCTTATATGAAATAGCTGATTTATAATGCAGGAAAAATGTACATTCTTACATGTGGGTAACACCATATGGATTTAACTCCATTGATTTTCTTCTGTGCAAAGTTCGTTTCTCAATTGCTCATTCTGACTTGTTATTTCTAATGCAAGCTGGTGATGGAAGACCTTTTTATATCTTCAAAGTAGGCCGTTTTTACTATGACGATTATGCACAATTATGTAATTTTTTGCTAGTTTTTTGTAATAGAAAAATAGAATGCCTGAGAATTAATTCTAAAAATGGTTGTTTTTGTTGTAATATATTCCTTTTTGCTATAGGGTTTATATTGAACTGTAGAATTTAACATATTTGGTCACTTTAAACTCATCCTATATTTATTTATGGGAAAAGTCAATTGGCATCTCACAACCAGACATAAAACAAAAGTATGTTAGGAAAGCTCTCAATTTGCTCATTAATTTGATGGTGGATTTAATCAACTCAACTCAACAAAGCTTTTATCCCCAATTAGTTGGGGTTGTCTGAAAATGAATTTATATGAAATCGTAAAACTGAAAAGCTAAGGAGGAAAATAGAGAATAGAACAGATAAATAAAGAAGAAAATACCTGAAAATATATAAAGACAAAATCCAACTTACATATATAAAAATATAGATATGAATACATGAAATTAGAAATTGTTGTTTGTTATGTTTGAATGATATTGTACTAGTGTGATTTTTAATGAACGAGCTTTTCAAAATATTTTGCAGGTTGTTTTGATTTTTAGCAGGCTTGCTCAATTTAGAAGTCTTTACTTCTCTTCGAATAAGAGGTATTATTTATTGGTATATTTTTCTTTTTTATTCTTATTTTTTAACTTAAATTTTTGTTTGCGAACACAGGTTTGACAAGAGTAGCAGTTTTATTGGAGAAGGGAGGAAAGTAGTAAGAATATAGTAGGATTTAGATTTTGTGATAGATTTGAGGGAAAGCTAGACATGACTAATTTTATAGGTTCTAAATATTTAGGGAAGAGGTATAAATATATATATTATATTATATACGTAATATACATATGTATGTATACAAGTATATCCATATATGTAATATATTATATTATATACGTAATATACATATGTATGTATACGTACATATTATATATTATATAATATATAAAATATGTTGCATATATTTAATGATTGGTTTATGGGTTGACCAATATGTGAGTAATATATAATTCTAAGTTTTGTTTGAAATATAATAATTTGTTTTATTAGACTTGCTTGAATGTGATCCTTCGTTGGTTGTTATTGATTAAATTATCAAAAATCATGTCTTAGGGTTATTGTGATATTGATTTTGAATGAATTCTTCCGTGTATCTATTTAGTGTATTTGTTATATTATATTTAATATTGTATTTTATTTATACTTTTGTAGAGAGATAATTTTACACTTGGGTACCATTTTGAATATGTATTGATATCTCTTTGTATGTCTTTATATGGTTGTGCCAAGTGAAAATTTTATAATGTAGATATAGAGTGTGGCTTGGAAAGGTTGAGTGAATTTTTATACCGTATACAACTCACAACTATGTAAGCAGAAGATGGGTAAAGTATAGGAGAGATTCAGCTTCTTGAAATGTGATCAATAGAAATTGGATAAATAGAAATTGTAACCATAACAAATTTCGGCATCAAAGGTAATTATTGACATAAAAAATCGTTGTTTGATATGTTTAAATGATATTGTACTAATATTATTTGTAACTAACGAGATTTTCAAAATATTTTTCAAATTGTATTGATTCTTAGCAGACTTGCTCAATTTAGAAGTCTTTATTTCTCCTGAAACAAGAGATACTATTTATTAGTTTATTTTCTTTATTATTCTTATTTTTTAACTTCAATTTCTGTTTGAGAACACATGTTTGACAAGAGTAGTTGCCTTAATGGAAGAAGCTGTAAGAATGTAGTAGGATTTAAATTTTGTGATAGATTTGAGGAGGGAAAGAGAGGGGTAAGTAGATACAGGCGTAAAAGATTACCAATATAGGTCCTAAGTATTTAGTGAAGAGGTATAAATATATATATATATATATATATATATATATATATTATATTATATATGTAATATACATCTGTATATATACAAGTATATCCATATATGTAGTATATTATATACGTAATATACATATATATATATATATATATATATATATATATATATATTTAATGATTTGTTTATGGGTTGATCAATATACGAGTAATATGTAATTTTAAACTTTGTTAGGAATATAGTACTTTGTTTGATTGGTCTTGCTTGAATGTGATGTTTCATTGGTGGTTGAGTTATTCCGTGTATCTATTTAGTGTATTTGTTATATTGTATTTATATTCTATTTTATTTTATACTTTAGTTGAGACACAATTTTACTGGGCACCATTTTGAATATGTGTGGATATCTTTTTGTATGTTTTTATATGGTTTTGCCGAGTGAAAATTTTGTAATGTAGAAATTACTATAAATGTAAGGCATAGAGTGTGACTTGTAAAGGTTTAGTAAATTTTTGTAACGTATACAACTCACAACTATGTAAGAAGAAGATGGGTAAAATATAAGAGATTCAACTTCTTGAAATTGGATCAATATTGGTAATTGTAACCATGAACAAATTTCCTCATCAAATGTAATTATTGAAATTAGAAATTGTTGTTTGATATATTTAAATGATAATGTACTAATGTTATTTTTAACTGACGAGGTTTTCAAAATATTTTACAGGTTGTACTGATTCTTAGCAGACTTGCTCAATTTATAAATTTTTACTTCTCCTAGAACAAGAGGTACTATTTATTTGTATATTTTCTTTTTTATTCCTATTTTTTAACTTAAATTTTTGTTTGAGAAGATAGGTTTGACAAGAGTAGCAGCCTTATTGGAGAAAGGAGAGAAGTAATAAGAATGTAGTCGGATTTAGATTTTGTTATAGATTTCAGGAGGGAAAGAGAGGGGTAAGTAGGTATAGGCGTAGAGATGACTAATTTTATAGATTCTAAATATTTAGGAATGGGATATAAATATATATATATATATATATATATATATATATATATATTTATTTTATTTTATATTTTATTATATATGTAATATACATATGTACATAATGGATCTAAAGCATATCTCTCTTAAATAGCATATCTTTATTAAAATTATGTCGTTTTGAAGATTTTTAAAAAAAATAACAAATATATATATCATGTATCTAAAGCGCGAATTTGTTACCTGGTGTTTGATTGGATTAGCACGTTTTGAAAAATCGTACAGACTCTTTTATTCTCAAGATTTTCCCTCCTATGATCTTAGACTGAACCTGGAGTGTGACCTCCAAAGCACCCTTCTGGAAAAAACTCTAAGTTCTGTTTTTCTTAGACTGAAAGAGAATATGAAATTTGAAATTTTCTTCTGATAAGAAAAAGTACTCCATACGTTTCTAATTAATGATATATATATATATATATATATATATATATATATATACATTGATCATTACCCTCTCTTAAGAATTTGGTCCATATTAAGCTAGGAAGAGTATCTTCTGTATATAACATTTATTTATACACATAAACCATAACATATATAATATGGAGATAAATATAAACAAACTAGACGATCATTTAATGAATGATGAATGATACACTTTTATTATTAAATAAATGTCCAACATAAATAAATAGGTAAATAGAATTTTTATAACAAAAATTCAACAAAAACAATATTGTTATAGTGCCCTAATATTGGCACCTGAAATGTCCGGATTGGGTATTGTGAAGTAGTACCACACCGCAATGCCCAATCCCAAATATCCAAGAACCATAGGTTTTTTCATATATATATATATAAAGGTCTTTTTTTTGACATATATAGTTTTCTAGTTGACTTTTCCCCAAAATAGTCTTGGCTCAGGGGCCTCAACATAGGAATAATCAGGAGGATGATTCTTAATTTCTCAACTTGTGCTGGGTCGGGTCGGGTTGGAAGGGCATGTATTATTGTTGTCTCGTAAGTGCAAAGGAGGAGGGGAGGCACAGACACAAGGATGTTGGTTCTAGTTGATACTGTTTTGTGGGGAGAGGAATAACTTTTTGGCAACATAAAAAGAGAGAACCATTTCCTTTCTTTCCTTTTAAAAGCTTGTCTTTTGAAGTAAACAAAAGTGGGAATAGGGAAACTCCACTCAAAACTTATTGCAAGAATCATGCATTCACTTTATGTGGCTACCTATTCATATATATCTCTCTCTTTTCTTTCTTTTCTAATTTTTATTACCAAACTTATTGCACTATTTTTGGAGTAGGGGTGCAAACGAGTCGAATCTGAGCGAGCACCTTCATGCTCGGATTCGGCTCGACTCGAAAAAATTGAGCTCGGATTTGATAAAGGATTTATATTTTCGCGCCAGATTCGATTCGGATCATTACTCGGACCTACTCGGCTCGTAAGTACTCGATTCGTTTACAAAGCGAATTACTCATGAGCCTTCAAATTGAGCTTCGAATATGAACCATTTCACTTAAAAATGAACCACTACATACTAAATTGATTACTTAACTAATATTTATATATAAAACTTTTTCACTTTTATTTATGTATTGAAATTATAAAGAATGTAATATAAATTGACATTTAATTCATTGATTTATTCTAATACAAGTTTACACAATTTCATACTACACTTTATAAATTATAAATATTGATATAAATATAACATATCTAGCTTACTAGCATGGATCAGACCAATATTCGAATATGATCCATCGAGCAGGTATCGGTTTGAGAAAAAATGAAATACTCGAACCTTAATACGAGCGAACACTGGTCTGCTCGAGTTCGACTCGTGTATCATTAAACAGAAAACGAGTATGGATCAGATTCGACTCGGATCAACTTCGAATTCGAGCTTTGGATCATATTTTCGAGCCGATCTCGAGTCGAGTACCGAACTACTTGGCTCGGTTATCACCCCTATTTTGGAGTGATATGTTTAAACCTTAAATATTATATTTGTGAATTAAATAAACTATATTTAAAATAAGTTGATTCTAACTAGGCAAACAAAATTTTAGAAGGCGTTTGAACTTACAAACGCATTTAACACTCTTCAACCAAACAAGCACCTAGTATCTGTGTGCAAAAACAAATTAAAACGAGAGATCTACTTAAATTTATTTTTTATGAATATTTTAGATATTAACAAGAATTATTATATACATACCTTAATTTTTTTTAATAACAAATTTTGAATCCTAAATCAAGATATTAACGAGAACTATTTGAAAGAACAAGTGTAAATATATTCTAGACATACAAAACGGATCTAAAACACTCCTTTTAAATAGCACTATCTCTTAAATAGCATTTTTTTTATTAAAATTACGTCGTTTTGGAGATTCTTTTAAAAAACAAGTGGGGTTGCGAGTGACATTTTTGTAAATAAAAGGAAAGCAAGTGGGACTACTCTATTTTAATATTATTTTGTATTTTAAAACAATCTCTAAAACGACCTAATTTTAATAAAAGAGTGTTATTTAAGAGAGAATACTATTTAAGATGAATACTTTAGATCCTTTCTGTCTAGACATATATACCTTAATAAGCATAAAAATACATGTTAGTAAAAGTCTCATTTATTATGTTAGTGCACAAGGAGGCTCCTTTCCTTGTCGTGAGATTCTTAATGAGAATGAAAGTGTGGCAAGTGAATCATTTGATGCCCCAATTCCTCTATTATGTGGGGAAAGAAAAATTCTACACACCAATAAAACCACTCCAATGTTATTGGTACAATGGCCACCATCATTCCATCATTTTAGATATGGGAGCAGAAATGGAAGAGTATGGCTCAAAAAAGAACAATATTATGCATTGCACCATACATATTATATACCAATATTCCTCAATATATACTAATGGGCATATTTTAGACTCAATTTTCAACCAATTACCTATAATGGTGGCATTTAGAATCATTTAATGGTCCAATTAGACCACAATATCTATATTCAATAGAGCCTCCTTGCTCAAAATCTTAGAAAGAACTAGCTTTTAGAGTCTGTTCGGGGTTTACTTATAAATTAGTCAAACCCACATATACGTAATTTTTAAGAAGTAACAATGTCTTATAAATCAATTAAAATAAATAAGTTTGAGCATAAATAAATATTATTTTGTCATTCTTTTTCGTAATCTTTATAATTTATTTTAATTTATAAGTCATTCCCGCCAAATATCTTTCCAATTTGTCTTAACTTAATTTTTGATTTACAGTACTCAAATTAGTGTCGAGCGCTTTTATTTATAAATCACAGTTTAAAATAATTTATAAATTATTTTAAAATTTAACTTATAAGTCATTTTAAGACAAGTCATTGTCGAACATGTCCATAGCATCTTTATGATCACTTTTGAAATTTGACAAACTATATGATATGAAATTAACACTCCTATGACTACCCTAACTTAAACATTATAGTTACCTAATTATATTCTTAGCATTCAATAGAGAAAATTAAATTCAACAAGAATATTAATCAACATGAGGATGGTCAAATCAAGAGGTTGTACTCACATGAGAAGTTTTCTCAACTACATTGATCAATATTAAAGGTGTAAACAAATTGAATCTCAACAAACACTTTCATGTTCAGATTCGGCTCTACTCGAAAAAATTGAGCTCGGATTCGATAAGGAATTTATATTTTTGCGCCAGATTCGACTCAGATCATTACTCGGACCTACTCGGCTCGTAATTCAACTCCTTTACAAAGCGAGTTACTCATGAGCCTTTAAATCGAGTTTCGAATATGAATAATTTCATTTAAAATTGAACCACTACATACTAAATTGGTTACTTAACTAATATTTATATATAAAACTTTTTTCACTTTTATTTATGTATTGCAATTATAAGGAATGTAATATAAATTGACATTCAATTAATTGATTTATTCAAGTACAAGTTTACACAATTTCACACTACACTTTATAAATTATAAAGATTGATACAAATATTACATATTTAGCTTACTAGCATGGATCAGACCAATATTCGAATATGATCCATCGAGCATGTATCGAGTATGGTTCGAGAAAAAATAAAATACTCGAACACTGGTATGCTCGAATTTATTCGACTCTTGTATCATACTTATTAATTCATCTACAATACTCTTGAATTTATTCAATTTCGGATTTATATGAAATATTTCAACTATATTTTATAAAATTTTACCCAATTCACTTATGAAATGAAGGTAATATTTTTTTTAATTTTTTACCTTTTAAGTAAATTTCCAAATGAAAATTGAAAGGTGACATAAAATATGGGGAAAAATAATTAAACTTTGCATTAAAAATAATATTTGGCAATGTCAACAAGGTTGACAAAGGGAAAAGGTGGGGGTGTGATGATTTGCACGTGTGAACTACGAGTGCTTATGATCATCAATTCATGTGGTGTTAATGTGTTATGCTTATACACCATCATTAGAAAAATAAAAAAAATTCCAGTATTCGACAAATCCGATCCATGCGGGCCCAACAATGCCTCGTCATAATGGGTCCAGTGGGTCCATCGGGTACAGCCCATTCATTCTTATGACTTATGAGTCATGGATTGTACCATTTTTCAATACTTTGTCATTTTAGGTATTATGATGTTTCTAGAAAGAAAATTTATATTTCCACAACAGAAAATTATATTTTTAATTGAAAAGTGTCGTTATAAATCTTATAGCGACGGTAATCTATAACGATACTTTCATGGAAAAATATCAAAAAATATTATGAAAATATCAATTTTCTTTTAGAAAAGGATTTGACTTAATTTACTTGTATAGAGTATTGACTTTGCCAAATAGAATAAAAAATTTAAACTACATGAAAATTACTCCTAATTACAAAAGTTAACGTGTCACATTAATTTTGAATTTAAAAATTGTGACGCCCCTAAAATTAGGTATACATCACCCATCTTGGGTCGTCAGATACATAGTACAAAATACAAATACAACTTACTAATACAACTGTCGTGTACAATACGACAAAACATAAACTGTGAGTTTGAATACAAATATTATCTTCTAGAGAGTATTCATACTCAAAAGGAGTCCTCATTACATTTATTAACACACCATTACATAGAATAGTGAGGACTACTATCTAATACTATCATCCGGACCATCACTCCGTTCCCCGACTTGCCCCAGCTACGTTCTCATTTCCTGAAGAGAACAGTGAAAGAAAGGGTGAGCTCAACTAGCCCAGTAAGAAATATTATGACTAAGATAATGCAGAATAAATTATCATTAGCCTTCAACAATGTTAAACTGATAAAATATAATAGACATCAAGTTTAACTACAGCGGAACAAGCAATCCATTAAAAGAGTCAAGTAGAAATAAACTCTACTATCTTTTATGATTTAAAAAGTTTTTCAACACTGTGATCGCTGAGACTCAGCTTAATAAAATAATCCACGTCATCGAATCACCCCTGCACTACGGGCAAGGATATTCGTGTATTCATTAATGGTCATGATCATGCCAACAACTGTCCATCAATGCACTACGGGCCAATGATGACTTTTACCACATCATTTGTAACATTACGGTCATGATTATACCGAATAATCCCTGGTCATAATCATACCAAGTCCATCTATGCACTACATGCCATAGATGACTTTCAACATTTTATAAACAAGAGGATGATGACAATGATATAAAAATTCAATAAAACAAGTTCAAGAATTAATTTATCCAAGAATTAACAACGTCCAAATTGTCAACATGATATTGCTTTGTGGAGTAAAATTCAAGAATACTTAGAAGAATATTTTCATGAAAAGATACTGGATGAACCACAATTATCAAGGATATTCCACAAATTTCATGGAGTATAGAAGTCAAAACTTAACCAACTGAGTACAATAAAGAATGGAATAATAAAAGAAATCACCATGCATGCGATAGACCGCACAGACAGGTTATTCCAACAGAATAATAAATAATGGAACCAGGTCCGGCGTAAACGCACAGACAGAATATTCCGACAAAATAATAAATAATGGAACCAGGTCCGGTGTAAAACACACAGACAGGATGTTCCAACAGAATAATAACAAGACGGAACCAGGTCCGGTGTAAAACACACAGACAGGATGTTCCAACAGAATAATAATAAAAACAGAACCAGGTCCGGTGTAAAACACACAGACAGGATGTTCCAACAGAATAATAATAAAAACGGAACCAGGTCCGGTGTAAAACACACAGACAGGATGTTCCAACAGAATAATAGAAGAATGTCACCAAGTATAGGGTAGATCCGCGTATACAGGTTATTCCAACAGAATAATAAGAAATGGAATAACAACAGTTCTCTTCATGAATAAGAAAGAATAACACCCCTTACCGTTTTAAAAACGAGCTGAAATAAGGAAGTAGTTAAGTAGCAGAATACTTTTCTTCTCTCTCTCTATAGTTTCTCTCTATAGTTTCTCTCTCTAGAGTTCTGTGAATTCGTAAGAAATAATGAAGGAATGAGCTGTTATTTATAGAAAAATAGAATGCATAGTAACTAATCCATGAACGGTCCAGATTGATTACTTTAATCTGACGGTCCATATTTAAAGAAAAATCTTTTAAATAAAATATAATATATTCTATTTATAGAATAAATTTAATAAAGTATTCTGTTTTATATAAAAAGATGTTTCTGTTTTATTACGTTAATAATACGAATAAAACAAAACGTCATTATCGCTAAATAATTCATATTATTAACTGACAATAATTGAATCAAACTGAGTGACTTCTCACATAAGCATTAATAATCAATACCGTGTGCTACTATGCAACCACACGTATTACTGTACTTTTACTACCGAGTAGTTCAACAATAACAATGGTAAAACTTTCGCCGTTATTTTTAATAAAATATTTTTGTCGTTTTCTCAATCCGACAATAATTCCGTTGTGGGGTCCACCAATGATTATGCCGTTGTACTAATATTCCCTGTTAAAACGAATATTCCCCGACCAATCGAATATTATATAACAACTTGCGTACTTTGCAAAATTTATAAATATTACCCACAACTATAACATTATATCAAATTAACTCCATAATATTCAAAAATGATATTTATAGAAAATTCATCTTTATTTATAAAAGTTGGGGTCTTACAAAAATATTTTTATATAAATTAATAGAAATCAAAATAATTTTGTATTTATGATATATCACTTGTTATTTTTGGGATAACATAGTAGTTTTTTTTTTAAAAAAAAGTTGATGATATTGTGTCATGTTCTTTTATTTTTTTTTCACAAAAAGAAGAAGATAAATTAACATACTATTTTAAAATTTGACATTATAACATTATTATTGTATTAAACTATTAAATGTGAATATAAAATGTATCTAATTTTTTCATAAGATAAAAAAGAATATTATTCTACATTAAGAAACCTAACTAATATACTAATTTCTTTTTAAATTATAAAATCATTATTGATTTTTAAAAATTAATTTGATATATTCTAAATTGATATGACTTTAGTAACAATTTGAAATCATAAACTTAAAAATTAATTAATATTCCCTTTGTCTAGTAAAAATTGACTTAGATTGACTTTTTCATTAAATTGATCATTCTTGTAATTAAAATTTATATATATATATTTTTTGTAAATATAGGTTGAGAAACTATAACTGTAAGAAATTATGTTTAATTTACTACCACCTCAAATTTTCATAAGTTTGAAAATATAAATATATATGCTTAATTCTTAATTTTAAAAATAGTCAATTTGATCAAAAAATATTAAACTAGACCAATTTTTGAGAGACAAGCATATTAATACTTTTTACATAGCTTATAATATGTCTCGTTGTAGTAACTGAATTCAAAATTCAAACGATTTTATATTAATTTTGAGTGTAAAATTAAAATAATAATTTATTTATTGACTAATTTTATGCAGAATATGAATTGCTATTAACGTCAAATTGTAAATTTAAAAAATAGAGCCCTGCTAATATGTGACTCCCTCCTTTACACCCTTCTAAGTTCTATCTAATTATTCACATAAGTCAATATTTAAAATTGACATGAATATGTCATCGTATATACAACAGTCTTAAATATATTTGAAGTTAGTACTACTACATATGACTACAAATTTATATCAATATTAAATATCGACATATCTTAATATATAAAATAAATATTACGGACGCTTTTAAATAATATCGACACATTAATCTTATATATTTTAAAATATAAGATAATTATTAATTTTTTATAGTCAATTTAAAATATTTTTAAAATTGATAATAATTTTTTAATTTTAATTAATATAATAATAAATATTATAAATTATCTCAAAAATCTGTTTATTATAAATTTTATTTTTTTATTATTTTTAATTTTTTAAAAGTGAATAATTTTATAATTTAGAAGGGAGGGAGGGAGTATTTTAAAACCCGAGGGTGTATTGTGTATGTTTATCTCTTCCCTTTCACTGCTTTCAATTCTCAACTTGGACTTTGGAGGCCGTGAAATACCCACAAATGACAAAGCATCCCCTATTCTCTGCAGCTCTCTTCTCCTTCAACTTTCTCTGTCATGGCCGCCATAAAGAAGAGTAAAGCAGACTCTCACGGCTTCCCTTCTTCGACTCAGTCCTCTTATCCACCCTTATAGAAGTGTAAAGCAGACTCTCTTCTCCTTCGTGCTCTGCTCCACTTTCCTCAAACCCCATTTCACAATTTCTTGAATTCTCTCAAAAATCAGCTGATTACCCATATCAAGATCCTTGTCTTTGTAATTCCTTCTTTTTGATTTCAGTGAGTGAAATGGGAAGTAATTGGAGGAAGGCTAAGCTTGCACTTGGGCTAAATTTATGTGTTTATGTGCCGCCGGGTACAGTTGACGATGATTTCCCGCCGACGTCGGAGAAATGTTCCGACTCCGTTTTGCTTCCGCGGTCGGTTTCTCCGGGGAGCGGGAGTTTGGGGTCTGCCCGGGAATCAAAAGGGTTGAGCAAACCACCGAAGGTTTGTAATTTTATTTTATCGTATATATGCATAACAATTGAAAAACTTGGGTCTTGTTTGGTAGTAGAGAAAGTAGAAGAAACTTTTGGAAAATTGATTAGAGAGTTTGGGACCTTTTTAGTAATTGCTGTGTTCAGTTTTCTTATTTTGAGAAATGGATTTTTGGGTGTTTTACATTGCTACACTTCAGTGGCTGGGGAAAGTGAGGCAAACAATTGGAACTGTGGTTAAATGTAGTCATTATGTTGTTTCTGGTTTCCCAAGATATAATGAGGGATACATATGTTGGGAATATTTGGCCCATATATGGGCATATGAAACCACATATTGACCTAACAGATTAACCTATTGAGTCTATGATCGATTAGAGCATATATGTCTTTAGTCTTCCTCCTTGTATTTCGATGTGGGATTTTACTATCACACGGTAACTCAACAATCTCTCTAACGCGTGATCTCTCCAACAATATCACACCAAGCTCTCCTTGAACTTTAACCATACTAGGCATTAGCCCATATGAGCCACCTTCTTCAATATCTCTTTGTTTGATCCACAAGAGCCTCTACCAAGCCCATCAAGTCTCCATGTTTGACAAGCTTATCTCAATATATCTTGTTTGATCCACCAAGAGCCTTGCCAAGAAGAGTCCACCACTTTACTCAAACAGTACATAAAAAACTCTCCCTTACACAACAACCCAAGACCCAATTGCACCCTTTCTCAACTCTTTATGATGTTAATACCTCTTGATTGTGTTCTCCCTTTCTCAAAACACAAGTCTCTATTTATAGAGTACCCACAACTTCCTTTTTCTAATATAATTAGGACACTCACATAATAAATATACCTATTACAAATAGAACTACTTTCAAAATAATATTCCTATAAAAAATAAGATTCCTTCTTATAATAGGACACCCGTTAAAAATAGGACAACTTCATTTCCATAATAACAATTATTTTCTGAATAGGATTCGAGTAGTTATCTAACAATTCTTCCCTCGACTCGAATCCTCAAACGCTTCAACTTCATCTCTCAACTTCACTCGATGGTTGCTCTTCTTGGTCTTCTTTCCATGTATAGACTGTTCGTCTAACATACAAATTAAGTTTTCATTTTTCTTACCTTGAAGAATTAATTTGTCTTCCTTGAACACTGCACGAATTTCCTTGACCAACATATGTATATCCACGTGAGGATAATTCTCCCAAAGAAATCTCACCACAACCAGGGACATAACATACCGTCTCAAGAATCTTCGTAGAACCATCATAAAGTTTGAAACGAACACTTCTAACGCCTTCAATCCTCACTCTTTATTTACCGCATTAACGTAGCCAAATTCTCCATCTTCCTACAAACTCTCAAAACAATCTCTCTCCTTGCAAATATGCATAGAAGCTGCAGAATCTAATGCCCATCCATCTTCATTATAATCGTTCTTAACCATTAAAACAACTTCTTCATCAGCTTCACTAAGCAAATTAGCATCTTCAACTTTCTATTTGCCCTTCAATTTTTTTTTATACTTCCTTAAACTCTTCATGTCCTCCCTTAATGTTCTGCATTGGTATTGGATGTGACCCTTCTCTCCACAATAGTAGTTTTCTCTATCACTGTAATCTCTTGGTCTGGATCTTGATCTTCAAATTAGAGCCAAATGACTGTAATAGGCTTGATTGGATGAATGTTTTTATTTTTTTCAAGCTTCCGTCTTGTTTTTTACTTATGTGGCTTATATTCTTGGAAACTTTTTAATGTTTTCTTCTTATTACTTGCTTTACTGCTGGTTAAGTTTTTTGGAGTGTACTGATTTAATTTGGTCCAGTTTGTATTTGCTCAATTTTGTTTATTTTCTTGATGACAATCCAAAAAATTTAAGGGCTTGTGATAAACATGTGATATGAAATTGTTAGTTGACTATTAGATTTCTTGTTGTTTTTCATCTTTTGTGTTTTTCATATGGATTGGAGAAGAAAATAGTTTTATTTTTTATTTTTTAAACTAAGGGGCTTGTTATTTTTTTTTTGGCAAGTCCTTTTAAAGCCCTTATCATTATGTCTAAATAGTCAAAGGAAGACTATAGGTTTTAACATTTCCTTATCCTAATTTCCTTGGAGGGAAAAGTAGTTTTATAGGTGACGTCATATGTTGAATGTAAATTTGTTTTCTCCTGTGCCTCGTTATTAGATGCATGTGTTTTTGTTTAATTTTTCTTCCTGGATGGTTTAGAAGGTTTGCTTCTTCATGTCATTTTATAATTACTTGTTGACCATTCAAAGTTCAAAGTTGAGGTTTTAAACTTGCTTTATGTCAAATCTGACTTCATTGTCCTTCTGACCATCTCTCTCTCACCTGCTTTATTTCGGACTGATCTCATGAAGAAAGCGACATTATCTATCATCTATTAGAGCTTTTACGTGATGAAATACCCACAAAGGCGTGATCCTGCAATCTCGTAGATTAAATGTAGCTCATTAATCATACAATTCAATCATTAGCCATCTGTCACCTTAGAATTTGAACTCCCTCTCCCTCTTAAAAAATTATGTTTTTCATTTTTAACTACGTTATTGAGACATGGTTTTGTGAAACCTGAAGTGTGTTGAGCTGTTTATACCTATTTACGGCTTTGGGAAACCATATGCACATCTATCTGCAACAAGAAATAAATATATCTTAAAATATAATAAGACAGGAAGATAGTAAACTGGTTTGTTGCTTGTTGTGTGTTGCATGTATCTTGTACTAAAAGTTGGTGAAATCTTGAAATATTCAAAATAGAGAAAGGTAACATAACAAAAACATACCAATTGTAACAGATTGGTGTTCCATCCCTTCTCTGCACTACATTGCATCAGCTGCATACTTCATTACTGGTATAGACCTGTATATACTTTTGTGGAGTTAAATTGGTCCCTCAAAAGAAACACAAGCTAGGCATAGATCCTCAATTATTGAAAAGAGTGCAGTTAAACTGGGTTCATTAAGCAATCTGATTGAAATGAAACACTCTCACCTCTTTGCTTATGATCTAGATATTGCTGGAAAGAAATGGAAGCACTTTATCTTTCCATAAGAATCTTTTTGTTATCTCCCTATCTTTGAGAGGGAGTCAATATTGTTGAAACTGACAACTATATGGCATACCAGTTCTTTTACTCCAAAGTCCTACTGTAAATGTAAGATACACTACTGGCTACTCTATTTTTTGAAGCTCGTATTCAATGTCAAGAAGTTGCTAACTATTTCGTGGGCTCAATTACATGTACATTAGAGAACTTACTATTTTTCCCCCTAATTAAAATGTTATCAAGACTTGGAAAATTTTTCAGATGAACTTCATTAAATAGATCTTCAGATTCTGAAGTTGAAGCTTTGATTATCAGTTTATACTTTCCCCAGTATATCCGAGTCCATAGATGTGATATTTGCAGGCTATCCTACATTCTTTGTGTCGACTTTAGCAACCTAACTATACTTTTGAGAGTTTCTAGCTTTGGAAAGTAAAATGTGACTGCACACTAGATAATGTGATTCTCTGCTCAGAAATATTATTTATATCACCCTGTTGTTCAATCCAAATGCTGTTAGAATGTAATCTCTTTTATTTAATTAAATCTCTAATTTACTGTTTCTTAACACGTTTGATTTATACTTTCAGAAAACATGCATGATATGTTTGGCAGCAATGAAACATGGAGACGGCAATGCTATTTTCACTGCAGAATGTTCACATTCCTTCCATTTCCATTGTATTGCATCAAATGTGAAACATGGCAACCAAATTTGCCCTGTTTGCAGAGCGAAGTGGAAGGATCTTCCCTTGCAAAGTCCTAGTTTGGGACCTCCTCTTGGAAGGGTAAGAATCAATCCTGTAGAGTGGTCGCAAAACAATGCTTTGATGACCGTTGTCCGTCAACTACCTCTCCCTCGTTCCAATTCCAATCGACAGGCTACACAAGTATTTCAGGCTCCTGATCCTGCTGTGTTTAATGATGATGAATCCTTGGATCATAAAACTGAGAATGTTGAGAAAAGCTTTATGAATAAAACTCCTGCAGATGATGACTGCCGCAGAACAATAATGGTCAAAATGTACCCAGAAGTTCCTGCAGTCCCACGGTATAATTCTCATGATAGCTTCACTATCCTGATCCATCTGAAAGCTCCTGTTTCATTTTCTGGAAATAATCACAGTATAAATCAGCCTAACTTGTCTCAAGTTTCTCAAACTTCTCGTGCTCCAGTAGACCTCGTCACGGTGCTTGACATCAGTGGCAGCATGGCAGGTACCAAGCTTGCATTGCTGAAGCGGGCAATGGGGTTTGTGATACAGAACCTCGGCCTTAATGACAGGTTGGCAGTCATAGCCTTCTCGTCAACATCCCGCCGCCTCTTTCCCCTCCGCCGGATGTCTGAGATAGGACAACAGCAGGCACTTCAAGCAGTCAACTCTTTGGTTGCAAATGGTGGGACAAATATCGCTGAAGGCTTAAGAAAGGGGGCCAAGGTGATGGAAGATCGAAGGGAAAAAAACCCAATTGCCAGTATAATACTGCTGTCAGATGGGCAGGATACGTATACTGTCAGTGGTTCTGGCGGTAGCCAAAATCAACCCAATTATGAGTTGCTACTTCCCAAGTCTATTAATGGAAAAGATGGTTCAGGCTTCAAAATTCCAGTGCATACTTTTGGGTTCGGCTTGGATCATGATGCTACATCAATGCACTCGATTGCAGAGACTTCAGGAGGGACCTTTTCTTTCATCGAAACTGAAAGTGTCATCCAGGATGCATTTGCACAATGCATTGGAGGGCTTTTGAGTGTTGTTGTCAAGGATCTGCGAGTGATTATCAAGAGTGTCCATTCTAGCTTACACCTTGGCTCTATAAATGCAGGAAGTTATTCAACTCATGTGATGCCTGATGGGAAGACTGGTTCTATTGAGGTTGGAGATTTGTATGCGGATGAAGAGAGAGATTTTCTTGTTTCCTTGAATGTGCCAAAAGAGTTGACGAGCAAAGAAACATCTTTATTTAAAGTGAGATCAGTATATGTCAATCCGCTGACAAAAGATGTGGTGACTTTGGAAAGTGAAGAAGTTAGTATTAATAGACCTGAAATAGCTGGACAAGAAGTAGTGTCAGTAGAAGTGGACCGGCAAAGGAACAGACTACAAGCAGCTGAAGCAATGGCACAAGCGCGAACCGCAGCTGAACAGGGAGACATGACAGGTGCAGTTTCTATCCTCGAAAGTTGTCGTAAGGTGTTGTCACAAACTGTATCGGCCAAGTCTCATGACCGACTATGTATTGCACTGGACGCTGAGCTCAAGGAGATGCAAGAGAGGATGGCAAGCAGGCATGTATACGAGTCATCAGGAAGGGCATATATCTTATCAGGACTGAGCTCACACTCGTTGCAGAGAGCAACTGCACGAGGCGATTCTACAGATGGTTCAAGTCTTGTTCAGGCCTATCAAACCCGGTCAATGACTGAGATGCTTAGTCGGTCTCAGGCTACATTACTGGGTACTCCAGCAGCTCAAAAGCTTGTTTGATCAAAGGCCGAGGTGATGCCCTAAGCTTTTCATGATGAACTAACTATGAATTAAGGTTCAAAATGCCTGTAGTGTTACTTTTTGTTTTGGGTTGGGATAAATTGGAGGGATAAGCGGAGCGGTTTTGGTTGTCAATATTGGTCCTGTTTATATTATGCCAAGGAATAAAACAAGATAAAGCATGGGAATATATATATACACACACCAGGGAACATTAGGTAGATTCTACATCTTTCTTTTGATGTTTATTGTATCCTTGTGTTATTGTTGGGGGTGATGTACATAAGAAACTGGTTTCATTTCTAAGAGAAGGTGTAAGTTTGTAATTGTGCGTATAGTTGGTGAATTTTGAAACTATTATTATGTAAGATACCTGCATTGTGATTCTTTCACAAAGTTTTTGCTGATGACCAGAGTTATTATATACTGGTATTCTCGACTCTCTCTCCCTCTCTCTCTCCTATGTGTGTGTATATATATATGTGTGTATATATGTGGTTGTGTGTTTTCAGTTTTCATGAAAAACATTTTTTGAAAAAAATGACATGTATTGTTCTCTAAAAAAATGACTGAATTTGAAAAGGTTATGTTTTATCTTGGAAATATTTAAGCTTAAATATGCATTTACCTGTAAAAACGGATTTTTTTTGCTCATTTTTCAGCTCAATATAAAACACCAAAAAGTATGAAAACATTTACAACATTTTCCTCAAAAATATGAAAACATTTACAAGATTTTCCTTTAAATAAAAGGAGAGGATGCTTAATTTTCTTTGTTGTTGAAATTTAAATTCAAACTGAGTATAGAGTATGTTAATAATATGATATGATAAGCAATTTTATTTTTTATTTTACCAGGTTTTAAGATCTAGAATTTCCCTTTTGTTTTTAGGGTAAAATAAAACGGTTTTAAAAATATTGCATGTCACCACCTGTGGTTGTAAAACCTCCAAATTATCACCTATGGTTGAGTTTTAATTGCATACCACCTCCTGTTAAAAAAGATGGCTAATGTTTGTGTTTGCCCTTTACAATATTATTTGACCACATTTTAAAGTTTTGACTTTCTTGGACTAGGCAGCTGGGTGAGTAAATTTAATTAAATCAATATTAGGTGGTAAAATGAATAAAAAGATAAAATACATATTAAATTTAAAAAAATAATTTAACTAATCTTTAAGACATAAGCATAATAAGTCAAATGAAATACAGAATATCCACGTTGAAAAACAAATTAATTAATTAGACTGGGTATTTTTGATTGAACTAAAAAAGAAAATCTAGCTTATGCAACTTCATGATACCCTGTCTATTGTACTAATAATTGATCTCATTTTAATAAAGGAGTCAATTTGATAGAATTCTCTCTCAAATAAACCTTTTGTGATGAGAGGAGGAAATAATTTATCTAGCGTTTATAATTTTTTAGGAAAATAATATATTTATTTTTTTATATTACCTTTAATTTCTGTTATTGTTTAAATTTTTTTTTTCTTATATTAATAGTTTTTAACTTCTCATGATGGGGTAGTGATGAAATTTCATACAAATTTTAATTATTACTCCCTCCGTCCCATGATAAAAGTCATTATTATTTTGGGTAGTCTCATGTTAAATGTCCACTTTCCTTTAATAACCAAACTTTTACACATTTTTCTTATTATACCCGTAATATTAAATATCTCATATTTTTCTTATTCTAATTCTCTCTCCATATTTAATAAGTATAATTAGTTATGTGCTGAAAATATTTTGAATTAAAAAACTAGAAAGTCACTCTTCTCACCTACATTGAAAATAATTAATGATATATTATTATGGGTAATTTAGTCATTTTATTCCTCTTCTTAATATGCATGAAAAGTTCACCAGAACTTTTATCCTAGGACGGAGAGAGTAAATGATAGTATTAAATGACTTTCTTAATTTATGTGTATGAATTTAAAACGACTATTATTATGAAATGAAGGTAGTAATGAATTACATACTTATCAGAATATAATAATAATGTAAAAAGCGAGGAGTAATAAATGACAGCCGAAATTAAAATTATAAAAAGGTATTAGTTGTAGGAAAATGATATTTTTTTAGTAATAAATTATAGAGTTCAGAAATCTAATACTAAAAAAAATATTAACATTATCTAAATAAATTTAATACTCTGTGAGTCAAAAAAATCAAACAGAGATTTAAATGTTTGGACCAAGGAGTATAACCAAAGTGGAGACATAATTGGGTAGTATTAATAAATAAATACTTTAAAATGGTCATATCAGATAAAGGAGATGCCATTAAGGTCTTTTCTGTCTACTCAACTTCTTTTCAAGAACTACCAAAGATCTTATTAGATATAAAAACACATAGCCCAGGTCCAGTTTCATTTTTGAACACGAGCGGAAGAGTTGATTGTCTTGAGCCTCCGATCAAAAGGATCCCAAATATATATATATATATATATATATATATATATATATATATATATATATATATATATATATGATAACCATTTGTTAGAAAAATTATTCCAACAATTATCCTTATCGTTGATCAACATATTTAATGATTGAAATTAGAAAGAATAAAAGTCATGTGGGTACGAGTTGTATCGATATTACATGAATATCTACTATAGCCTATAGGGCCCCTCCTCATTTCTTGGTCAAGGGTCAAATAATAAAATATTATTATTTATTAATTATAATAATAATAATAATCAAAGACCATGTCATGTAGCGGTTGACCATATTCTTGTCCCAATTTTTTTGTATTTCGTCCCGATATATATTACCAACTAATATTAATATTACTAACTAATAACTATTACTATTACTAACTAATATTAATATCAATGCTAATATTAACTTACTAATAATATTTTAGTTTGTAATATTAAGTTAATATTAGTAATGATATTAATATTTGTTAGTTAATATTATAAATAATATTAAAATTAGATAGTAATAGTATTAATATTAATAATATTATATTAGTATTGATATTAATATTAGTTAGTTAATATTAATATTCATATTAATATTAGTTAGTAATATAAATTGGAACGAAGGACTAAAAAATTGGGATAAAAATATGGCCAGGCGCTAAATGTTGTAGCGGCATGCATGGTATTTGATTATTACTTCCTCCGTCCCAAATTAACTGCTCAATTTTGACTTTTTAAAGTCAAATTGACTATTTTTAAAATTAATAATTAAGCATATATAAATATATTTTTAAAATTATAAAAATTAGGATTAGTAATAAATTGTATATACTTTCTTTTGGTTATAATCTCTTCACATATATTTTAGCAAAAATAGTAAAAAAATTAGTTTTAAAAATGGTCAATTTGACTTTAAAAAGTCAAAACTGAGCAGTTAATTTGGGACGGAGGGAGTAAAATAATTTATAAATAATAATATTTTATTATTTGACCTTTGATCAAGAAATAAGAAGGGACCCTTTAGTAAATATTCATGCCGTTATAGGTGATGTTAATGTTGCTACAATTTGTA
Source organism: Panax notoginseng (assembly GCA_016801055.1). Lineage (NCBI taxonomy): Eukaryota > Viridiplantae > Streptophyta > Magnoliopsida > Apiales > Araliaceae > Panax > Panax notoginseng. The sequence goes on along the minus strand of CM029014.1, from coordinate 43,845,608 downwards.
GCGGCAAGACTTTTATTCTTTCAAATCTCAACCATTAAATATGTTGATAAACGATGAAGATGATGGTTGCTGGAATAGTTCTCTTAGCAAACGGTTACCATGGATTGGAACACACACACACACACACACACACACACACACACACACACATATATATATATATATATATATATATATATATATATATAGGTTAATTGCATATTAAACCTTGAAGTATACACCCTTTTACCGTTCGTAACCTGATGTTTAAACGCTTTCATCCTGCTACCCCAAGTACTGTAACGAATGAATTTATTGAGTCGTGATTATGAGGAAAGAATCCTTTTAAGACGGGAAGGATGTAACAAACGAGAATTTTATGTTTAATTTTAAATATTTATTGAATTGAATAAATATTTGAGTTAGTTTATTTATTAAGTTAAATAAATATTCGATGAAATTGTTGTGTAATAATTTAGTTAAGTGTGTATATTAACTAAATTAATTTATGGTAATTTTATGGATTGAAGATTTAATTTAATAAAATAATTAAATTAAATTTATTGTTTAATAATTATAATATTGTGTAATGGTGTTATTTTAATTTAATTGATTAATGGAATTAAAGGAATGATTAATTTAGAAAGTTAATATTTATTAAATAAATATTAAGAATTATGTTGGCTAAGTAAATATTATGTGGATAATTAAAGATTATGATTTAAATTTAATAAGTGTGACATTTGTATACTATATAATAAGGAAAACATAAAAATAAATTAAAAGGAGGTTTGAAAGGGTTTTGCCAAACATGGTCTTGTGACCTTTGGCATAATTTAACTGATAAAGCTTTTGGATATTTTTTTACCCGATGACTTAAGTTTGTGCTTAATGTTATATCAGTTTTGTGTTTTACGTGTTTTATCAGTTTAGTATTATACACATATTTTCTTAAGTCTAAAAGCAAGAAGGAAGAATATAGAGAAGAGAGAAATTGAGAGAATTGAGAGACAAGGTTGAGAATCAAAGAAGGAGAAGAAGAAGGGAATCATCTTGTTAATTATCTATTCCAAGAATCAAAGAGGTAATAACCTATTATACAAACTCTAGTATATGTGTTCTTGGAGTTTTCTTTTGAAACTCGGATTTTATAGGATGATTTGATAAAAATATATGTTATATATATGTTGGTAGATGATTATAATCTATATATGTTGTCTAGAAATGATTTTCAGAAATCAAAATCCATGGAAACATGTTTAGGATGAAGAACTTAGTTATGTGATAATATTTGTATTTTAGTTTACTTTGAGACCAAAATTAGTGGTTGAATCGTGTGTTAATCTGTAAATTGGCAATGATTTGTGTTAATACATTCAAAAATGAAAATAACGCAAGTTGAATGAATCAATTTGGTTAAAAAACGAATTCGTAGTGAATAAATTCGCTAAACATGTTAAAACATGAAAATTTAGTATAAACATGAGTTTTGGGTTAAGATTTGGGTTAGTTAATGTTTTTGTAAATTGTTGATTCTTTGGTATGTTGTAGTTTTATGAATTATGAATCCATAGAATCGAAAACAAACTAATTTGGATGTGTCTAACTTGAGTTATAAAGATTAGAAGAAGAAAAAAGGTCAAAAATTGCAAGAACGATAAACTGCTAATTCTGGTTCTGCTAATAGGTGCAGTTGCGCTGTGCCCTAAGTCTATTGGGGCGCAGCTGCGCTCATGGAGTGTCAAGTGTGACTGTTTTGACCTCCTTTCATAAAATAATCATAACGTTTTCATATGAACTCTGATTGAGGCGATTCAGAATGATTCGGAAAGATAACGAGTAGACCTACAACTTTCATTCTTTATGTTTTTCAATTTGAGGTCTAGAACAGGGGTCAAAATGGCCATCTTTGGGACTGATGTGAATTCAGAGGCAATCAGAGGGTGTCGAGCATGCACGTGTGCAAGTGAAGTGCTTCTTACGATAAAAGATGTTGTTCTAAGTTATAAAACATAAATATTATGAAGTATAATGATGGTTAACATTAATAAATGATGTATTAGATAAGTTGTATAAGCATACTAAGCATACACAAGAGAGATGAATCGGGCGTAACGAATGAACGTTGAAACGCTGTGGCAAGCGTTAATGAACGTAAAAAGTGTTTCAATTCCATTGAAATGAACATTGTAAGATATGGAATGGGCTTAATATAAAACTAATAAGGAGTCCTCATAAGACTTAAACACTTGAATAAATTTTGAGTATGACTAAGAAGAAATATAATATTGATTAATAAGTTATATTAGATTGAAACTCAATGTTGTAAGAGTTGAGAATGTGATTTGGATGCTAAAAGTTTTATGTTATATTTTAGCGAGTTTTCAGATTTGTGTTATGTGGTTGATTAATATGGTTAAACCTTAAGCTAAAGGTTATAACTTAACTAAGATGAGAATTAAATCTATGAGGATAATGTGTATGTAGCTAATTGATGTGATAATCCTAATGGTATGTGTGGGATATTGGAGTACGTGAGTTGCAATTGTATAGCTTACACAAGAGGCAAGTTCCCTAACCTTTGCTACTTTATTATTCAGCAAGGTTTTCTTTTCATCGTTATTTTGTTATACTTATGTAAGTCTCCTAACCTTACTATTACGTAATGCAAGTTTCTAGAATCTATTATTCAATTGAACAAATTCTCTAACCCTAATCTTTCATTATACAAGTTCCTATTCCTAACTTGTTATTGTTATGCAAGTTCTTTAACCCTAATTTATTGTTGAGCAAGTTAATTAATCTTTGCTTTTTCATCCCAAATGAGATTGATTTGGTTATTCAAAGTTTGTAATTTTATTGTAAGCAAGGTATTTATTCAACTATGAACAATTGTTGTTTGATCTCTGATCACTAATGTAAGACCCCAACTTTTTAATAAATAAAATCGAATTTTCTCTAATTATTATTGTGAATAATAAGATGTTAATTTGATATAATGCTTTGGTTATGGGTGAAATGTGCAAATTTTACAAAATAAGCAAGTGATTATAAAATATTCATTGTTGTCGGGGAATATTCATTTGGTCGTGGAATATTCTTGCTGTCGGGGAATATTTGTACGATGGCGCAGCCATTTATGGCCCCTATAATGGAAAATGGTCGGATGAAAAAAACGACAAGTTTGAGTTTTTATAAATAATGACGTAATTATTACCGTTAACACTGTTGGAATACCCGGTGGTTAAAATACAGTAATACGCGTGGTTGCACAGTAGCACACGGTATTGCACAATATTTTTTTGAATTATTGATCCTTACGTAAGAAGGCACTACTCAATAATTATTACAGTAATTACTGTTTAATATTTTATTTTATTGATTCAATAATTGCTACGTTGATATTTTATATTATTGTTGTTTCAATAATTATCACTGCTCAGTATTTCTTATTATCAGATCAATAATTCATATTATTTGAATAATATTATTAGATAGCATTGTTGGCAATGTCTAAGAAAGTTCTGTCTAAAGAGAGGTTTGGTCACCTAATTGCGTGCTAGTAAGGAGAAATCCTTATCGAAAAGCCCCCTCTTTCCTAGGAACGACCTGGTTGTCATAATTGAGATTCTGTAATATTATTTGTGAATAATTAATTATTGATTTATATGATAAGAAAATATTTATTCTATATGGATGGATAGGGAAATATTTATTTTGTGTAGATATAAATGAAGGAATTAATGCTGAGGTGTTTTATCAGTATTTTTGTCAGAATATAGGTGTTAAAAATCGTCCGTATGTGGATTTCGGTCATTTTTCATTTGGAATTTGAAAAAACTTAAATCTACAAAGTTGTAGAGAATTTAATTTCCTATAGAATGGACATAAAATTTGTATTTTTCTAATAAAATGGCTATTTATTATGAATTATTAAAGTTTCAAAAATAAATTTTTTTTAAAACATAGGTGGGTCCCACTTTTGGTTGGTGTGGAAATTCTGATTTTTGGTGGGCCCCACTTGTGGTGGTTGATATTTTAGTCAAGAATGTGTGCGTAGAATTTTTTTTGAAAAATTAATATTTTATAAATTTAGTCTGCTTTGGCATTCTAGCATTTTCTTATAAATAGGATGCTTAGTTAGAATTAAAAATCACACCAGAAACAAGTTTTCTCTTTCTCTCTCTATATTATCGAGCGTATTTTGTGAGTATTTAGATAATTTGAGAGTTGCTATTCAGTGCAAGTTTCCTTCAGCATTACATCCGATATTCCAGTCAGAAGTACTGTTCTTTTGTGGTAAGTGATGTTATTTTCTTCGTAAATGATATTATTTCTTTTAATATCATTATGCCGAAATATTGGTATGAATATTATTGTAGAATTTTTACCTTTTTGTGTCGGGGTTACTATTCACGTATACGATACTATTCACGTATATGACACTATTCACGAATACGACACTATTCACCGAAAAATGAAATTTTCTATTTTTATCCCATATGTCTATTATGGTTACTATATTTGACTGTATCCATGTTTTGATCTTCATTCTTAAATTTTACTCCACTATGGTTTAGTATGGAACGTTTTTGAACTTGTATTATCTAAAGTATGAATTCCTAATCTTTGTCCTTTTATCTCATTGGATTCATTTCTTTAAAATATTTTTCATCATCCTCAGTCCTAAATGATGATATAACTGTATAACTTTGGCCTGTAGTGCAACGATGAATGATTACCTGATGAATATCTTTGGCCCGTAGTGCAAAGATGAACAGGTGTTGAAATGAACATGACCAACTGGTGATACAAATGAATATCTTTGGCCCGTAGTGCAAAGATGAATATTTAATGCAAGATGTATATTGATTAATGTTATAGGGATAAAATATTGATTATAGACTTTTAAATTCATAGATGATAGTAGATTTCATTCTCTACTTAACTCTTCTAATGAATTGTTATTTTCGCTGCGAATATTGATCTAAAACTTGTTGTCTATTATATTTTATTTGATTTGTTGAAGACTAATGATAATTTGTTGTATATTATCTTAGTCATAATATTCTTTACTGGGCTAGTTGACCTCACCCTTTTTCTTTTTGTTCCATTTTTCTTCTTAGGAGGCGAGAATATAGTGAAAACTAGTCGGGGTGTGGAGTGATATTTTTAGTCAGTTGTGTTAGCAGTCCTCATTATTTTATAAAATAGTGTGGTAATAATTGTAATGAGGACTCCTTTTGAGTTTGAATACTGTCCATTAAACAACATTTATATTTAAACTCACAGTATTTGTGTTGTCGTATTTTGCACAATAATTGTAATAATGATGTTGTAGTTGTTTCTGTACCATGTATTTGGCGACTCAGAATGGGTGATGTATACCTATTTTGGGAGCGTCACAGTTGGTATCAGAGCTTTGGGATATGGTCTCTGACAGAGATCGGGGAATAGAACTAGGAGGGGAGAGACGAGTAAATCCTTCGCTAATGTGTCCTACCTAAGCTTATTTGTTGGTTGGTCATAATATAGGGGTATTATATGGTATGTCAATTTCTTTAATTAACCCTTGTTTTATGGCAGTATTTGAGAATGACAGCTGAGAATGTTAACAATAGAGTGAATGAGACCGTGGAGACACCTTTAATCACCAACCAGGGGAATGTGCAACAGGAAGGCAATATTCTTCCTGTAAACAATATTACCGAACAAACGATAAATGATGGAATATTTAGAAGCTTTTTGCAGTTCATGCAAAATCAGACGAGGGAGACTTATGTATAAAATACGGGTGAAAATGATAGCTACGCGCGGTTTGTCACAGCCAAGCAGTTCAAAGAGTTAGGACCACCTGAATTTGTGGGAAAGCCGGATCCGATCAAGGCGGAAATGTGGGTTGAATAAATTACCAAGATATTTGATGTCTTAGGAAGCACGAAGGAACAGAAGGTTCCATTCGCCACCTTTATGTTCTGTGAAGCGTACCCAACCTACCGCACTCAATATGTCTTGGGAAACGTTTCAGAAATTGTTCAATGATAAGTACTTTTCTGAAAGTATTTGTCATATGAAGGAGGTAGAGTTTATTAGACTGGAATAGAACAACATGACTGTGTCCCAGTACGAGGCTAAGTTCACAGAGTTATCCAGGTTTGCACCTCATTTGGTAGAGAATGAGGAACGTATGACGCGGATGTTTCTGAGAGGTCTAAAACCTAAAATTCAGTAATATCTTATCTCTCATAAATTTTCTCTATATTCAGATGTTGTAAATAGGGCTCAATTATTAGAGTAAGATAATGGGTACGTTCAACTGAGGGACCACAACCAGGGTCATACCGGTGGCAGCAGTCATCGGAGCAATGACAACCATCGGGCAGGAAAATATTCGGATAAAAGCGGTAACCACTCGGGTGGTAATCGTGGCCATGATAATAGAAGAAGGGAGTCGGGAGGAGATTTCAAAAAGAGAAGGTACAACAATGATAACGTGAAGACGTCAGCACCAACATCAACTGTTTCTAAGGGAGGAGAACTGTAAAGCCCCCAAAATAGGTATACATCATCCATTCTGAGTCGTTAAAAATATGGTACAAAAATAACTACAACTTTATTAATACAATTGTCGTGCAAAATATGATAACACATAAAATGTGAGTTAAAATATAAATATTATGTTCTAGACAATATCCACACTCAAATAAGTCCTCATTACAATTATTGATACACTATTTTATAAAATAATGAGGACTATAATAACAACTGCCTTGGAACATCACTCCACACCCCAACTACTTTCCGCTATGTTCTCGCTTCCTGAGAAGAAAAATGGAACAAAAAGGAAAAAGGGTGAGCTCAACTAGCCCAGTAAAGAATATTATGACTAAGATAATATAGAACAAATTATCTTTAGTCCTCAACAGGGAAAAATCTGATAGAATATAATAGACAATAAGTTTTAGATTAACAACTGCAGCGGAAACAACAATCCATTAGAAGAGTTAAGTAGAGAATGAATTCTACTATCTTCTAAGATTTAAAAGTTCATCATCAATATTTTATCCCTGTAACATCAATCAATATACATTTTGAATCAAATATTCATCTTTGCACTACAGGCCAAAGATATTCATCAGTTGGTCATGTTCATCTAAACACCTGTACATCTTAGTACTACGGCCAAAGATATTCATCAGGAAATCATTCATCTTTGCACTACAGGCCAAAGATATTCAGTAATATCATCATTTAGGACTGAGGATGATGAAAAATATTTTAAAGAAAACGAATCCAGTGAGATAAAAGAATAAGGATTAAGGATTCGTATTTTGGTTCATCCATGTTCAAAAATACTTCATAATAAACCATTGTGGAGCAAAATTTAAGAACGAGGATCAAAATATGGATACAATCAAGGCTAGTAACCATAATAAATAACTTGGACAAGAAAAGAAAATTTTAATTTTTCTGTGAATAGTACCGTATACATGAATAGTAACCCCGACACAAAAAGACAAGAATTTTATAAGAAAAATCTTACCAATATTTTGGTATAATGATATTAAAAGAAATAACATCATTGACAAAAAAAAACACCCCTTACCTCAAAAGGATAGTACTTTTGACTGGAATAGTGGAAATAGTGCTGAAGGAAACTTGCACCGTATATCAACACTCAAAGTATCAAAATACTTACAAAAATACGCTCGATAATATATAGAGAGAGAAAACTTTAGTTTCTAGTGTGATTTTTAATTCTAACCTAAGTACCCTATTTATAGAAAAATGCTTAGAATACAAAAGCAGAAAATTTAATAAAATATTAATATATTTTTTTAAAATTTCCTACGCACACCTCTTTTGATCCAAAATATCAGCCACCAAGTGGGGCCCACCTCACCAAACTAAAAAAAAACGTTATTCTTATTAAAAATATTTATGACTCCAAAATTAATTATTCCGGAACTTCAATAATTCATAATAAATAGCTATTTTATCAGAAAAATTCGAATCTTATGTCAATTCCATAGGAAATTCAATTCTCTACAACTTTGTAGCTTTAAGTTTTTTTAAATTCCAAACAAAAATTAACCGAAATCCACATACGGACGATTTTACAGGCTATAATTAAATTTTAGTAAAAAATGGGACCCAACGACATGTTTAACATGTTTTTAACATTTATTATAACAAAAATACTCTTCCTCCTCATTTATTCATATATCACACATTCATCGTAAAAATATCACCATTATTATATTATTAAAATATAATAATATATTTAAATCAATTATTTTATCAGAAAAGATAAAATATCAATTTTCAACAATTGTCACTTTTCTAAAAATTCCTCCATTTATATCCAAATAAATATTTTTCTTATCATATAAATTAATAATTAATTATTCACAAATAATATTACATAATTACAATACTGATTACCAGGTCGTTCCCAAGAAAGAGGGGGCTTTCCGATAAGGATTTCTCCTTACTGGCGCGCAATTAGGTGACCAAACCTCTCTTTAGACAGAACTTTCTTAGACATTGCCAATAATGCTATCTAATAATATTATTTAAATAATATGAATTATTGATCTGATAATGAGAAATACTGTGCAGTGACAATTATTAAAACAACAATAATATAAAATATCAACGTAGCAATTATTGAATCAATAAAATAAAATATTGAACAGTAATTACTGTAACAATTATTGAGTAGTGATTTTTTACGTAAGAATCAATAATTGGCGTAATACCATGTGCTACTGTGCAACACAGTGTATTACTGTGTTTTAACCACCGGGTATTCCAACAGTGTTAATGGTAACAATTACACTGTTATTTATAAAAAACTTATACTTGTCATTTTCTTCATTCAATCGCTTTCCGTTATGGGCCCACACAAGGCTGCGCCGTCGTACGAATATTCCCCGACAGTAAGAATATTCCACGACCAAACGAATATTCCCTGACAACAATGAATATTTTATAACCACTTGCTTAATTAAGATATTTGCGTATTTTACCCATAACTTACCACATTAATCAAATCAACCCTTACTATTTTAAAATAATAAATAGAGGAAATTCAATTTCATTTATAAAAAGTTGGGGTCTTACAACCTCCCCTCTTTATGAAATTTTGTCCTCGAAATTGACGTACGTACCTGGTGTTTCGAAAAGGTGAGGGTACCTCGCTTTCATTTTCGTTTCTAACTCCCAACTCATTTCGTTAATAGCATAATTCCTCCACAAAATCTTGACTTGTGGTATAACCTTTATGCGTAGGACATGCTCCTTCCTATCCAATATCTTGATAGGTACCTCCTCGTATGTTAAGACTTCAGCTATCTTGTCTGGTTCTAACTCAATAACGTGGTTCGGGTGTTTCACATATTTACGAAGCACAGATATGTGAAAAATATTATGAACACGAGACATGCTTGGAGGTAACGCGAGTCTATAGGCCACATTTCCTGTGACGCCCCCAAATTCGGGTTATCTTTAACTCGGGTTTGGTGCTCACGATTCTAGAATACCCATTCATACTAAATTAAAACTGTCTTAAATTACATAAACATCGAACTTAAATCCCAGGTTCTAGAGACCTTTACATTCAATACAAACCAAATATTATTACATCATAGTGCTACAGTATTTATTACATGTACTACTTAGGTTCATTTAAGCACATGCGCTTAATAATTAACTACTCAACAACTTTGCCCTTTCCTTTGTCTTTTCTAGATGGACCGGCAACCTCAGTTTTAACTGAAAACATTATATTTAACGCAAGGGTGAGCAACAAGTTTTCCCAGCAAGGAAATAAGCAGCTAAATATAAGGGAACAAAAATATTACAGTAATGAGGATATCATACAGGAGGTATAGAACAAAGTAATTCTTAAGAGTGTTGAGTCAAAAGTCAGGATTTATCATGCTGTAAGGTCAAATGACCAGTGAACTCTATACTAGAATTTACAGTAATAATACTGTAATCCATGAATACAAACAGTTGTAAAAGCTGTTTTATATCCTAGACTCGTACTTCAGGGGATCAGCCTAAGTACCCTATATTGTGCACAACATAATAGTCTAATAACACTTTACATGTCCTTCGAAATCATATGTCTGGTACAATATGTCCCTATAAAAGGATTGTTTGTTCACAGCATTATACAAGAGTCCATACCACAACAAAAATGGTTTGGAAAGCATTAACTGATAGTTCATGAATAATATCAATATATCTCAACATTTGTCTAACCGAAGTAATGGTATTGACATTCTTTCAATGTAAACTCATTCAAGATAGAAAAGTTGATATACTATTCTTTTGAAGCTGATTGGAATAAAAAGGCTATTTAACCTTATATTATTCATAAATAAGGACAGACGGTTCAGAAATTAAAGAACCTGTCCACTGCAGAATAATTGCTCAATAAAGAGTAAGAGTTAGAAACTTGCCTTGTTCGTAGTCTATTGTTTAGGATTTCAGCATAAATTGAACTGTTCTCACAAAATCCAACACAGTTATTTATATTTAACAAGCATGTTAATCACATAACTAAGTTATATAGTTTGTAAGCTCACATATCACATAGCTTGTAGTTAAATTCTTATTTTTGATACATTTTTCAAATATCTCATCCATGCTTTCACAAGAGACATTTTTCACTTTGATGGGTTTCAACAAGCTTTCAACAAGTAATAGAAGTCACATTACAATTATTAATCAATCATGTTAGTAGTTATGGATAGATTTCTTATATGTCACACATTTTTCAAATATCTCATCCATGTTCTTATCTTCACCATTTTTCTCTTTAATGGTGCCACACAATAAATATATAGCTTACATTTTATTAGGATTTAACACATAAGTGTTTCATGTCTTGTTTATGAAAATTTTAGCATATAGGATGCTTAGTTTATAATCTTAAAGGTATTTCTAATTTACATGGCTAACTTTTGTCTATCCCATGATTTAAAACTTTATTTCCATACTAGTGCATTAACTATCTCTAATTTTTTACATGATATCTTAAAACAGTCCCTTGGTAGTTAAAACAGTCCCAATTTGGCTTTACAACCTTCAATATTAAATGTTTCCCCTCTTTGAGTTTGTTAACAACATTTAGGTATTTTGTAGGTTTATTTCTACCTACTAGTGTGCTAAAGCTAACAAGTTTTAAGTTTATACCCAAAACAGTTCCCCATAACTGGTCATGCCTATAGCCAAGTGTTGTTTGGCCCTGCAGTCAGAACATTGGCTTAATAGTCTTAAGTATAATATAACTACTAAGTTATTTACATAGAACTATAACTATACATACTTATTTAGTTAATTTCTCAAGTTACATTTCTAGTCTAAACTAGACTGCCCAAAATTATTTCAGCAACAACTCACAGCTGTAGCTCTCATTGTCAATTGCTGCTAAAAATGGGCAGTAGCTTCTCTTCCTTAACTAGCCTACTCATGTCCCTTTACATTTTACAAAGATTTTGCAATAGTCTTACACTAATATATGTCTTTTAAAATAAAACTTATCAGTTATATTATTTCCTATTAATACCAGCCAAAATAGTATCTAAAACAAGATGGACCAACAATCAATTAACTGTTTCAATTTCTTAAGATCTTTATCCATGTGGTGGCAACCGCTACTGTTATGGATAGCAGTTCAAAAGACCGATACCCAACCCTCAACTTGTTATATTTTGGAAAATTGCAATACAAGTTAACCAATAACCCACTAGCAGTTTATATATAGCAGCTCAACACCCACATTGCAGTCCTCAAATCTATACTAGGCCTTTTAGGCTAAATGATCAAAAATAGTCCTTAAATTTTTAACACAAGGATTAATATAGCATGTACATACTATGTTTCATGATTTAAAGACCCCAATACCAGCCATCCTGTGTTGACACTATAACAGTTTTAGACTAGCAATTTGGTCATGGTTTATCACACCAAAACAGTAGCAAGCACTGATATGTATGCCTTTCTAACACAAAAACATTTTATCTACCATATTTTTATGGTTTAAAGCATCTAGAGGCAAGGTCCTCAAGTTTAAAATCAAAACTGCCCCTCAATCTCTTAATCACAAGGGTTATAAAATCATGCACTTGATATATACTATATATTCATGTTTTAAAGACTTGTAAACAAGGTATTAGTACTCAAACATAGGCTTCCAAAATAGTTTTGTCGAAACTAACTATTTCAGTCCAAAGTGGTATAGCACAGCATACCAGTCCAGTCCTATTGCACTAATAATTAGTATAGCATAAGGATTTTCACAGCCAGTTAACACATCACATAGCACAGTAACAATATAGCATAGCAGTCATTTTGGCACACGACAGTTAATATAGCAAATTTTAAAGTCCAGGATAGTCTTTATGCCCATTTCAAGCCTTTTTGGCAAGGTATGATACTAAGTTGCCAAAACAGTCTTTAAGCTTCTAGTACAAGGATTAACACATCATACACATGCTATATAACAAATGTTCATGATTTAAGAATCTAAATACAAGGTTTCTAGCTTTGGTTTTAAAACAGCCCCCTCATAGGCCTTAAAGTAATATAAGGTAGCATGTTTGGGCAACATGGAAACAAGGACTGCCTATTATGAATATATTAGAGGTAAGGCATGCTCATCATAATAAACTTCTAATAACAGTCCACATAGCATTGTCATAGCACAGTAGTGAATTTAAGACATAACAGTCCCTTATGCCTATTCTAAGCTTTTTAGGCAAGCTTTTGACAATAAATCACCAAAACAGCCCTGAAGTTTACAACCCAAAGGTTTCCACATCATGTATATGCTATATAATATATGTTGATGATTTAAAGAGTCTACATACAAGGCTTTCAACTTTAGTTCAACACAGCCCTTCATAGGCTTTAAATTAATATAAGAAAGCATGATTTGGAAAAATCTAGTTACCAAGATAACATGATTAAGCAACAAGTAAACCCAAAATTGGTTAATTACATAATATCTAGTAGGTATTTCTTTCATATGGATGGCTTTTTTTAGCTACTTCTTAGACAGTCCATGACCACACCTCTTTAGACATTAACATTCTTATTATGAAACTTTAAAGTGTCATCATGAGTAGCTTTTAAAGATTAAGGTAGTTATCACCATTTATAACACAACAAGTATACTAGAAACAATTCATAAATATCATAAGACAAGCTTCTAATGACAGTCAACAATAACCAATTACCTAGTCCATGACCTTTTTATAAGAACAACCCCTTTTCTAATGAAATTTAAGTTTACGTTAAGTAGTTCAACCTAACTGTAGAAGGCTAGTTTGGTTTAAATGGCTCAATCAAGAATCATATACTTCATACTCATACAGCCACGTTAAGCATTAATAATGCAAGAGTCAGAACACTAACACAAAATAATCCCACTTAGACCTTCTAAGCATGGCAAGTTATAATTATTTTATGCTAAGGCAAAACTGAACTTGAAGCACCTTTATAATGTAAAAATATGGACATAAGATTTTGCTTGACTGTACTCCCTTAATAACACAGTTGACACCAAAAGTCTATTAACAGACATTTTACCAAACAGTTGGGGTGCAGTTTCAAATCTACCCATACAATACCTATATTCTTAGCTTAGTGATCCCAACCTTATGGCTTAAAACAACAAGAAGCATAGAACCATACTAAACATTCTCAATCACAGAGCCCAAAGTAGCATTGAAACAGTCATGGTGAAAATTAATTCAATAGCTATTCAAATCATTAATAGTTCAGTGCTACTATTTAGAGAGATACATGATCGAATGGAAAAGGTTTAGAATGGACATTATGAAGCTTACCTTGTTAGTTTAATGGTCACAAGTATTTTGAGCTGCTCAGTTTCTCCACCTTCCTTAGCCGAACTTCTCCACTCTTTTACTCTATGTATCTGGTAATGATATGGCTTTTAATCTCTGCTAAGTGGTAAAACATTTAGTTATATAACAAAGCTTTCTCCCTCTCTCGGTCATACAAAGCTTGGTCTTTTATTACTGGTAATCCTATTAGCCCCTACTTGACCCCTACTCAGCCGTACTACTCAGCCTTAGCCTAATTGATTTGGCTCTTTCCCAGCCACCCTACCTTACTTGCTACACCTTATCCTCTGCATTCTAAACTACTACTTGTCTGCTAACTATTTCTTAACTAATCTGTTAACTAAATACTGTTGTCAACAACACAGCCTCAGCTCCTTAGTTTACCCATGTGGCTGCTGGAAAAATCCTAAGGCAAGGCTGGGCAGTGGTTTTATTTTGGGCCTAGTCCCTTTAACCCAAAGTTTTACTTGTTAATTTGCTATACTCCAATGGTTTTACAGGATTGGGTTTTGGACAACCATTCCACTCTTTTAACACTTGGAGCTGCCAAATCGGGCTAGCAAATAGACTAGGATTGGTTTTATTTTTAGGCCCAATATCATAATCCACATTCTTAATTTAATTGAAGGAGGCATGCAAACATACATGGCAAAATTACTAAGGCCCAAAGTGGACACTTGAAAAGTTTAACACACATGGAAATTTTATCTATCATATTTCCTTGTTTAACATTAAATAATTTAAGATACATAATAATCTAATAAATAAAAGTTTTAACACCATAAGAAGTAAAAAAAAAATTCATACGCAAAATTTGGCAATATATTAATTGAATCTTACAAAGGATTTTCTGAGTCATTACATTCTCCCCTCCTTATAAGGATTCCGTCCTCGAAATCACAAGTACAACGTTACTAAAAAAGATGGGGATAACTTTTTTTCGAGTTCCCACGTAGCTTCCTCAGCACTGTGGTTCCTCCATATCACCTTCACAGAAGGTATTATTTTGTTTCTTAAAACTTGCTCTTTTCTATCAACTATTTGAATAGGAACTTCTTCATAGGTTAGATCTTTTTCAACATGAATAGGTTCATATTGAATTATATGCTTGTGATCTGGTTTATAAGGTCGTAGTATCGATACATGAAATACGTTATGAATGTGCCCTAGTTTCGGAGGTAAAGCCACTTCATATGCCACCTCACCTATTTGCTTTAGTACTTCGAAAGGCCCTATGAATCTTGGACTTAGTTTTCCCTTCTTTCCAAATCTGATTTTTCCCTTCCAGGGAGATACTTTTAAAAACACAAACGACCCTATTTCAAAGTCTCTCTTTTGACGGTGCAAGTCTGCATACTTCTTTTGCCTGTCTTGAGCTACTACCAATCTTGCTCGTATTATTCAAATAATTTCTGCAGCTTATTGAACCATTTCTGGTCCCAGCAATTTACGTTCTCCTACCTCATCCCAATAGAGTGGGGTTCTGCATTTTTTCCCGTACAATGCCTCGTAAGGCGACATCCCTATACTGGTGTTATAACTGTTATTATACGCAAATTCGACCAATGGTAGGTGATCATCCCAATTGCCCTTGAAATCCATGACGCATGCTCTCAGCATATCTTCTAGTGTCTGAATTGTTCTTTCACTTTGGCCATCAGTTTGAGGGTGATATGCCGTACTTAATTTCAACTGCGTCCCCATACGTTCTTGCAGACTTCGCCAGAAATTAGATGTGAATTGTGGATCTCGATCGGATACGATTGATAATGGAACTCCATGTCTTGATACAATCTCTTTAACGTATAGTCTAGCCAATTGATCTAGATTAAATATGATCTTAATTGGTAAGAAATGCGCTGACTTTGTCAACCGATCCACGATGACCCATATAGCGTCGAAGCCTTTCTATGTAGTTGGAAGTCCCACAACGAAATCCATAGTTATGTGCTCCCATTTCCATTCTGGAATCTCTAACGGTTGTAGCAATCCACTTGGTCTCTGATGCTCAGCTTTCACTCTTTGACAAGTTAGGCACCTACTGACGTATTCTGCCACTTCTCTTTTCAAATTTGGCCACCAAAAGTGTTGTCGAAGGTCTTGATACATCTTTGTGCTGCCCGGGTGAATTGAGAAATTTGAACTGTGTGCTTCTTGCAAGATTTCTTCTTTTAGGTCTGGTACTGCTGGTACCCACACTCTTCCCTCAAATCGCAATAATCCTTCGTTATCTATTTTGAACTTGGTGGTCTCTCCTTCCTCCATCTGTTTCTTCACCTTTTTGCATCCCTCATCTTGATCCTGGGCTTCTTTTACTCTGTCCAACAAAACTGGACGAATCTCCAAATTAAACAGTTTTTCTTTCGACTCTCTTGGATATTTCACCTCGATTTCCATTTTATGTATTTCCCTGATGAGCTCGTCCTGATTTGTTAGTGTCTCTAATTTTTTTCTTCCCTTCCGGCTTAGAGCGTCGGCGACTACGTTGGCTTTCCCGGGGTGATACAAAATTTCGCAGTCGTAGTCCTTGATCAGTTCTAACCATCTTCTCTGCCTCATGTTTAATTCCTTTTGTGTGAAGATATACTTCAGACTTTTATGGTTTGTGTATATCTCACATTTCTCGCCATACAGATAGTGTCTCCAAATTTTTAGAGCGAATACTATGGCTGCCAGCTCCAAGTCGTGCGTAGGATACCCCTTCTCGTAATCTTTCAACTGGCGAGACGCGTATGCAATGACCTTGCCATGCTGCATCAAAATGCATCCGAGCCCTTTGTGTGACGCATCGTTGTAAACAACGAAATTACTCGTATCGTCTGGCAAGGATAGCACTGGTGCTTCACTCAATCTTTTCTTTAGTTCTTGGAAACTTTCTTCATATTTTTCTAACCAAACGAACTTTACTGCTTTTCGGGTCAAATTCGTCAAAGGTCCTGACAATTTTGAAAAAGCTTTGATGAATCTATGGTAATAACCTGCTAGACCTAAAAAACTTCATATTTCAGTTGGTGTCTTCAGTCGTTCCCAGTTAATTACCGCTTCCACTTTTGTCGGATCTACTGATAACCCTTCATGGTTAATCACGTGTCCCAAAAATTACACTCTTTCCAACCAAAACTCGCATTTTGAAAACTTTGCGTACAACTTTTCTCTTCTCAAGATTTCCAGCACCATCTTTAGATGTTCAACATGATCCTCTCGAGTCTTTGAATAGATCAAGATATCGTCAATGAATACCACCAGAAATTTATCTAAGTAAGGTTTGAATACCCGGTTCATTAAATCCATGAATGCTGCCGGTGCATTGGTCAGCCCAAATGACATCACTAAGAACTCATAGTGGCCGTAACGAGTCCTAAATGCGATCTTTGGCACGTCTTCATTCCTCACTTTCAATTGGTGATAACCCGTACGCAAATCTATCTTGGAAAAATAACGAGCTCCCTTCAGTTGATCGAAAAGATCGTCAATTCTTGGTAAGGGATAATTATTTTTGATTGTAACTTTGTTCAATTCTCTATAATCGATACACAGTCATAACGATCCATCCTTCTTTTTAACAAATAACACAGGTGCTCCCCAGGGAGACACACTTGGTTGAATATACTTCTTGTCTAACAATTCCTGTAACTGAATCATTAGTTCTTTCATCTCTACCGAAGCCATTTGGTATGGAGCTTTTGAAATTGGGTTTGTACCAGGCACTAAGTCTATCACAAATTTAATCTCCCGGTCTGGTGGTAACCCTGGCAAATCATTTGGAAATACATCCGGGAATTCCCTCACTATTGGTATTTGTTCCATTTCCGGTTCTATTCTTTGAGTGTCAACTACATGTGCTAAATAACTAACACACCCTTTTCTTAACAGTTTCTTAGCCTGCATCATCGTAAGACAACATGACTGTCTCGGCGATTTGCTACCATAAAACATAAATTTTAACTTACTAGGAGTCTGAAGGTTTATGCATTTCTTTTGGTAATTAATTACTGCCCCATGGTTATATAACCAATCCATTCCCAGTATTACGTCGAATTCACCTAATCGGATGGGAATTAGATTCACGGTAAAATTATGACCCCGTATATCCATACTAAAATTTTTATGGACATGAGTCACGGGAATAACTTCTTTATTTGCAACCTCTATGTTCAAAGGATGATCCAATCTTTCAGGAGTTAATTCTAACTGTTGAGCAAATTCTTCAGATATAAAGGAACAGGTAGCACCTGAATCGAATAGTATAAAGGCATTAACGTTATTGACAGAAATGATACCTGATACCACCTCCTTTGATGCCACTGCATCTTGCACTGTCATATTGAATGTCCTTGTAGTTGGTCGATTGGATGGGGTTGGTCCCCCGATTGTCAGCTTCCCTTCGTTATTTCTTTTCTTTGGACAATTCTTGATCTGGTGATATGCAGCTCCACATGCAAAGCATCCTCGACTCTTCTTTGGGTTGGTGCAGTTAGGAGAGATGTGGCCCTCTTGCCCGCATTTGTAACAGACTGTCTTCCCCTTCAAACAGATCCCGAGATGATTTTTCCCACACTTTTTACACGCTTCACTCTTCCTCCTTGGTGAAATTTGGCCAGTGCATCAGTTCCAAATCGAGGTTTTTACACTTTTTCTTCTCTTGGTGAAATTTGGCCATAATCGAGGTTTTTACACTTTTTCTTCTCTTGGTGAAATTTGGCCAGTGCATCAGTTCCTCCTTCAGTGATTATGGCTTTTTCCAGTATGCCAGTAAACGTATTTATCTGAAACATCGAAACCTTACTGAAAAGTACCGGCTTCAGTCCTTGTTCAAATCTCCGAGCCTTCCGTTCTTCAGTGTCAACCTGGTGTGGCACAAACCTCGATAGTTCATTAAATTTTGCAGCGTAATCAGGTACCGTCATGCTTCCTTGTTTAAGTTCGAGAAATTCGACTTCCATCTTATTTATCATGATACGGAGAAAGTAGGCTTCAAAGAATTGTTCTTTAAACCTATCCCACGTCATGACTCCTACTCCAGCTCTGCTTTTATTGGCTCCCCACCAGTAGTTTGCTTCTCCTTTCAGCATGAATGTGGCAAAAGCTGTCTTTTGATTCTTAACAACTCGGACAACTTCGAAGACCTTTTCCATTTCATTTACCCAGGTTTGGGCTTTTATCAGATTATTGGTTCCCTTGAACTCTAGGGGTCCTACCGCTTTAAAATCCTTAAATGTAGTCAAATGACCTTCAAGAGGATTCGGGTTTACGGGCAGTGCGGTATTCCTCCCTTGAAGTGCTTGAGTTAATAAGTCGATAAACTGCTACATAGGATTTTTAGGTCCTTCCGAGTTATTCACAGACTCTTCTTGTGTTGAAGGGGTTGGTGCCCCAAGTCTTCCTCTACCTCTTCCTCTCCATCTTGGTGGCATTTTCTGTATAATAAAAATTTTATATCTTTATCATTTAATCGATATCATAATGCACATTGTATCAAATATACAGATCCTTTTATAACAAAAACATTCATATTTATATGCCTTTTTCAAAGTTGTGTCAAGCACATATGTAAGACCCCAACTTATTAATGAATAAAATCAAATTTTTTCTAATTATTATTGTGAATAATAAGGTGTTAATTTGATATAATATTTTGGTTATGGGTGAAATGTGTAAATTTTGAAAAATAAATAAGTGGTTATAAAATATTCATTTTGTCGGGGAATATTCGTTTGGTCGTGGAATATTCTTTCTGTCGGGGAATATTTGTATGACGGCGCAGCTATTTGAGGGCCCCATAACGGAAAACGGTTGGATGAAGATAACGACAAAAATTAAGTTTTTATAAATAACGGCGTAGTTGTTACCGTTAACACTGTTGGAATACCCGGTGGTTAAAATACAGTAATACGCGTGGTTGCACAGTAGCACACGGATTGCACAATATTTTTGAATTATTGATTCTTATGAAGAAAGGCACTACTCAATAATTGTTACAGTAGTTACTGTTCAATATTTTATTTTATTGATTCAATAATTGCTGCATTGATATTTTATATTATTGTTGTTTCAATAATTGTCACTGCACAGTATTTCCCATTATCAGATCAATAATTCATATTATTTGAATAATATTATTAGATAGCATTATTGGCAATGTCTAGAAAGTTCTGTCGAAGGAGAGGTTTGGTCACCTAATTGCGCGCCAGTAAGGAGAAATCCTTATTGGAAAGCACCCTCTTTCCTGGGAACGGCCTGGTTGTCATAAATGTGATTCTGTAATATTAATTGTGAATAATTAATTATTGATTCATATGATAAGAAAATATTTATTTTATGTGAATATAAATGTTGGATATATTTTGTGGTTAAAAATGAAGGAGTTAATGTTGAGGTGTTTTATCAATATTTTTGTCGGAATGGAGGTATTAAAAATCAATCAGGATTTTTGAGATATATTACGGGGGTTATAATTTTTAATCCGACCGTTGGATCGTTGTAATTTTTGGATATGTTATACATATATAAGTTGAGTATATATTCACAAATTTTGAACCGTTAAAAATAAACGTATGATTTGTTATGAATTTTAAGAGATGGCTGGTTTAGAAATTGTTGAAGTTTTGAAATTTATCATTTTGGTGGAAATTCTAGAATTGGTGGGCCCCACTTTTGGTTGGTGAAAATGTGCTGAGATTTTTATTCAAATGTGGTGGGTGGGAATAGTAGCAGGTAAAGCCATCAGGTTGCAGGTTAAGTCTGCTTCGGCGTGCTAACATTTTCCTATAAATAGAGGGCTAAGTTAGAATTGAAAATCACACCAGAAACAAGTTTTCTCTCTTTCTCTCTCTAGATTATTGAGTGTATTTTGTGAGTATTTAGATACTTTGTGAGTTTCTATTCATCAGTGCAAGTTTTCTTCAGCCTTATACCGATATTTCGATCAGAAGTACTGATATTTTGAGGTAAGTGGTGTTATATTCTTCTTAAAATGATATTTTTTTCAATATCATTATACCGAAATGTTGGTATGAACTTTTATCAAATTTGGAACTTTTTGTGTCGGGGTTACTATTTACGTATACGACACTATTCACGAATACGGCACTATTCACCGAAAAATGAAAATTTCTTTTTTTTGTCCAAGTTGTCTATTATGGTTACTATCTTTGATTGTATCCATGTTTTGATCTTTATTTTTGAATTTTGCTTCAAAATTGGTTATTATGGAGTATTATTGAACTTGGATAAACTGTAATACGAATCCCTAATATTTGTTCTTTTATCTCACTGGATTTATTTTTTTTAAATATTTTTTATCATCCTCAGTCCTAAATGATGATACTACTAAATATCTTAGGCCTGTAGTGCAAAGATGTATGATTACCTGATGAATATATTTGGCCTGTAGTGCAAAGATGAACAGGTGTTGAGATGAACATAACCAACTGGTGATACAAATGAATATCTTTGGCTTGTAGTGCAAAGATGAATATTTGATTCAAGATATATATTGATTGATGTTACAGGGATAAAATATATATTGATGATGGACTTTTAAATCTTAGAAGATAGTAGAATTCTTTCTCTACTTGACTCTTCTAATGGATTGCTGTTTCCGCTGCAGTTGTTGATCTAAAACTTGTTGTCGATTATATTCTATCAGATTTTTTCCCGTTGAATACTAATGATAATTTGTTGTATATTATCTTAGTCATAATATTCTTTACTGGGCTAGTTGAGCTCACCCTTTTTGTTCCATTTTTCTCAGGAGGCGAGAATATAGCGGGAACTAGTCGGGGTACGGAGTGATGTTTTCAGTCAGTGGTGTTAGCAGTCCTCACTATTTTATAAAATAGTGTATCAATAATTGTAATGAGGACTCCTTTTGAGTTTTTATACTCTCTATTTGTATTCAAACTCACAGTATATGTGTTGTCGTATTTTGCACGACAATTGTATTACTGAGGTTAGATTTGTTTTTTGTACCATGTATTTGGTGACTCAGAATGGGTGATGTATACCTATTTTGGGGGCGTCACAGTTGGTATCAAAGCTTAGGGATATGATCCCTGGCTGAGATGTGAGACAAGAATTAGGAGGAGAGAGACGGGAAATTCCTTCGCTAGTATGACCTGACTAAGTTTATTTGGTGTTTATTTGGTCGGTCAGAGTATAGGGATAATATATGACATGACTATTAACCCTTATTTTATGGCAGTATTTAAGAATGGCAGCTGAGAACGTTAATAATGGAGTGAATCAGACTGTGGAGACACATTTGATCACCACCCACGGGAACGTGCAACAGGAAGGCAATATTCCTCATGTAAACAACACTACCAAACAAATGATGAATGATGGGATGTTTAGAAGTTTCTTGCAGTTCATGCAAAACCAGACGAGGGAGACTCGTGCACAAAATACAGGTGAAAATGCTAGCAATGAGCGGCTTGTCACAGCCAAGCAGTTCAAAGAGTTGGGACCACCAGAATTTAAGGGAAAGCCGGATCCGATCATGGCGGAAACGTGGGTCAAGAAAATTACCAAGATATTCGATGTCTTGGGATGCACAGAGGAACAGAAGGTTCCATTCGCCACCTTTATGTTCCGCGGTGAGGTAGACTACTGGTGGGAGTCCGTGAAGCGTACCCAGCCTGACGCACTCAACATGTCTTGGGAAACATTTTAGAAACTATTTAATGACAAGTACTTTCCTGAAAGTATTCGTCATATGAAGGAGGTAGAGTTTATTAGACTGGAACAAAATAACATGACGGTGTCCCAGTACGAGGTGAAGTTTGCAGAGTTATCCAGGTTTGCACCTCATTTGGTAGAGAATGAGGAACAAATGACGAGGATGTTCCTGAGAGGTCTAAAGCCCGAGATTCGGCAATATCTTACCTCTCATAAATTTTTTTTATATTCAGATGTTGTAAACAGGGCTCAATTATTAGAGCGAGATAATGAGTATGTTCAACCGAGTAACCATAACCAGGGTCATACCGGTGGCAGCGGTCATCGGAGTAATGAAAACTAGCAGGGAGGAAAACATTCAGATAAAAGCGGTAACCACTCAGGTGGTAATCGTGGCCGTGATAATAGAAGGAGCGAGTCGAGAGGAGATTTCAAGAAGAGAAGGTACAACAATGATAACGTGAAGACGTCAGCACCAACTATTTCTAGGGGAGGAGAACGAGCACCGGTCGTATGTTACAAATGCTGGAAAGAGGGACACATCAGCCCAAACTGCCTACAACAGTTCAAGGTATGTTATAACTGTGGAAAGAAAGGTCATATAGCTAAAAATTATCTTATTGCGAAACCAAGTTCAACGGGGATAGTGACTCCAAAGGCTTTTCCGGACAAGTCAAAGTCAGTGGTTCCTGGAAGGGCGTTTGTCGTGACTGTCCAAAACACGAGGAACCCGAACGAGGTGATCACGGGTAGGCTAATCATAAACTCTTGCGAAGTTTATACCTTATTAGATACCGGTTCTACCCATTCTTTTATCTCTCCTGCTTGTGCTCAACGTTTGAACTTGACTCCGGAGAAATTATACCTTGACTTATCTGTTGAAACTCTGTTAGGAGAAACTTTCGTTACATCTACTGTTTATAAATCTTTCTTAATTCAAGTTGGTACCATCACATTACCTGCCGATCTTATTTCGTTGAAAATTCTTGCATTTGATGTGATTTTAGGGATTGATTGGTTAACCACGCATCATGCTAAAATTGATTATTTTCCTAAGGTTGTTAGTTTTCATATTCCTAACCAACTTGTTATGCGAATTCAAACAACTAAACCATTAAAGTCAATCACTGTCATTTCAAGCCATAAAGCTATTCGTTCATTGAAAAACGGATGTCAAGCTATCTTAGCCCATGTCACGGACTTGAACAAAAACACGTCAGATTTGAATAAAATTTCTGTTGTTAATGAATTTCCTGACGTATTTCCTGAAGAACTTCCCGGTCTATCCCCAGAACGTGAAGTTAATTTCTTTATTGACCTTGAACCTGGCACAAAGCCCATTTCTAAAATTTCATATAGAATGGCTCCTATTGAACTTCAGGAGTTAAAGGTCCAACTACAGGAGTTGTTGGACATCAGTTTTATTCGTCCTAGTACATCTCCTTGGGGTGCTCCGGTGTTATTCGTAAAGAAGAAAGATGGTAGTATGCGACTTTGTATCGACTATCGGGAATTGAACCATGTCACCATCAAGAATAGGTATCCACTACCTCACATTGATGACCTGTTCGACCAATTGCAAGGAGCACAATTCTTTTCAAAGATCGATCTTCGTTCTGGATATCATCAGTTGAAGATTAAAATTGAGGATATTCCAAAGACTGCCTTCAGAACTCGGTACGGGCATTACGAATTCTTAGTCATATCTTTTGGATTGACTAATGCTTCTGCTGCTTTCATGGATATGATGAACCGTGTATTCAAGGAATATTTGGATCAGTTCATTGTTGTCTTTATTGATGACATTCTCATCTATTCCAAAAGTCGTGAAGATCATGAGCGCCATTTGAAGCTGATATTGCAAAGGCTTCGTGAAAATAAGCTATATGCCAAATTAAAGAAATGCGAGTTCTGGCTTGAGGAAGTAGCATTCCTTGGGCACGTGGTGTCAAAACATGGAGTATCTGTCGACTCGGCAAAGATTGAAGCCATACAAAGTTGGGAGCAACCAAAGTCGGTGACCAAAGTACGTAGCTTTATGGGCTTAGCTGGTTTTATCGGAGATTCGTGGAAGGATTTTCTCGAATCGCTACTCCGTTAACTCAGCTGACTCATAAAGATACAAAATTCGTAAGGAGTGAGGAATGCGAGAAGAGTTTCCAAGAACTCAAGAGGAGACTCATTTCGGCACCTGTTCTGACAATACCATCTGGTTCGGATGGATTTGTTATCTACAGCGATGCTTCAGGCAAAGGGTTAGGATGTGTTCTCATGCAACATGGGAAAGTCATAGCCTATGCCTCGCGACAACTCAAAGAATATGAGAGGAATTATCCTACTCATGATTTGGAGTTGGCAGCAGTCGTTTTCGCGTTGAAGATTTGGAGACACTACCTATATGGGGAGAAAGTGGAGATCTATACAGATCATAAAAGCCTCAAATATTTCTTCACCCAAAAGGAACTCAACATGCGACAACGACGTTGGCTTGAGCTGTTGAAAGATTACGATCATACCATCCAATATCATCCTGGAAAAGCAAACGTAGTAGCTGACGCATTGAGTAGAAGATCATATGCGGGTACGAGTGCAATGTTGTTAACACAAAGGCCCATTTTGTATGACTTGCAAAGGATGGAGATAGAGATGAAGGCTCCAAGTACCCACATGATGATATCAAATATACGAGTAGAACCGACTTTAATCGATAAAGTTAAAGCTGCTCAAGCTACGGACATGGAGCTGATGCGTATGAAGAAGAAAGTGCAAGAAGGTGCTATTCCAGAAGCAAGAATCGATGAAGAAGGAATACTTTGAGTCAACTCCAGACTTTGTGTTCCTAACGATTTTGACTTGAAGCATAGAATCATGATGGAGGCACACAACACACCGTTTGTAATCCTTCCTGGGAGTACCAAAATGTATCACGATCTTCGACATACATTTTGGTGGAGCAATATGAAAAGAGAGATCGCGGAGTTTATCTCGAGGTGTTTAACTTGTCAACGTGTAAAGGCGGAGCATCAAGTACCAAAGGGACCGTTGAAACCACTTGAGATTTCGAAATGGAAGTGGAAACACATTACTATGGATTTTGTTACGGGTCTTCCCAAGGTTTCTCAAGGCATATATGCGATTTGGGTCATTGTTGATAGATTAACCAAGTCTGTTCATTTCTTACCTATACGTGAGACTTATTCCCTTGAACATCTTGCTAGTATGTACGTGAATGAGATTATGAGATTGCATGATATGCCAGTATCCATAGTTTCGGATCGTGACCCAAGATTCACTTCACAATTTTGTGTTAGCTTTCAGAAAGCTATGGGCACGGATACCATCCTTAAACGGATGGGCAATCAGAGAGGACTATTCAAACTCTTGAAGATCTATTAAGACTTTGTGTCCTAGATTTCAAAGGGAATTGGGATAAGTACCTACCATTGGTGGAATTCTCTTACAACAACAGTTATCAGACAAGTATAGGTTTGGCTCCATTCGAGGCATTGTATGAAAGAAAATATCGTTCTCCAGTATGCTGGGACGAGGTGGGTAAAACAACATTGTTGGGACCAGAGTTGGTACGAATGACTACAGAGAAGATCCAAACGATTCGACAACGTATACAAACGGCACAGGAACGACAAAAGAGTTATGCGGATCTTCATCGGAAGGACATGGAATTTAATATTGGGGATCATGTATTATTACGTGTTGCACCATGGAAGGGAGTTACAAGATTTGGGAAGAGAGGAAAGCTCAATCCACGATTTGTTGGTCCATTTGAAATTCTTGACCGAATAGGAAATGTGGCCTATAGACTCGCATTACCTCCAAGTATGTCTCGTGTTCATAATAGTTTTCACATATCTATGCTTCGTAAATATGTTAAAGACCCGAACCACATTATTGAGTTAGAACCAGACGAGATAGCCGAAGATTTAACGTACGAGGAGGTACCAGTTAAGATCTTGGATAGGAAAGAGCATGTCTTACGCACGAAGGTTATACCACAAGTTAATGTTTTATGGAGAAACCATGCTATTGAAGAAATGACCTGAGAGTTAGAATCAGAAATGAAAGCGAGGTATCCCCACCTTTTCGAAACACCAGGTACGTACGTCAATTTCGAGGACGAAATTTCATAAGGAGGGGAGGTTGTAAGACCCCAACTTATTAATGAATAAAATTAAATTTTCTCTAATTATTATTGTGAATAATAAGGTGTTAATTTGATATAATATTTTGGTTATGGGTGAAATATATACATTTTGCAAAATAAATAAGTAGTTATAAAATATTCATTTTGTCGGGAAATATTCGTTTGGTCGTGAAATATTCTTTCTGTCGGAGAATATTTGTACGACGGCGCAGCTATTTGTGGGCCCCATAACAGAAAACGTTTGGATGAAGATAACGACAAAAATTAAGTTTTTATAAATAATGGCGTAGTTGTTACCGTTAACACTGTTGGAATACCCGGTGGTTAAAATAGAGTAATACGCGTGGTTGCACAGTAGCACACGGATTGCACAGTATTTTTGAATTATTGATTCTTACGAAGGAAGGCACTACTCAATAATTGTTACAGTAGTTACTGTTCAATATTTTATTTTATTGATTTAATAATTCCTACATTGATATTTTATATTATTATTGTTTCAATAATTGTCACTGCACAGTATTTCTCATTATCAGATCAATAATTCATATTATTTGAATAATATTATTAGATAGCATTATTGGTAATGTCAAGAAAGTTCTGTCTAAGGAGAGGTTTGGTCACCTAATTGCGCGTCAGTAAGGAGAAATTCTTATTGGAAAGCCCCCTCTTTCCTGTGAACGGTCTGGTTGTCATAAATGTGATTCTATAATATTAATTGTGAATAATTAATTATTGATTCATATGATAAGGAAATATTTATTTTATGTGAATATAAATGTTGGATATATTTTGTGGTTAAAAATGAAGGAGTTAATGTTGAGGTGTTTTATCAATATTTTTGTCGGAATGGAGGTATTAAAAATCAATCAGGGTTTTTGAGATATATTGCGGGGGTTATAATTTTTAATCCGACCGTTGGATCGTTGTGATTTTTGGATATGTTATACATATATAAGTTGAGTATATATCCACAAATTTTGAACCGTTAAAAATGAACGTATGATTTGTTATGAATTTTAAGAGATTGACTGGTTCAAAAATTGTTGAAGTTTCGGAATTTATCATTTTGGTGGAAAATTCTAGAATTGGTGGGTCCCACTTTTGGTTGGTGAAAATGTGTTGAGATTTTTATTCAAATGTGGTGGGTGAGAATAGTAGCAGGTAAAGCCATCAGGTTGCAGGTTAAGTCTGCTTCGGCGTACTAACATTTTCCTATAAATAGAGGGCTAAGTTAGAATTGAAAATCACACCAGAAACAAATTTTCTCTTTTTCTCTCTCTAGATTATTGAGTGTATTTTGTGAGTATTTAGATACTTTATGAGTTTCTATTCATCAGTGCAAGTTTCCTTCAGTATTATACCGATATTCCGATCAGAAGTACTGATATTTTGAGGTAAGGGGTGTTATATTCTTCTTAAAATGATATTTTCTTCAATATCATTATACTGAAATGTTGGTATGAACTTTTTATCAAATTTAGAACTTTTTGTGTCGGGGTTACTATTCACGTATACGGAACTATTCACGAATACGACACTATTCACCGAAAAATGAAATTTTCTTCTTTTTGTCCAAGTTGTCTATTATGGTTACTATCTTTGATTGTATCCATATTTTGATCTTTATTTTTGAATTCTGCTTTAAAATTGGTTATTATGGAGTATTACTGAATTTGGATAAACTGTAATACGAATCCCTAATATTTGTTCTTTTATCTCACTGGATTTGTTTTTTTTAAATATTTTTTATCATCCTCAGTCCTAAATGATGATACTACTGAATATCTTTGGCCTGTAATGCAAAGATGTATGATTATCAGATGAATATCTTTGGCCTGTAGTGCAAAGATGAACAGGTGTTGAGATGAACATAAGCAACTGGTGATACAAATGAATATCTTTGGCTTGTAGTGCAAAGATGAATGTTTGATTCAAGATGTATATTGATTGATGTTACAGGGATAAAATATATATTGATGATGGACTTTTAAATCTTAGAAGATAGTAGAATTCTTTCTCTACTTGACTCTTCTAATGGATTGCTATTTTCGCTGTAGTTGTTGATCTAAAACTTGCTGTCGATTATATTCTATCAGATTTTTTCCCGTTGAATACTAATGATAATTTGTTGTATATTATCTTAGTCATAATATTCTTTACTGGGCTAGTTGAGCTCACCCTTTTTGTTCCATTTTTTTCAGGAGGCGAGAATATAGCGAGAACTAGTCGGGGTACGGAGTGATGTTTTTAGTCAGTGGTGTTAGCAGTCCTCACTATTTTATAAAATAGTGTATCAATAATTGTAATGAGGACTCCTTTTGAGTTTTTATACTCTCTATTTGTATTCAAACTCACAGTATATGTGTTGTCGTATTTTGCACGACAATTGTATTACTGAGGTTACATTTATTTTTTGTACCATGTATTTGGCGACTCAGAATGAGTGATGTATACCTGTTTTGGGGGCGTCAGAACATACATCTTGTTGCATGCAGCTAAAACATCTTAATCCCTTTTTGACTACATATAGTCGGGATTTACATTTAAACTGCCCTTATCTACAAAAGTCGGGCTCAAAAGTATCATCCCCTTAGTATACAAAAGAGTGGTACATCATAACACTAAAGACATAATACTAAAATACTTATACTAAACAGACACATCATAAGACTCAGTCAAATTACTGGAGAAGCATGCCCCGCCTTTTGGCGCTGCGAAGCTCCTCATCCCCGATGTCCAACATCCTTTTTCGAACTTGCTTCCACCTTCATCTACAGGGTGTAGTTGCACCCTTTGCTTCCAACGTCCAAATGCAGATTCGAACGCGTAGTTCGTCTTATCCATCTTGGCATCTCTGCCCCTAACCTCATTTTCCAGCTCATAGACTCTGCCTAAGGCCATATCCCTTTGTTGTTCAGCCCTCACTTGGTCAGCCTTCAGGACTTCTATCTCATGCCTGAGGATAACATTCTCCTGCCTTAGGGCCTCCTTCTGGCAGACAGTGCCATAAAGGTTATGACCAATCTCTACATTCTTTGCTATGGTATGCACAACCAGGGACTCGAACAGTTCTATAGATGCTTGTTGTTCCTCTCTTTCCCCCTCTAATTCTTGGACTCGATTTTCCAGTTTAAAATTCTTGAAGGTTACTTCCACGAGAGCATCAACTTCTTCTATAAAGGGTCCTTCGGAGAAACCCCCAATATGCTCCTCTGGCTCTTCTGATTTTACCTCCTCCTTAACTCGACTGGATTCCGCTATCTCAGGCATCTACAAAACATATATAACAAACTTGATAAGTTTACATACAACATTATCAAGTAATCACATTTAAACTTTTTATTTCTTTAAACAATGAATTTTCCATAATTCATCTACTATACTCGAAATGAGTTTAACAATTCCTCTTAAGGTCATAATCCTAAGGTATTTTACCCCATTCCTAAGGTTTATAACCTAACAGCTTTGATACCAACCAGTGACGCCCCCAAATCCGGGTTATCTTTAACTCGGGTTTGGTGCTCATGATTCTAGAATACCCATTCATACTAAATTAAAACTGTCTTAAATTACATAAACATCGAACTTAAATCCTAGGTTCTAGAGACCTTTACATTCAATACAAACCAAATATTATTACATCATAGTGCTACAGTATTTATTACATGTACTACTTAGGTTCCTTTAAGCACAGGTGCTTAATAAATGACTACTCAACAACTTTGCCATTTCCTTTGTCTTTTCCAGATGGACTGGCAACCTCAGTTTTAACTAAAAACATTATATTTAACGCAAGGGTGAGCAACAAGTTTTCCCAGCAAGGAAATAAGCAGCTAAATATAAGGGAACAGAAATATTACAGTAATGAGGATATCATACAGGAGGTATAGAACAAAGTAATTCTTAAGAGTGTTGAGTCAAAAGTCAGGATTTATCATGCTGTAAGGTCAAATGACCAGTGAACTCTATACTAGAATTTATAGTAATAATACTGCAATCCATGAATACAAACAGTTGTAAAAGCTGTTTTATATCCTAGACTCGTACTTCAGTGGATCAGCCTAAGTACCCTATATTGTGCACAACATAACAGTCTAATAACACTTTACATGTCCTTCGGAATCATATGTCCGGTACAATATGTCCCTATAAAAGGGTTGTTTGTTCACAACATTATACAAGAGTCCATACCACAACAAAAATGGTTTGGAAAGCATTAACTGATAGTTCATGAATAATATCAATATATCTCAACATTTGTCTAACCGAAGTAATGGTATTGACATTCTTTCAATGTAAACTCATTCAAGATAGAAAAGTTGATATACTATTCTTTTGAAGCTGATTGGAATAAAAAGGCTATTTAACCTTATATTATTCATAAATAAGGACAGACGGTTCAGAAATTAAAGAACTTGTCCACTGCAGAATAATTGCTCAATAAAGAGTAAGAGTTAGAAACTTGCCTTGTTCGTAGTCTATTGTTTAGGATTTCAGCTTAACAAGCATGTTAATCACATAGCTAAGTTATATAGTTTGTAAGCTCACATATCACATAGCTTGTAGTTAAATTCTTATTTTTGATACATTTTTCAAATATCTCATCCATGCTTTCACAAGAGACATTTTTTACTTTGATGGGTTTCAACAAGTAATAGAAGTCACATTACAGTTATTAATCAAACATGTTAGTAGTCATGGATAGATTTCTTATATGTCACACATTTTTTAAATATCTCATCCATGTTCTTATCTTCACCATTTTTCTCTTTAATGGTGCCACACAATAAATATATAGCTTATATTTTATTAGGATTTAACACATAAGTGTTTCATGTCTTGTTTATGGAAATTTTAGCATATAGGATGCTTAGTTTATAATCTTAAAGGTATTTCTAATTTACATGGTTAACTTTTGTCTATCCCATAATTTAAAACTTTATTTCCATACTAGTGCATTAATTATCTCTATTTTTTTACATGATATCTTAAAACAGTCCCTTGGTAGTTAAAACAGTCCCAATTTGGCTTTACAACCTTCAATATTAAATGTTTCCCCTCTTTGAGTTTGTTAACAACATTTAGGTATTTTATAGGTTTATTTCTACCTACTAGTGTGCTAAAGCTAACAAGTTTTAAGTTTATACCCAAAATAGTTCCTCATAACTGGTCATGCCTATAGCCAAGTGTTGTTTGGCCCTGCAGTCAGAACATTGTCTTAACAGTCTTAAGTATAATATAACTACTAAGTTATTTACATAGAACTGTAACTATACATACTTATTTAGTTAATTTCTCAAGTTACATTTCTAGTCTAAACTAGACTGCCCAAAATTATTTCAGCAACAACTCACAGCTGTAGCTCTCATTGTCAACTGCTGCTAAAAATGGGCAGTAGATTCTCTTCCTTAACTAGCCTACTCATGCCCCTTTACATTTTACAAAGATTTTGCAATAGTCTTACACTAATATATGTCTTTTAAAATAAAACTTATCAGTTATATTATTTCCTATTAATACCAGCCAAAAAAGTATCTAAAACAAGATGGACCAACAATCAAATAACTGTTTCAATTGCTTAAGATCTTTATCCATGTGGTGGCAACCACTACTGTTATGGATAGCTGTTCAAAAGACCGAGACCCATCCCTCAACTTGTTATATTTTGGAAAATTGCAATACAAGTTAACTAATAACCCACCAGCAGTTTATATATAGCAGCTCAACACCCACATAGTAGTCCTCAAATCTATACTAGGCCTTTTAGGCTAAATGATCAAAACAGTCCTTAAGTTTTTAACACAAGGATTAATATAGCATGTACATACTATGTTTCATGATTTAAAGACCCTAATACCAGCCATCCTGTGTTGACACTATAACAGTTTTAGACTAGCAATTTGGTCATCGTTTATCACACCAAAACAGTAGCAAGCACTGATATATATGCCTTTCTAACACAAAAACATTTTATCTACCATATTTTCATGGTTTAAAGCATCTAGAGGCAAGGTCCTCAAGTTTAAAATCAAAACATCCCCTCAATCTCTTAATCACAAGGGTTATAAAATCATGCACTTGATATAAACTATATATTCATGATTTAAAGACTTGTATACAAGGTATTAGTACTCAAACATAGGCTTCCAAAATAGTTTTGTCGAAACTAACTATTTCAGTCCAAAGTGGTTTAGCACAGCATACCAGTCCAGTCCTATTGCACTAACAGTTAGTATAGCATAAGGATTTTCACAGCCAGTTAACACATCACATAGCACAGTAACAATATAGCATAGCAGTCATTTTGGCACACAACAGTTAATATAGCAAATTTTAAAGTCCAGGATAGTCTTTATGCCCATTTCAAGCCTTTTTGGCAAGGTATGATACTAAGTTGCCAAAACAGTCTTTAAGCTTCTAGTACAAGGATTAACACATCATACATATGCTATATAACAAATGTTCATGATTTAAGAATCTAAATACAAGGTTTCTAGCTTTGGTTTTAAAACAGCCCCCTTATAGGCCTTAAAGTAATATAAGGTAGCATGCTTGGGCAACATGGAAACAAGGACTGCCTATTATGAATATATTAGAGGTAAGGTATGATCATCATAATAAACTTCTAATAACAGTCCACATAGCATTGTCATAGCACAGTAGTGAATTTTAGACATAACAGTCCATTATGCCTATTCCAAGCTTTTTAGGCAAGGTTTTGACAATAAATCACCAAAACAACCCTGAAGTTTACAACCCAAAGGTTTCCACATCATGTATATGCTATATAATATATGTTGATGATTTAAAGAGTCTACATACAAGGCTTTCAACTTTAGTTCATCACAGCCCTTCATAGGCTTCAAATTAATATAAGAAAGCATGATTTGGAAAAATCTAGTTACCAAGATAACATGATTAAGCAACAAGTAAACCCAAAATTGGTTAATTACATAATATCTAGTAGGTATTTCTTTCATATGGATGGCTTATTTTAGCTACTTCTTAGACAGTCCATGACCACACCTCTTTAGACATTAACATTCTTATTATGTAACTTTAAATGGTCATCATGAGTAGCTTTTAAAGATTAAGGTAGTTATCACCATTTATAACACAACAAGTATACTAGAAACAATTCATAAATATCACAAGAAAAGCTTTTAATAACAGTCAACAATAACCAATTACCTAGTGCATGACCTTTTTATAAGAACAACCCCTTTTCTAATGAAATTTAAGTTTATGTTAAGTAGTTCAACCTAACTGTAGAAGGCTAGTTTGGTTTAAATGGCTCAATCAAGAATCATATACTTCATACTCATACAACCATGTGAAGCATTAATAATGCAAGAGTCAGAACACTAACACAAAATAATCCCACTTAGACCTTCTAAGCGTGGCAAGTTATAATTATTTTATGCTAAGGCAAAACTGAACTTGAAGCACCTTTACAATGTAAAAATATGGACATAAGATTTTGCTTGACTGCACTCCCTTAATAACACAGTTGATACCAAAAGTCTGTTAACAGACATTTTACCAAACAGTTGGGGTACAGTTTCAAATCTACCCATACAATACCTATATTCTTAGCTTAGTGATCCCAGCCTTATGGCTTAAAACAACAAGAAGCATAGAACTATACTAAACATTCTCAATCACAGAGCCCAAAGTAGCATTGAAACAGTCATGGTGAAAATTAATTCAATAGCTATTCAAATCATTAATAGTTCAGTGCTACTATTTAGAGAGATACATGATCGAATGGAAAAGGTTTAGAATGGCCAGTATGAAGCTTACCTTGTTAGTTTAAAGGTCACAAGTATTTTGAGCTGCTCAGTTTCTCCACCTTCCTTAGCCGAACTTCTCCACTCTTTTACTCTATGTAGCTGGTAATGATATGGCTTTTAATCTCTGCTAAGTGGTAAAACATTTAGTTATATAACAGAGCTTTCTCCCTCTCTCGGTCATACAAAGCTTGGTCTTTTATTACTGGTAATCCTATTAGCCCCTACTTGACCCCTACTCAGCCGTACTACTCAGCCTTAGCCTAATTGATTTGGCTCTTTCCCAGCCACCCTACCTTACCTACTACACCTTATCCTCTGCATTCTAAACTGCTACCTGTCTGCTAACTATTTCCTAACTAATCTGTTAACTAAATACTGTTGTCAACAACACAGCCTCAGCTCCTTAGTTTACCCATGTGGCTGCTGGAAAAATCCTAAGGCAAGGCTGAGCAGTGGTTTTATTTTGGGCCTAGTCCCTTTAACCCAAAGTTTTACTTGTTAATTTGCTATACTCTAATGGTTTTACATGATTGGGTTTTGGACAACCATTCCACTCTTTTAACACTTGGGGCTGCCAAATTGGGCTAGCAAATAGACTAGGATTGGTTTTATTTTTAGGCGCAATATCATAATCCACATTCTTAATTTAATTGAAGGAGGCATGCAAACATACATGGCAAAATTACTAAGGCCCAAAGTGGACACTTGAAAAGTTTAACACACATGGAAATTTTATCTATCATATTTCCTTGTTTACCATTAAATAATTTAATATACATAATAATCTAATAAATAAAAGTTTTGTCACCATAAGAAGTAAAAAAAAAATTCATACACAAAATTTGGCATTATATTAATTGAATCTTACAAAGGATTTTCTAAGTCATTACATTTTCTACTCAGTCAAGAATCTGAAATGGACCAATAAATCGTGAATTGAGCTTTCCTCTCTTCCCAAATCTTGTAACTCAACACGCAACAATACATGATCCCCAATATTAAATTCCACGTCCTTTCGATGAAGATCCGCATAACTCTTTTGTCAATCCTGTTCTGTTTGTTTACGTTGTCGAATTATTTGAATCTTTTCTGTAGTAATACGTACCAACTCTGGTCCCAACAATATTGCTTCACCCACCTCATCCCAACATATTGGAGAGCGACACTTTCGTCCATACAATGCTTCGAATGAAGCCACACCTATACTTGTCTGATAACTGTTGTTGTAGGAGAATTCCACCAATGGTAAATACTTATCCCAACTCCCTTTGAAGTCTAGGACACAGAGTCTTAATAGATCTTCAAGAGTTTGAATAGTTCTCTCTGATTGTCCATCCGTTTGAGGATGGTATGCCGAACTGAATCGTAAATCCGTGCCCATAGCTTTCTGCAAGTTAACCCAAAATCGTGAAGTGAATCTTGGGTCACGATCTGAAACTATGGATACTGGCATTCCATGCAATCTCACAATCTTATTTACGTACATACGAGCAAGACGTTCAAGGGAATAAGTCTTCTGTATTGGCAAGAAATGAGTAGACTTAGTTAATCTATCAATAATAACCCAAATTGCATCTATGCCTTGAGAAACCTTGGGATGACCCATAACGAAATCCATAGTAATCTGTTCCCACTTTTATTTTAGAATCTCAAGTTACTGCAATGGACCCTTTGGCACTTGATGCTCCGCTTTTACACGTTGACAAGTTAAACACCTCGAGATAAACTTCGCGATCTCTCTCTTCATATTGTTCCACCAAAATGTATGTCAAAGATCACGATACATTTTGGTACTTTCAAGGTGAATTGCAAACGGTGTATTGTGTGCCTCCATCATGATTCTATGTTTCAAGTCAGAATCGTTAGGAACACAAAGTCTGGAGTTGACTCGAAGTATTCCTTCTTCATCGATTCTTGCTTCTGGGATAACACCTTCTTACACTTTCTTCTTTATACACATCAGCTCCGGGTCTGTGGTTCGAGCAACTTTAACTTTATCGATTAAAGTTAGTTCTATGTGTGTACTTGACATCATCACATGGGTCTCCGGAGTCTTGAATTCTATCTTCATCTTTTGTAAATCACACAAAATGGGCCTTTGTGTTGACAACATCGCACTCGTTTCTGCATATGATCTTCTACTCAATGCGTCAGCTACCACGTTCGCTTTTCTAGGATGGTATTGAATGGTATGGTAATAATCTTTCAACAGCTCGAGCCAACGTCGTTGCTGCATGTTGAGTTCTTTTTAGGTGAAGAAATATTTGAGGCTTTTATGATCCGAATATATCTCCACTTTCTCCCCATATAGATAGTGCCTCCAGATTTTTAACGCAAAAATGACTGCTACCAACTCTAGATCATGAGTAGGGTAATTTCACTCATATTTTTTGAGTTATCGTGAGGCATAGGCTATGACCTTCCCATGTTGCATGAGAACACATCCTAACCCTTTGCCTGAAGCATCGCTGTAGATAACAAATCCATCCGAACCAGATGGTATTGTCAGAACAGGTGCCGAAATGAGTCTGCTCTTAAGCTCTTGAAAACTCTTCTCGTATTCCTTGCTCCATACTAATTTTGTATCCTTCTAAGTCAGTTGAGTTAACGGAGTAGCGATTCGAGAAAATCCTTTCACGAATCTCTGATAATAACCAGCTAAACCCAAAAAGCTACGTACTTCGGTCAGCAACTTCGGTTGCTCCCAACTTTGTAATTGCTTCAATCTTTGTCGGGTCAACAGATACTCCATGCTTTGACACCACGTGCCCAAGGAATGCTACTTCCTCAAGTTAGAACTCGTATTTTTTTAGCTTGGCATATAGCTTATTTTCACGAAGCCTTTTAAGTACCTGCTTCAAATGGTGCTCATGATCTTCATGGCTTTTAGAATAGATGAGGATCTTATCAATAAAGACAACAACGAACTGATCCAAATATTCCTTGAACACACGGTTCATCATATCCATGAAAGCCGTAAGAGCATTAGTCAATTCAAAAGACATGACTAGGAATTCATAATGCCCGTACCGAGTTCTAAAGGCAGTCTTCGAAATATCTTCAGTTTTAATCTTCAGCTGATGATATCCAAAATGAAGATCGATCTTTGAAAAGAATTATGTTCCTTACAACTGGTCAAACAGGTCATCAATACGAGGTAGCGGATACCTATTCTTAATGGTGACATGGTTCAATTCCCGATAGTCAATACAAAGTTGCATACTCCCGTCTTTCTTCTTTACGAATAAAATAGGAGCACCCCGAGGAGATGTACTAGGACGAATGAAACCGATGTCCAACAACTCCTGTAGTTGGACCTTTAACTCCTGAAGTTCAATAGGAGCCATTCGATATGGGGTTTTAAAAATGGGTTTTGTGCCAGGTTCAAGATTAATAAAGAATTCAACTTCAAATTCTGGGGGTAGATTGAAAAGTTCTTTAGGAAATACGTCAAGAAATTCACTAACAACAGAAATATTATTCAAATCTGACGTGTTTTTGTTCAAGTCCATGACATGGGCTAAGAAAGCTTGACATCTGTTTTTTTATTAAACGAATGGCTTTATAGTTTGATATAACAGTGATTGACTTTAGTGGTTTGGTTGCTTGAATTCGTATAACAGTTTGGTTAGGAATATGAAAACTAACAACCTTACGAAAATAATCAATTTTGGCATGATGAGTAGTTAACCAATCAATCCCTAAAATCACATCAAAAACAAGTATCTTTAAAGAGATAAGATCAACAGGTAATGTGATGGTGCCAACTTGGATCAAACAAGATTTATAAATAGTAGATGAAATGACAGTTTCTGCCAACGGAGTTTCCACAGATAAGTCAAAGTCTAATTTCTCCGGAGTCAAGTTTAAACGTTGAGCACAAGCAGGAGAGATATATGAATGAGTTGAACCGGTATCTAGTAAGGTGTAAACTTCGCAAGAGTTTATGATTAGCTTATCCGTGATCACCTCGTTCGGGTTCCTCGTATTTTGGCCAATTACGACAAACGCTCTTCTAGGAACCGCTGACTTTGATTTGTCTGTGACAGCCTTTTGAGTCACCATCCCCGCTGGACTTAGTTTTGCTACAGTACAATCCCGAGCGATATGTCCTTCCTTTCCACAGTTATAACATACCTTAAACTATTATGGACAGTTTGGGCTGATGTGTCCCTCTTTTCCACATTTATAGCTTACGACCGGTGGTCGTTCTCCTCCCTTAGAAACAGTTGATACTGGTGCTGACGTCTTCACATTGTCATTGTTGTACCTTCTCTTTTTATAATCTCCCCCCGACTCGCTTCTTCTATTATCATAGCCACGATTACCACCATAGTGGTTACCGCTTTTGTCCGTATTTTTTCCTCCCCGCTGGTTATCATTATTCCGTTGATTGCTGCCATCGGTATGACCCTGGTTGTGATCCCTCGGTTAAACGTACTCATTATCTCGCTTTAATAATTGAGCCCTGTTGACAACATCTGAATATAGAGAAAATTTATGAGAAATGAGATATTGACGGGTGTCGGGTTTCAGACATCTCAGAAACATCTGCGTCATACGTTCCTCATTTTCTACCAAATGAGGTGCAAACCTGGATAACTCCGTGAACTTCGCCTCGTACTGGGACACCGTCATGTTATTTTGTTCCACTCTAATAAACTCCACCTCCTTCATATGACGAATACTTTCAGGAAAGTACTTGTCATTGAACAGTTTTTGAAATGTTTCCCAAGACATGTTGAGTGCGGCTGGCTGGGTACGCTTCACAGATTCCCACCAGTAATCTGTCTTACCACAGAACATAAAGGTGGCAAGTGAAACCTTCTGTTCCTCCATGCATCCCAAGACATCGAATATCTTGGTAATTTGCTTGACCCACGTTTCTGCCTTAATTGGATCCGACTTTCCCCAGAATTTTGGTGGTCCCAACTCTTTGAACTGCTTGGCTGTGACAAACCACGCGTTGCTATCATTTCCTCCTATATTTTGTACACGAGTCTCCCTCGTCTGATTTTGCATGAATTACAAAAAGCTTTTAAACATCCCATCGTTCATCGTCTGATCAGTGGCGTTGTTTACAGGAAGAACATTGTTGTCCCGTTGCACGTTCTCCTGATTGGTGATTAAAGGTGTCTCCACGGTCTCACTTACTCCATTGTTAACATTCTCAGTTGTCATTCTCAAATACTGCCATAAAACAAGGGTTAATTAAAGAAATTAACATATCACCTAATATCCCTATATTCTGACCAACCAACAAATAAGCTTAGGTAGGACACATTAGCGAAGGATTTACTTGTCTCTCCTCACCTAGTTCTATTCCCCGATCTCTGCCAGAGACCATATCCCTAAGCTCTGATACCAACTGTGACATCCCCAAAATAGGTATACATCACCCATTCTGAGTCGCCAAAAATATGGTACAGAAATAACTACAACTTTATTAATACAATTATCGTGCAAAATACGACAACACATAAACTGTGAGTTAAAATACAAATATTATCTTCTAGACAATATCCACACTCAAATAAGTCCTCATTACAATTATTGATATACTATTTTAAAAAATAGTGAGGACTATAATAACAACTGCCTTGGAACATCACTCCACACCCCGACTACTTTTCGCTATATTTCTTGCTTCCTGAGAAGAAAAATGGAACAAAAAGGAAAAAGGGTGAGCTCAACTAGCCCAATAAATAATATTATGACTAAGATAATATAAAATAAATTATCGTTAGTCCTCAACAGAGAAAAATATGATAGAATATAATAGACAATAAGTTTTAGATCAACAACTGCAGCGGAAACAACAATCCATTAGAAGAGTTAAGTAGAGAATTGATTCTACTATCTTCTAAGATTTAAAAGTCCATTCATCAATATTTTATCCCTGTAACATCAATCAATATACATCTTAAATTAAATATTCATCTTTGCACTACAGGCCAAAGATATTCATCAGTTGGTCATGTTCATCTAAACACATGCACATCTTAGCATTACTGTGACGCCCCCAAAATTAGGTATACATCACCCATCTTGGGTCGTCAGATACATGGTACAGAATACAAATACAACTTACTAATACAACTGTCGTGTACAATACGACAAAACATAACTGTGAGTTTGAATACAATTATTGTCTACTATAGACTATACAAACTCAAAAGGAGTCCTCATTATAATTATTGTCACACTATTTAATAGAATAGTGAGGACTACTAATACTATCATCTGGTCCATCACTCCGTTTCCCAACTCGTCCCAGCTATATTCTCATTTCTTGAAGAGAACAGTGAAAGAAAGGGTGAGCTCAACTAGCCCAGTAAGAAATATTATGACTAAGATAATGCAGAATAAATTATCATTAGCCTTCAACAGTGTTAAACTGATAAAATATAACGAACATTAAGTTTAACTGCAGTGGAACAAGCAATCCATTAAAAGAGTCAAGTAGAGAATAAAATCTACTATCTTCTATGATTTAAAAGGTTTTTCAACACTGTTATCGCTGGGACTCAGCTTAATAAAATAATCCACATCATCGAATCACCCATGCACTACGGCCAAGGATATTCGTGTATTCATTAATGGTCATGATCATGCCAACAACTGTCTATCAATGCACTACGGGCCAATGAGGACTTTGGCCACATCATTTGTAACATTACGGTCAAGATTATACCGAAAAATCCCTGGTCATAATCATACCAAGTCCATCTATGCACTACAGGCCACATATGACTTTCAACATTTTATAAACATGAGGATGATGACAATGATATAAGAATTCAATAAAACAAGTTCAAGAATTAATTTATCCAAGAATTAACAACGTCCAAATTGTCAACATGATACTGCTTTGTGGAGTAAAATTCAAGAATGCTTAGAATAATATTTTCATGAAAAGATACTGGATGAAACGCAATTATCAAGGATATTCCACTAATTTCATGGAGTATAGAAGTTAAAACTTAACCAACTGAGTATAATAAAGAATGGAATAACAAAAGAAATCACTCGGCATGCGATCGACCGCACAGACAGGTTATTCTAACAGAATAATAAATAATGGAACCAGGTCCGGCGTAAACGCACAGACAAGATATTCCGACAGAATAATAAATAATGGAACCAGGTTCGGCGTAAACGCACAGACAGGATATTCTGACAGAATAATAAATAATGGAACCAGGTCCGGCGTAAACGCACAGACATGATATTCCGACAGAATAGTAATAAAGACGGAATCAGGTGTGGTGTAAAACACACAGACAGTATGTTCTAACAGAATAATAACAAGACGGAATCAGGTCCGATGTAAAACACACAGACATGATGTTCTAACAGAACAATAGAAAAAAGTCACCAAGTATAGGGTAGACCACGTATACAGGTTATTCCAACAGAATAATAAGAAATGGAATAACAACAATTCTCTTCATGAATAAGAAAGAGTAACACCCCTTACCGTTTTAAAAAAGAATTGAAATAAGGAAGTAGTTAAGTAGCAGAATACTTTTCTTCTCTCTCTCTCTATAGTTTCTCTCTATAGTTTCTCTCTCTAGAGTTCAGTGAATTCGTAAGAAATAATGAAGGAATGAGCTGCTATTTATAGAAAAATGAAATGCATAGTAACTAATCCATGAACGGTTCAGATTGATTACTTTAATCTGACGGTCCATATTTAAAGAAAAATCTTTTAAATAAAATATAATATATTCTATTTATAGAATAACTTTAATAAAGTATTCTGTTTTATATAAAAAGATGTTTCTGTTTTATTACGTTAATAATACGAATAAAACAAAACTTCATTATCGCTAAATAATTCATATTATTAACTGACAATAATTGAATCAAACTGAGTGACTTCTCACATAAGCATTAATAATCAATACCGTGTGCTACTATTCAACCACACGTATTACTGTACTTTTACTACCGAGTAGTTCAACAGTATCAATGGTAAAACTTCCGCCGTTATTTTTAATAAAATATTTTTGTCGTTTTCTCAATCCGACAATAATTCCGTTGTAGGGTCCACCAATGATTGTGCCGTTGTACGAATATTCTCTGTTAAAACGAATATTCCCCGACCAATCGAATATTATATAACA
This sequence comes from Panax notoginseng, assembly GCA_016801055.1. Lineage (NCBI taxonomy): Eukaryota > Viridiplantae > Streptophyta > Magnoliopsida > Apiales > Araliaceae > Panax > Panax notoginseng. The sequence goes on along the minus strand of CM029014.1, from coordinate 43,802,980 downwards.
ACTTGCGTACTTTGTAAAATTTATAAATATTACCCACAACTATAACATTATATCAAATTAACTCCATAATATTCAAAAATGATATTTTTAGAAAATTCATCTTTATTTATAAAAGTTGGGGTTTTACAACCTCCCCTTCTTATGAAATTTCGCCCTCGAAATTAGGGTATGTACCTGGTATGTCGAAGAGGTAAGGATACCTTGATTTCATTTCAGATTCTAACTCCCAAGTCATTTTCTCAATATCGTGGTTTCTCCACAAACCTTTGACTTGAGGTATAACCTTGGAGCGCAGAATATGTTCCTTCTTATCCAAGATTTGAACAGGAACTTCTTCATACGTCAAATCTTCTGCTATTTCATCCGGTTCTAACTCAATAATGTGGTTCGGGTCTTCCATATATTTACGTAACATGGATATGTAAAAAACGTTATGAACACGAGACATACTTAGCGGTAAAGCGAGTCTATAAGCCACAGTTCCTACTCGGTCGAGGATTAAAAATGGACCGATGAATCGAGGATTGAACTTTTCTCTCTTTCCAAATCTCGTAACTCTTTTCCATGGAGCAACACGTAAGAACACATGATCTCTTATATCAAATTTCACGTCCTTTCGATGAAGATCAGCATAACTCTTTTGTCGATCTTGTGAGGTTTTTATACGTTGTCGGATCGTTTGAATCTTTTCTGTAGTCATACGTACCAACTCCGGTCCCAACAATGTTGCTTCACCCACCTCATCCCAGCATACTAGAGAACGACATTTTCTTCTATACAATGCTTCGAATGGAGCCATGCCAATACTTGCTTGATAACTGTTGTCGTAGGAAAACTCCACCAATGGTAAGAACTTGTCCCAACTTCCCTTGAAGTCAAGGACACAGAGTCTTAATAAATCTTCTAGAGTTTGAATAGTCCTCTCTGATTGTCCGTCTGTAACGACCCCAAAATAGGTCCATTCCATCCAACCTATTCTGAGTCGCCAAATACATGGTACAGAAAATAACTACAACTTTATTACAATAATTGTCGTGCAAAGTACAACAACACATATGCTGTGAGTTTGGATATAAATATATACCAAATGTGACTCATGTCCCAACCGTGTACAACACCTCACAATGATACCTTACATAAAGGTATAGTCAAAAACTGTTTTAGAAATTAGAATCTTTGGGAAGTTCTCAAGGAAACCTTCGTACATGGGAGGCCATGCTTCTAGGCTATGATAGATATCATATGGCCACAGAATTATCCTTGGTTGACCCAATATACCCCAAAGAAAATCGAGAAGATTACTATCATATTCTTCCCAATGGTGAGTCTTCTCTTGACTTATCATTATCTCCACTGTCTCTAATTGAGAATTATACTTCAAACAAACACCAAGATTATATAGGTAGTGCTCGTAAAGATACTCAGCAAGTGGATAAGCACAACCTTGTCTTATGATGACACGAGGTTGTATGTCATTAGACATCTTGTATGATAGTGACAAAACAGCCTTCCAATGTTGGGTTCGCTTCACCCTAGATGATTCACCAAATATAACTACTAAATGATGATCACCGTTCTATTCCCCTGTTACCCCCGCTTGACCCAGCTACACTCTTATTACTTGAAAGGAATTGTGAAACAGAAGGGTGAGCACAACTAGCCCAGTAAAGAATATCATGACTAAAGATAAATAAGTTATCAATAGCCTTCAACAGAATTAAATCAGAGATTTAAAACATATGGTAGATAATAAAACTTTTCAACCATAGTTGCAGTGGAACGAGCAATCCATTAGAAGAGTCAAATAGACCATAAAGTCTATTATCTTCTCCATGTTAAAAGTCCACCGATAATATTTTATCCCTGTAATATCAATCAACAATTCCTGTCCACAATCACGTGTATAACTCATAATCGTAATTGTAGTTCTAAATTCCTTTTCTCATCCAGGACAAAGATAATTTTTATCACCTGAAACATCAAAGATCATGGTTATACCAAATCACAGTTCATGTTCATAATCATACTAATAAATTTATCTTTACACTACAGCCCAAAGATATTCATCAACAAGTCATCTTTGCACTACAGGCCAAAGATATTCAACAACAGGTCATCTTTGCATTACGAGCCAAAGATATTCATCAATAATTCATTTTTGCACTACGGGCCAAAGATATTCGTCAACCGTTCATCTTTGCACTACAGGCCAAAGATATTCATATCTCAAATAAATATATAATCATTTCAGAATTTATATAAACAATAATTATAACCATGTTAATCAATTCATCTCTACACTTAAGCTAAAGATATTCAATTATAAATTCAATGGTCATGATCATGCCAGTTAACAATTCATCTTTGCACTACAGGCCAAAGATATTCCTCAGTCACAATCATACCAATAATTTACCCATCTTTACACTCAAGTGAAAGAGAAATTCAACATCAGGGTTATAAAAATGTTATATATGATAATAAAAACAATATGATCAACAACTACATTTATTTTCAAGAGCAACAATCATAAATCAACGGTAATTTGGTCAGAAAAAGAAACTAATTTTGTCATGAATAATATCCGTGAATAGTAACTCGTGAATAGTAACTCATGAATAGTAACTCATAAATATTACTCCGTATTCGTACATAGTACCGTATACGTAAATAATGTCATATACGTAAATAGTTTCATATACATGAATATTGTCGTATACGTGAATAGTGTCGTATACGTGAATAGTAACCCCGACTCAAAAAGGTTGAAATTCCACAATAAAATCCATACCCATATTTTAGTATAATGATATTGAAAGAATAACATCATTATGAAGAATATAACATCCCTTAATATCACTTACTATCCCTTACTATCCCTTACCTCAAAAGAGCAGTACTTCTGACTGGATATCGGATATGACGCTGAAGAAAACTTGCACTGATGAATAGCAACTCACCAAGTATCTAAATACTCACAAAATATACTCAATAATCTAGAGAGAGAAAGAGAGAAAGCTTATGTTTCTGGTGTGATTTTTAATTCTAACTTAGCCCTCTATTTATAGGAAAATGTTAGCACGCCGAAGCAGACTTAACCTGTAACCTGATGGCTTTACCTGCTACTATTCCCACCCACCACATTTGAATAAAAATCTCAGCATATTTCTTCACCAACCAAGAGTGGGGCCTATCAATTCTAGAATTTTCCACCAAAATGATTAACTCCGAAAATTCAACAATTTCTGAACTAGTCATCTCGTAAAATTCATAACAAATCATACGTTCATTTTTAACGGTTCAAAATTTGTGGACATATACTCAACTTATATATGTATAACATATCAAAAAATTACCATGATCCAACGGTCGGATTAAAAATTATAACCCCTATAAAATATCTTTAAAACCCTAATTTGATTTTTAATACCTCCATTCTGACAAAATTACTGATAAAACACCTAAACATTAATTCCTTCATTTATAACAACATAAATAAATCTATCATTTATATCCACATCAAATAAATATTTCATTATCATATAAATTACTAATTAATTATTCATAAATAATATTACAGAATCACAATAATGATAACCAGGCAGTTCCCAGGAAAGAGGGGGCTTTCCGATAAGGATTTCTCCTTACTGGCGCGCAATTAGATGACCAAACCTCTCCTTAGACAGAACTTTCTAGACATTGCCAATAATGCTATCTAATAATATTATTCAAATAATATGAATTATTGATCTGATAATGGAAAATACTGTGCAGCAACAATTATTGAAACAACAATAATATAAAATATTAACGTAGCAATTATTGATTCAATAAAATAAAATATTGAACAAAAATTACTGTAACAATTATTTAGTAGTGCCTTCTCACGTAAGAATCAATAATTAAAAAAAATACTGTGCAATACCGTGTGCTACTATGTAACTACGCATATTACTGTATTTTAATCACCGGGTATTCCAACAGTGTTAATAGTAACAACTACGCCGTTATTTATAAAAACTCAATTTTGTCGTTTTCTTCATCCGACAGTTATTCTGTTATGGGGTCCACAAATGGTTGCGCCGTCGTACGAATATTCCACGACCAAACGAATATTCCCCGACAACAATGAATATTTTATAACCACTTGTTTATTTAGAAAAATTTTCACATTTCACCCATAACTTTAACTTTTTATCAATTTAACCATTTACTGAATTATAATTATAAGAAAAATTGAATACTTTTATTTCATAAAATTCGGGGTCTTACACCGTTCTTCTGAGGATGATATGCCGAACTATATCGTAAATCCGTGCCCATAGCTTTTTGTAAACTAACCCAAAATCGTGAAGTGAATCTTGGGTCTCGATCAGAAACTATGGATACTGGCATACCATGCAGTCTTACAATCTCGTTTATGTACATACGAGCAAGACGTTCAAGTGTATAAGTTTCTCGTATCGGTAAGAAATGAGCAGACTTGGTCAATCTATCAATAATGACCCAAATCACATCTATACCTTGAGAAACCTTAGGAAGACCGGTAATGAAATCCATGGTAATGTGCTCCCACTTCCATTCTGGAATTTTAAGTGGTTGCAATGGACCTTTTGATACTTGATGCTCCACTTTGACTCGTTGACAAGTTAGACACCTTGAGATAAACAATGCTATCTCTCTCTTCATATTGCTCCACCAAAATGTATGACAAAGATCATGATACATTTTGGTACTTCCAGGATGGATTGCAAACGGTGTGTTGTGCGCCTCCATCATGATTTCATACTTTAAATCAGGGTTGTTAGGAACACAAAGTCTGGAGTTGACTCGAAGTATTCCTTCTTCATCGATTCTTGCTTCCGGCATAGCACCTTCTTGCACTTTCTTCCTCATACGCATCAACTCCAGGTCTGTAGCTTGAGCATCTTTAACTTTATCGATTAAAATTGAGCTAAATGACCTTCTCTTCCACAATTATAACATGCTTTAGACGGCATCGCGCAGTTTAGACTGATGTGCCCCTCCCCTCCGCATTTGAAATATATGATAGGTGGTCGTTCTCCTTCCTTAACAACGGGTGCTGGTGCTGACGTCTTTCCATCATTGTTGAATCTCCTCTTCTTGAAATGACCATTCTTATTGTTTTGGCCCTGATTACCACCGAAGTGGTTACCATTTCTGGCCTGTTGATTCCCTCCACGCTTGTTGTCACCGCTTCGATGACTGCTCTCACTGGTATTATCATTTTGCCGACTGCTCTCTTTTGGTTGCGTTGACTCGTTATCGCGCTCCACTAACTGAGCCCTATTCACAACATATGAATACAAACACAGTTTATGAGAAATAAGATGTTGACGTATCTCAGGTTTCAAACCTCGCAAAAATATTCGCGTCATTCGCTCTTCATTATCCACCAAGTGGGACGCAAATCAGGACAACTCAGCAAATTTAGCCTCATACTGCGACACGGTCATATTATTCTGCTCTAATTTGATGAACTCCATCTCCTTCATGTGACGAACACTTTCGGGAAAGTATTTGTCATTGAACAGCTCTTGGAACTTCTCCCAAGACATCTTCAGTGTGGCAGGTTGAGTATGCTTAATCGATTCCCACCAGTAATCTGCCTCTCCTCGCAACATAAAGGCGGCAAAGGGAAATTTTTGCTCCTCGGAGCATCCCAAGACATCAAATATCTTGGTGATCTACTTTATCCATGTTTCTGCTATAAGTGGTTTTGGCTCTCCCTTAAACTCCGGTGGTCCCAGCTCCTTGAACTGTTTAGCGGTGACCGTCCGAGAGTTTTCAGTGTTTCCACCTATATTTTGGACAAGAGCCGCTCTCGCCTGCTGTTGCATGAACTGCATAAAGCTTCTGAACATTCCATCATTCATCATCTGGTCAGTATTGTTGTTTGCATGTGGATTGTCACCTTCCTGATGCCTATTAGCCTGATTATTGATATGTGGTGAATCAACAGTCGCCTGTGCTCCATTGCTATTCTCAACATTCTCAGATGCCATTTTCAGATACTGCCACAAAACAAAAGTTAATTGATATGTCATATATTATCCTTATATTATGACCGACCAATTAAATACCATGTAAATAAACTTAGGTAGGTCATACTAGCGAAGGAATTCCCCGTCTCTCCCCTCCTAGTTCTATTCTCACATCTTAGCCAGGGATCACATCCCTAAGCTCTGATACCAACTGTGACACCCCTAAAACTAGGTATACATCACCCATCTTGGGTCGTCAGATACATGGTACAGAATACAAATACAACTTACTAATACAACTGTCGTGTACAATACGACAAAACATAACTATAAGTTTGAATACAATTATTGTCTACTAAAGACTATACAAACTCAAAAGGAGTCCTCATTACAATTATTGTCACACTATTTAATAGAATAGTGAGGACTACTAATACTATCATCTGGTCCATCACTCCGTTCCCCGACTCGTCCCAGCTATATTCTCATTTCCTGAAGAGAACAGTGAAAGAAAGGGTGAGCTTAACTAGCCCAGTAAGAAATATTATGATTAAGATAATGCAGAATAAATTATCATTAGCCTTCAACAGTGTTAAACTGATAAAATATAACGAACATTAAGTTTAACTGCAGTGGAACAAGCAATCCATTAAAAGAGTCAAGTAGAGAATAAAATCTACTATCTTCTATGATTTAAAAGGTTTTTCAACACTGTTATCGCTGGGACTCAGCTTAATAAAATAATCCACATCATCGAATCACCCATGCACTACGGCCAAGGATATTCGTGTATTCATTAATGGTCATGATCATGCCAACAACTGTCCATCAATGCACTACGGGCCAATGAGGACTTTGGCCACATCATTTGTAACATTACGGTCATGATTATACCGAATAATCCCTGGTCATAATCATACCAAGTCCATCTATGCACTACAGGCCACAGATGACTTTCAACATTTTATAAACATGAGGATGATGACAATGATATAAGAATTCAATAAAAGAAGTTCAAGAATTAATTTATCCAAGAATTAACAACGTCCAAATTGTCAACATGATACTGCTTTGTGGAGTAAAATTCAAGAATGCTTAGAATAATATTTTCATGAAAAGATACTGGATGAAACGCAATTATCAAGGATATTCCACTAATTTCATGGAGTATAGAAGTTAAAACTTAACCAACTGAGTATAATAAAGAATGGAATAACAAAAGAAATCACTCGGCATGCGATCGACCGCACAGACAGGTTATTCTAACAGAATAATAAATAATGGAACCAGGTCCGGCGTAAACGCACAGAAAAGATATTTCGACAGAATAATAAATAATGGAACCAGGTTCGGCGTAAACGCACAGACAGGATATTCCGACAGAATAATAAATAATGGAACCAGGTCCAGCGTAAACGCACAGACATGATATTCCGACAGAATAGTAATAAAGACAGAACCAGGTCTGGTGTAAAACACACAGACAGGATGTTCCAACAGAATAATAACAAAACGAAACCAGGTCCGGTGTAAAACACACAGACAGGATGTTCCAACAGAACAACAGAAGAATGTCACCAAGTATAGGGTAGACTGCGTATACAGGTTATTCCAACAGAATAATAAGAAATGGAATAACAACAGTTCTCTTCATGAATAAGAAAGAATAACACCCCTTACCGTTTTAAAGAAGAACTGAAATAAGGAAGTAGTTAAGTAGCAGAATACTTTTTTTCTCTCTCTCTATAGTTTCTCTCTCTAGAGTTCAGTGAATTCGTAAGAAATAATGAAGAAATGAGCTGCTATTTATAGAGAAATAGAATGCATAGTAACTAATCCATGAACGGTCCAGATTGATTACTTTAATCTGACGGTCCATATTTAAAGAAAATTTTTTTAAATAAAATATAATATATTCTATTTATAGAATAACTTTAATAAAGTATTCTGTTTTATATAAAAAGATGTTTCTGTTTTATTACGTTAATAATACGAATAAAACAGAACTTCATTATCGCTAAATAATTCATATTATTAACTGACAATAATTGAATCAAACTGAGTGACTTCTCACATAAGCATTAATAATCAATACCGTGTGCTACTATTCAACCACACGTATTACTGTACTTTTACTACCGAGTAGTTCAACAGTATTAATGGTAAAACTTTCGCCGTTATTTTTAATAAAATATTTTTATCGTTTTCTCAATCCGACAATAATTTCGTTGTAGGGTCCACCAATGATTGTGCTGTTGTACGAATATTCCCTGTTAAAACGAATATTCCCCGACTAATCAAATATTATATAGCAACTTGTGTACTTTAAAAAATTTATAAATATTATCCACAACTATAACATTATATCAAATTAACTCCATAATATTCAAAAATGATATTTATAGAAAATTCATCTTTATTTATAAAAGTTGGGGTCTTACAATTACGGCCAAAGATCAATTAAAAATATTTATGACTCCAAAAATCAATTATTTCGGAACTTCAATAATTCATAATAAATAGCTATTTTATCAGAAAAATTCGAATCTAATGTCAATTTCATAGGAAATTCAATTCTCTAAAACTTTGTAGCTTTAAGTTTTTTCAAATTCCAAATAGAAAGTAACCGAAATCCACATACCGACGATTTTACAAGCTATAATCAAATTTCAGTCAAAAATAGGACCCAATGACATGTTTAACATGTTTTTAACATTTATTGTAACAAAAATATTCTTCCTCCTTATTTATTCATATATCACACATTAATCGTAAAAATATCACCATTATTATATTATTAAAATATAATAATATAATTAAATGAATTATTTTATCAGAAAAAATAAAATATCAATTTTTAACAATTGTCACTTTTCTAAAAATTACTCAATTTATATCCAAATAAATATTTTTCTTATCATATAAATCAATAATTAATTATTCACAAATAATATTAGATAATCACAATACTGACAACTAGGTCGTTCCCAAGAAAGAGGGGGCTTTCCTATAAGTATTTCTCCTTACTGGCGCGCAATTACGTGACCAAACCACTCCTTAGACAGAACTTCCTTAGACATTGCCAATAATGCTATCTAATAATATTATTCAAATAATATGAATTATTGATCTGGTAATGGGAAATACTGTGCAGTGACAATTATTGAAATAACAATAATATAAAATATCAACGTAGCAATTATTGAATCAATAAAATAAAATATTGAACAGTAATTACTGTAACAATTATTGAGTAGTGACTTTTTACATAAGAATCAATAATTGGTGCAATACCGTGTGCTACTGTGCAACACCGCGTATTACTGTGTTTTAAGCACCGGGTATTCCAACAGTGTTAACGGTAACAACTACGCCGTTATTTATAAAAAACTTATACTTGTCGTTTTCTTCATCCAATCGCTTTCCGTTATGGGGCCCACACAAGGCTGCGCCGTCGCACGAATATTCCCCGACAGTAAGAATATTCCACGACTAAACGAATATTCCCTGACTACAATGAATATTTTATAACCAATTGCTTAATTAAGATATTTGCGCATTTTACCCATAACTTACCACATTAATCAAATCAACCTTTACTATTTCAAAATAATAAATAGAGAAAATTCAATTTCATTTATAAAAAGTTGGGGCTTACAAGAACGATCACCGGTCGTTTGTTATAAATACGAGAAAGAGGGACACATCAGTCCAAACTGCCTACAACAATCTAAGGTGTGTTATAACTGTGGAAAGGAATATTATATAGTTAGAGATTATCTTGTAGTGAAACCAAGTCCAACGGGGATGGTGACTCCAAAGGCTGTCCCGGACAAGTCAAAGTCTGTGGTTCCTGGAAGGGCGTTTGTCGTGACTGTCCAAAACGCGAGGAACCCGAACGAGGTGATCACGGGTAAGCTAGTCATAAACTCTTGTGAAGTTTATACCTTATTAGATATCGATTCTACCCATTCTTTTATCTCTCTTGCATGTGCTCAACGTTTGAACTTGACTCCGGAGAAATTAGACTTTGACTTATCTGTTGAGACTCCATCAGGAGAAACCTTCATTACATTTACTGTTTATAAATTTTTCTTGATCCAAGTTGGTACCATCACATTACCCGTCGATCTTATTTCTTTGAAAATACTTGCATTTGATGTGATTTTAGGGATTGATTGGTTAACTATTCATCATGCCAAAATTGATTATTTTCGTAAAGTTGTTAGTTTTCATATTCCTAACCAACCTGTTATGTGAATTCAAGCAACCAAACCACTAAAGTCAATAACTGTCATATCAAGCCATAAAGCTATTCGTTTAATGAAAAACGGATGTCAAACTTTCTTAGCCCATGTCACGGACTTAAACAAAAACACGTCAGATTTGAATAATATTTCTGTTGTTAGTGAATTTCCTAACGTATTTCCTGAAGAACTTCCCGGTCTACCCCCAGAATGTGAAGTTGAATTCTTTATTGACCTTGAACCTAGTACAAAGCCCATTTCTAAAACCCCATATTGAATGGCTCCTATTGAACTTTAGGAGTTAAAGGTCCAACTACAGGAGTTGTTAGACATCGATTTCATTCGTCCTAGTACATCTCCTTGGGGCGCTCCTATTTTATTCGTAAAGAAGAAAGATGGGAGTATGTGACTTTGTATTGACTACCGTGAATTGAACCATGTCACCATCAAGCATAGGTATCCGCTACCTCGCATCGATGACCTGTTCGACCAGTTGCAAGGAGCATAATTCTTTTCAAAGATCGATCTTAGTTCTGGATATCATCAGTTAAAGATTAAAACTGAGGATATTTCGAAGATTGCCTTCAGAACTCGGTACATGCATTATGAATTCTTAGTCATGTCTTTTGGATTGACTAATGCTCCTGCTGCTTTCATGGATATGATGAACCGTGTGTTCAAGGAATATTTGGATTAGTTTGTTGTTGTCTTTATTGATGTCATCCTCATCTATTTCAAAAGCCGTGAAGATCATGAACACCATTTGAAGCTAGTACTTCAAAGGCTTCGCGATAACAAGCTATATGCCAAGCTGAAGAAATGCAATTTTTGGCTTGAGGAAGTAGCACTCTTTGGGCACGTGGTGTCATAACATGGAGTATCTGTTGACCCGGTGAAGTTTGAAGTCATACAAAGTTGGGAGCAACCGAAGTTGGTGACCGAAGTACGTAGTTTTCTGGGCTTAGCTGGTTATTATCGGAGATTCGTGGAAGGATTTTCTCGAATTGCTACTCCGTTAACTCAGCTGACTCGGAAAGATATAAATTTCATATGGAGCGAGGAATGCGAGAAGAGTTTCCAAGAGCTCAAGAGAAGACTCATTTCGGCACTTATTTTGACAATACCATCTGGTTCGGATGGATTTGTTATCTACAGCGATGCTTTAGGCAAAGGGTTAGGGTGTGTTCTCATGCAACATGTGAAAGTCATAGCCTATGCCTCGTGACAACTCAAAGAATATGAGAGGAATTATCCTACTCATGATCTAGAGTTGGCAGCAGTCATTTTCGCGTTGAAGATCTGGAGACACTACTTGTATGGGGAGAAAGTGGAGATCTATACAGATCATAAAAGCCTCAAATATTTCTTCACCCAAAAGAAACTTACAATGCGGCAACGGCGTTAACTCAAGCTATTGAAAGATTACGATCATACCATCCAATACCATCCTAGAAAAGAGAACGTAGTAGTTAACACATTGAGTAGAAGATCATATGCGGGTACGAGTGCGATAATGTCAACACAAAGGCCCCTTTTGTATGACTTGCAAAGGATGGAGATAGAGGTAAAGGCTCCAAGTACCCACGTGATGATATCAAACATACAAGTAGAATCGACTTTAATCAATAAAGAAGAAAGTACAAGAAGGTGTTATTCCAAAAGTAAGAATCGACGAAGAAGGAATACTTCGAGTCAACTCCAGACTTTGTGTTTCTAACGATTCTGACTTGAAGCATAGAATCATGATGGAGGCACACAACACACCGTTTGCAATCCATCCTGGAAGTACCAAAATGTATCATGATCTTCGACATACATTTTGGTGGAGCAATATGAAGAGAGAGATCGCGGAGTTTATCTCGAGGTCTTTAACTTGTTAACATGTAAAGGCAAAGCATCAAGTGCCAAAGGGTCCACTATAACCACTTGAGATTCTGAAATAGAAGTAGGAACACATTACCATGGATTTCGTTACGGGTCTTCCGAAGGTTTCTCAAGGCATAGATGCAATTTTGGTCATTGTTGATAGATTAACCAAGTTTACTCATTTCTTGCCTATTCGGGAGACTTATTCCCTTGAACGTCTTGCTCGTATATATGTGAATGAGATTGTGAGATTGCATGGCATGTCAGTATCCATAATTTTGGATTGTGACCCAAGATTCACTTCACGATTTTGGGTTAGCTTGCAGAAAGCTATAGGCACGGATTTACGATTTAACATACCATCCTCAAACGGACGGACAATCAGAAAGGACTATTCAAACCCTTGAAGATCTATTAAGACTCTGTGTCCTATATTTCAAAGGGAGTTGGGATAAGTACTTACCATTAGTGGAATTCTCCTAGAACAACAGTTATTAAGCAAGTATAGACATGGCTCAATTCAAAGCGTTGTATGGACGAAAGTGTCGTTCTCCAGTATGCTGAGACGAGGTAGGTGAAGCAACGTTGTTGGGACCAGAATTGGTACGCATGACTACAGAAAAGATCCAAATGATTCGGCAACGTATTCAAACCTCATAAGATCGACAAAAGAGTTATGCGGATCTTCATCGAAAGGACGTGAAATTTAATATTGGGGATCATGTATTGTTATGTATTGCTCCATGAAAGGGAGTTACAAGATTTGGAAAAAGAGGAAAGCTCAATCCACGATTTGTTGGTCCATTTGAGATTCTTGACCGAATAGGAAATGTGGCCTATAGACTCGCATTACCTCCAAGTATGTCTCGTGTTCATAATATTTTTCACATATCTATGCTTAGTAAATATGTGAAAGACCCTAACCACATTATTGCGTTAGAACCAGACGAGATAGCCGAAGATTTAACGTACGAGGAGGTACTTATTAAGATCTTGGATAGGAAAGAGCATGTCCTACACACAAAGATTATACCACAAGTTAAAGTTTTATGGAGAAACCATGCTATTGAGGAAATGACCTGGGAGTTAGAAATGAAAATGAAAATGAGGTATCCTCACCTTTTCAAAACACCAGGTACGTACGCCAATTTCGAGGATGAAATTTTATAAGGAGGGGAGGTTGTAAGACCCCAACTTTTTAATAATAAAATTAAATTTTTTCTAATTATTATTGTGAATAATAAGGTGTTAATTTAATATAATACTTTGGTTATAGGTGAAATGTGCAAATTTTTCAAAATAAGCAAGTGGTTATAAAATATTTATTATTGTCGGGAAATATTCGTTTGGTCGTGGAATATTCTTGCTGTCGGGAAATATTCGTACGATGGCGCAGCCATTTGTGGGCCCTATGACACCCCGAAAACCGAGTCCTCTGACCCCGGTTCGGTCATCACGATAAAAATACAAACATCCACCTCTAAACAATATACGATAACTAAAATGCGGAAAATAATAAACGTACGTCGTTCATTCAGAAGGTGTTACTAGTCCCAAGATACGATAACCTTAATATCATCTTACACATATACCCTAAAATAACATTAGGGTTCATATTACATAATAGTAATTTAAAACTAGGCATAAGGAAAAATCTACTCCTTGCCACTATTCTACATCTTTCCTTTACCCTTGTCCTTCCCTGAGGTCTCGGGCTTAGCTGCAATATAATTCATGATATAGCAAAGATGAGCAATAAGTTTGCCCAGCAAGTTTAAATACAACAATAAGGATATATCATGATGAATGGAAAAATAACTGACAATGAATTTAATAATATGAATATCTGAAGGATTCAGCAATATGAATATCGCAGGCAAAGATAATGATTGCTTTTAGAATAACTGCTAGTCAAATAGACTTTGAACAATAACACTCCAATGGAATCAATAGCTAATTGACCCTTTGGTTACTGGCTACAGAATAAGTACATGAGGGGATCAGCCTCACGTACCCTATGTATATGCATAATATTTAAATCTGCTCTGTGTATCTTATAATAGATACCTGGTACTCCCCTATTATAGAAAGGGGTGTTCTTTCAGTCTAAGAATCCTTACCCTCAATAGGTTTGGATAGCTTTTGTAAAACTTCATATGCTTGTCTGACCGAACAAAGGTTCAGACTCTATCTCACATAGTTCAAGAATTATTTGAACTTTAAATGATGTACAAGTCCAAGACTGTACGAACTCAAGTGCACTAAGTGCGAATATCAATACTATCGATGTGGAATGATTGTAAAGTAATTAAACCACTTAATAGCATGCTTGGAAATAAGATTCAAGCTTAAATGAATAACTTTCAATTCAACAATAACCTTCTCAATACAATATGAGAAGGATAAGAAAGTTTCATAACAAACAAAGTTGTGTAAGCTAGGAAACATTGCAACACAATAATATAGTGTTCGAATACTTGCTCAATATAAATTTGAGTAAGGTTAAGGAAACTTTCTAAATAAAAGAATAAGAATTCATGAAACTTGCATTCAACATACGAATCGTATGAAATTCAAGAACTTGCACAAGATCCAAAGTTTGTGTAAGTTAGGAAACTTGCAACACAATAAAATAGTGTTCGAATACTTGCTCAATAAAAGTAAGGTTCGAGGAACTTGCACAATCAAGAGTGAAGTTCAAAGAAACTTGCTCAATATAATAATTGGAGTAAGTTTAGGGAAACATGCCTGTTAGCTCAGCTACAATATAATATTAGCTTTAACTAACTCGCGTTGAAACGACCTAACATTATCAAGTCGATCATTTCAATTAGTATGTGTAAACTAGTACGAGTCTACACTTAAAAGAATCAAGTCATCACATAGCATGCTTCTCCGCACATTACAAAGAATATTGGTCATATATTACAAAGTAAGATAATCATATAAGCATGCAAGGAAACTTCAGATCAAAAATAGAATATATTTATGACTGCAGGATGGCGCAGCTGTGCCTGGTCTAGGCTTAGGGATGGCGCAGCTACGCTGTCTCCTGGCCAGACCAAGTTTGAGCTTTGCCCCCATGACTTCAGTCCAACTCTAACACACTAATCACACACCTATCTTAACATACATACATGCTAGAGTTTCGCATATAACACATGGCCATACTTGAATTCATTACTTCAAGTTTAACCACACTTTGTATGTCATTAAAACACAAAAGGTCATGTAATCATTAGGCTTTGTAATTTGGTTATACAATACTCAGTAGTCATGCTTGTATATCGACAACACATGTATACTTTACTCATATAGTTCATATTTTAGAAATTTCCTTTTTATGACTATGTGTGAAATAAGTGAAAACCATACATTAACCAAACGATGTTCATGCCAATATATCTATAGGCATAATGAGTCTTAATATACATGCTCGCATGGTCGTAACGTACTTTACTCATTTCTTGATGACATTAGCTTCCTCATTCTAATTTCTTTGAATTTAACACTAAGCCAACTTAGTACATACAAGGCATCTTAACATATAACTCTCAAGCATTTACAATATATAATAAAGTCACATATGCATGCTCAAATGGTCAGAATTTACAAGATAAAAGTCTTGATCAAGTTCCCTTTGAAAAGTCTTAAGTTTCTTATCTTTGAGATAGTCTAATCTTTCAATCATGTATGCTAGTGTGTTCAATCACTGTAATCTTGCATTTCATGTCAATATAAACCATATTATCATGTTCATAAAGTTAAAATGCTTACATGTTGTGTTCATGACAAAGTCCACTTTTGAAACTATAATTTCATTTCAAAACCATAAGTGTTGTGTCCCTCATGTGTACTAACATTATCATACTTGTTCATACTACATGCATGTGCTTACATGTACGTGCTAAAACAGTTTACAAGCTTGCTCTAACTAAGTGTCAACAAGTTAGCACAACAGAAACATAATAGAACTCATCAGGTCTGGTGCAGGCCTGCCGCAGCTACGCTGCACCCTAGTACAATTAGGGCGCAGCTGCGCCATGCCTGCATCAGAGACAGTAACTTGCTTTGTTCTGCAGTGTACTAACCAACTCCAATTTTACTTCATTCAAACATGCTCCAATCCATCACTTAAGAGTTCAAACATGTAAACATACTTCATAAACATATCATGACATATTAATTCACATTGATTGACAAATAATTCTAGTAATTCCTAAGAATTTGACAAAACCTAACAAAGAACACAATTAAAGATTATACCTCCTTAAGCTTGGAATGGATTCCTTACACACTAAGTATTTACACACTAAGTATGCTCCCAAAATTTCTCAACAACAAGGACTCTCAATCTCAGACTTTAACAAACAACAAAACTGAATTTGGAGCTTGTATTTATAGAGGGAACTTGGACTAGATATTGCCATTACCCTATTATTGGAGCTCATGGTGGAAAGGAAGAACACATTGGTTGCTAAAGAGTGGTTCAACAACTCCCCATTAGGCCATTGGCCTTGAAATCATTGCTTAAGTTTTAGCCATTTGGAAGTTACGTAAATCAAATGTAGGCTACTGTTCATGTACTATGGTGACACTCATTTTGGGAAAAAGAAATCTCAGCACTTGCAAAATGAAATCCAGCATTTGGCTTATTCCATATATACCCATAATATAAACTTTAGTTATAAATTATGTATGCACAATTCATTTCACATAACATAGGTTATAATAATTTAAAGAGCATATAATGTATTTCCTAATTATAAGGTGTCAAGTAGTGCACATACATATAATCCATGTACACTTTCTATTACCATGACTGTTATTATCATAATAACTTAATGAAATCATTATTAATTTAACAATTGATATTATTATATGTCAATAGGGTATACATGGATGTTTACCCACACACTTCATATCATATAACAATATTATTATGCAACTCACATGAATGCAAATAACTCTTACTATATATATATATATATATATATATATATATATATATATATATATATATATATATATATATATATATATATATATATATAATATAGACATATTAATGTGCCACCTCGTACTATATAAAATGTATAGTTAGCTACCATATAATAAAGGTTTACTATATTGCACAAATTAATCAAGTAAACACATACTCATTTTATAAATTATTAATCTTTTACACATTAATTATTATTTATTCATAATAATTATTAATTAACACATTATCAATTAATTACTCATAATTGCAATTAATCCACATGTTCAGCTCTTGCTACTATATTCAAATAACTTGAATATTTAATTAATAATGTTATCAAGTCTTTGATATTAAACCTTAGGGTTAGTCCACTAATTTAAACAAACTATTGGCGACTCCCTTTAATCATTTCATAAATTCACATAACCACATAAGGTTTAAATAGACTCACAAAACTAACTCATTATAATTAAATCACATATTTAATTAAATAAGGAGTTTAAAATTCACGGTCATTACATCCCCCCCTTATAAAAATTTCGTCCTCGGAATTATAAAAATAAGGTTACTCAAATAAAAATGAATAATTCGCTCTCATTTTCTCTTCTTGCTCCCACGTAGCTTCTTCTATTGCGTGGTTCCTCTAGAGAATCTTAACGGAATGGATAATCTTATTCCTCAACTTCTGTTCCTTCCTATCTAGTATCTGGACAGGAACTTCCTCGTACGATAAGTCTTTCTCGACTTGAATTGGTTCATAGGAGATAACGTGCTTGTAGTCCGGTTTATATGGTCGTAATACTGACAAATGAAACACGTTGTAAATGTGCTCAAGTTCAGGGGGTAACGCTACCTCGTACGCCACTTCACCGACTCGCCTTAAAATCTCGAACGGTCCTATAAACCTAGGGCTCAACTTCCCATTCTTTCCAAAACGAATCTTCCCTTTCCAGGGAGATACTTTCAAAAATGCATAGCTCCCTACTTCAAAATCTCTCTTCTTGCGATGTAAATCCGTATACTTCTTCTGGCGATCTTGAGTTGCTACTAATCGTGCTCTTATCACCCTGATGATTTCTACCGTCTGTTGTACCAACTCTGGTCCCAACATTCGACGCTCTCCAACTTCGTCCCAGCATAAGGGCGTTCTATATTTCCTCCCATACAGTGCTTCGTACGGTGGCATTCCAATACTGACGTGATAACTATTATTATACGCGAACTCTAGTGATGGAAGATGATCCTCCTAACTACCCTTAAAGTCCATCACACATGCTCGGAACATGTCTTCAAGTGTTTGAATTGTCCTCTCGCTTTTCCCATCGGTCTGCGGATGATACGCGGTACTCATTCGCAGTTGTGTCCCCATTCTTTCTTGAAGACTCTTCCAGAAGTTTGACATGAATCGTGGATCTCTATCTGACACAATAGATACCGGTACTCCATGCCTCGAGATAATTTCCTTGACATATAATTTAGCTAACTGGTCCAAACTATACTTAATCTTAATATGCAAAAAGTGAGCTAACTTAGTCAGACGATCTACAATCACCCATATGGCGTCGTGCCCTTTTTGCGTTGCCAGAAGTCCCACCATGAAGTTCATTGTGATGTGCTTCCACTTCCATTCTGGAATCTCTAATGGTTGTAATAACCCACTTGGTCGTTGGTGCTCTGCCTTAACTCTCTGACAAGTTAGACATCTACTTACGCATTCTGCAACCTCTCTTTTCATGTTTGGCCACCAGAAGTGGTGACTCAAATCTTGGTACATCTTCGTGCTTCCTAGGTGTATCGAGTGTCTTGTACTGTGCGCTTCTTACAAAATCTCCTCTCTCAGTTCTGGTACGAACAGTACCCAAATTCGTCCTTCAAATCTTAGCAGTCCAGTGCTATCAATCTTAAATTTCAATTCATCACTTTCAGTCAATTGCTTTTTGATGTTATTGCAATCTTCATCCTTTTCTTGTGCCTCTTTAACCTTATCCAGTAAAGTCGGGCTCGCTGTCACTGTGAATAATTGTTCGTCGATCTCCATCAAATACCTAATCTCTAAGTTTAGTCGTTCAAAATCTTTCACCAATTCTTCTTGAATGGTCAACTTCAATAACTTCTCTCTGCCTCTTCTGCTCAAGGCATCTGCCACTACATTTGCTTTTCCTGGATGGTACAGAATCTCACAATCATAATCTTTGATCAATTCTAACCATCGGCGCTGTCTCATGTTTAACTCCCTCTGCATGAAGATATATTTCAGACTCTTGTGATCCGTATATATCTCACACTTCTTGCCATGCAGATAATGCCTCCAAATCTTCAAGGCTAAAACTACTGCTGCTAACTCCAGGTCATGAGTCGGATATCTCTTCTCATAATCTTTTAACTGACGTGAAGCGTACGCAATGACTCTATCGTGTTGCATCAGTACACAGCCAAGACCCTTGTGTGACACATCACTATACACTATAAACCCTCACGTGTTGTCCGGTAAATCCAACGCAGGTGCTTGACTAAGCCTCTTCTTTAATTCTAGGAAACTTTCTTCACACTTCTCTATCCAAACGAACTTAACTGTCTTCCTGGTAAGATTGGTCAACGGCGATGCTAATTTCGAAAAATCCCGAATAAATCTTCGATAGTATCCCGCCAATCCTAGGAAACTCCAGATTTCTGTCAGTGTCTTCGGCTGCTCCCAGTTGATAACCGCTTCTACCTTCGCTGGATCCACTGAAACACCATTCTTGTCGATAACGTGTCCTAAAAACTGCACTCTCTGCAACCAAAACTCACACTTGGAGAATTTTGCATACAGCTTCTCCCTCCTTAATGTCTCCAACACTATCCGAAGATGCTCAGCGTGTTCTTCCTCAGACTCTGAATATACTAGAATGTCATCGATGAATACGACAACAAACTTATCCAAATACTGCTTGAACACTCTGTTCATCAAATCTATAAATGCTGCTGGCGCATTCGTCAATCCAAATGACATTACCCGAAACTCAAAGTGTCCATACCGAGTTCTGAATACCGTCTTTGGAATGTCTTCCGGCTTCACTTTCAGTTGGTGATAACCGGTTCTCAAGTCAATCTTTGAAAAGTACTTTTCCCCCTTCAACTGATCAAACAAATCATCTATCCTAGGCAACGGGTACTTGTTCTTAATGGTGACCTTGTTTAACTCTCGGTAGTCGATACAAAGTCTTAGCGACCATCTTTCTTCTTTATGAATAAGACTGGTGCTCCCCACGGTGATACGCTCGGTCGAATGTATCCTTTATCTAACAACTCTTGTAATTGAGCCATCAGTTCTTTCATCTCTACTGGTGCCATACGATACGGTGCTTTGTATGTCGGTGCTGTCCCCGGTGCCAAATCAATAACAAACTCAATCTCTCTATCCGATGGCAATCCCAGAATCTCATCTGGGAAGACATCAACGAAATCCCTTACAATAGGTATCTGATTCAGTTCATCCTCGACTCATCGAGTATCAACCACGTGAGCTAAATAACCTATACAACCCTTCCTAAGCAATCTCTGTGCTTGCACCATCGTCAGACAATGAGATTATCTCAGCGATTTACTACCATAAAATACCACCTTTGACTTATTCGGAGTCCTAAGGTGTACACACTTCTTCTTACAGTCTATCATTGCTCCGTAAACCGATAACTAATCCATCCCAAGGATTACATCAAACTCCCCCAAACGAATCGGTATCAAATCCACTTTGAGCTTAAATCCTCGTAATTCAACATAACAATTCCTATGAATGTATTCTACGAGAATAATTTCCTTGTTCGCTACTTCTACGTTCATAGGGTGTTCTAATCTCTCACAGGGTAAGTCTAACTGTTTAGCAAATTCTTCGAAAACAAAATAGCAGGTAACACCTGAATCAAATAACACGTATGCATCTATATCATTGATCGAAATGATACCTGACACCACATCCTTAGATTCCACAGCATCCTGTACGGTCATGTTGAACGTTCGTGCAGTTGGTCTATTGGTTTGACTGGCTGGCCCTCTAATGTTTAGCCCGTTGTTGTTGTTATTGCGGTTGCCGCTAGTTGCATCGCCCTTTTTCTTCGGGCAGTCCTTGATTTAATGGTCTGTGGGGCCACACGAGAAACATCCTCCCTTCGGCTTATTCAGACACTGAGGAGCCATGTGCCCCGTTTGTCCGCAACGATAACAAACACTCTTTCCCTTCATGTACTCCCCCGAGTGGTTCCTCCCACAGTTGTTGCACTTCATACTTTTCTTGGCCTCCCCCCAGACTTATTACCTCCCGAGGATTGGCTCTTCGTCCATTTACGCTTGTTGGGGTTACTTCCTCCGCTACTTCCCCCTTTTTGTCCATCCTGACCGGTCTTCTTTTCTTGTTTAAATCGAGCGATGGCTTCATTGCCTCCTTCAACAATGATAGCCCTTTCCAATAGATCAGAGTAAGTCTTAATCTTTAATACAGCCACTGCTTTCTGCACCCATGGTTTCAGTCCTAATTCGAACCTCCTTGCCTTCCTGGCCTCCTTGTCAACCTGATGTGACGCGAATCGGGCTAACTCGTTAAATTTTGCCGCGTACTCAGCGACAAACATACTACCTTGCTTTAGTTCTAAAAACTTAACTTTCATATCCTGTTGCGTATTCTCTGAGAAGTAATTCTCAAGGAATAGCTCCTTAAATCTGTCCCAAGGAATAACTCCTTTGTCTGCTCGTCCCTTATTGGCCTTCCACCAATAATTAGCTTCGCCCTTCATCATGAAAGTGGCAAAACTCATCTTCTGTGCTTCAGCCACTCGTGCGACCTCAAACACCTTCTCCATTTCTTCTATCCATGTCTGGGCTTCAATTGGGTCCAAGGTTCCTCGAAACTCCGGTGATCCTACCAATTTAAAGTCATTAAAGCTAGCCAAGTGCTATCCTGGCTGTCCTGCTACTAGCGGGGGTCTGTTTTGCATTGCCTCAGTTAACAGGTTAACAAAGTTCTGCATTGGGTCAACATTTTCCCCTCCACCATTGTTAATGGATCCTTCCTCCCTCTGATTGCGCTGTAGTCTCCTAGGCGGCATGATCTGAGGAAAGGAAGAAACAATTAGGCTTTATGTGATATGCTATCCATGTTAGCATTAAGAAGTTTAAGACGTCTATCAATCATTTTTAATTTAAATAAACCACTTCAATATCACAATAAAACTCGATAGATTTTCTCATCCCATCACTTACATACTCTACTTAAGTTTTTTACTAAGGTTATAACCTAGGTTTCACATCCCTAACGTTTATAACCTACAGCTTTGATACCAACCTGTGACACCCCCAAAACTGAGTCCTCTTACCCCAGTTCGGTCATCACGATAAAAATACAAACATCCACCTCTAAACAACATACGATAACTAAAATGCAGAAAATAATAAACATACGTCGTTCATTCAGAAGGTGTTACTAGTCCCAAGATACGATAACCTTAATATCATCTTACACACATATCCAAAAATAACATTAGGGTTCATATTACACAATAGTAATTTAAAACTAGGCATAAGGAAAAATCTGCTCCTTGTTACTATTCTAAATCTTTCCTTTACCCTTGTCCTTCCCTGAGGTCTCTGGCTTAGCTGCAATATAATTCATGATATAACAAGGATAAGCAACAAGTTTGCCCAACAAGTTTAAATACAACAATAAGGATATATCATGATGAAAGAAAAAATAAATGACAATGAATTCAACAATATGAATATCTGAAGGATTCAACAATATGAATATCGCAAGCAAAGATAATGATTGCTTTTAGAATAACTGCTAGTCAAATAGACTTTGAACTATAACACTCCAATGGAATCAATAGCTAATTGACCATTTGGTTACTGGCTACAGAATAAGTACATGAGGGGATCAGCCTCACGTACCCTATGTATATGCATA
Source organism: Panax notoginseng (assembly GCA_016801055.1). NCBI lineage: Eukaryota > Viridiplantae > Streptophyta > Magnoliopsida > Apiales > Araliaceae > Panax > Panax notoginseng. Next base: position 43,779,940 of record CM029014.1, on the reverse strand, counting down.
ACGTTTAAATCTGCTCTGTGTATCTTATATTAGATACTTGGTACTCCCTTATTGTAAGACCCCAGCTTATTAATGAATAAAATCAAATTTTCTCTAAATATTATTGTGAATAATAAGGGGTTAATTTGATATAATACTTTGGTTATGGGTGAAATGTGCAAATTTTGTAAAATAAGCAAGTGGTTATAAAATATTCATTTTGTCAAGGAATATTCATTTGGAATATTCTTGCTGTCGGGGAATATTCGTACGACGGCGCAGCCTTGTGTGGGCCCCATAACGAAAAGCGATTGGATGAAGAAAACGACAAGTATAAGTTGTTTATAAATAACGGCGAAGTTGTTACCGTTAATACTGTTGGAATACCCGGTGGTTAAAATACAGTAGCACACGGTATTACACCAATTATTGATTCTTACGTAAGAAGGCACTACTCAATAATTGTTACAGTAGTTATTATTCAATATTTTATTTTATTGATTCAATAATTGCTGCGTTGATATTTTATATTATTGTTGTTTTAATAATTGTTGCTGCACAGTATTTTCCTTTATCAGATCAATAATTCATATTATTTGAATAATATTATTAGATAACATTATTGGCAATGTCTAGAAAGTTCTATCTAAGGAGAGGTTTGGTCATCTAATTGCTTGCCAGTAAGGAGAAATCCTTATTGGAAAGCCCCCTCTTTCCTGGGAACGGCCTGGTTGTCATAAATGTGATTCTGTAATATTATTTGTGAATAATTAATTATTGATTCATATGATAAGGAAATATTTATTTTATGTGGATATAAATGAGGGATATATTTTTGTGGTTAAAAATGAAGGAGTTAATGTTGAGGTTTTTATCAGTATTTTTGTCGGAATGGAGGTATTAAAAATCAGGATTTTTGAGATATTTTGCGGGGGTTATAATTTTTAATCCGACCGTTGGATCGTGATAATTTTTGGATATATTATACATATATAAGTTGAGTATTTGTCCACAAATTTTGAACCGTTAAAAATGAACGTATGATTTATTATGAATTTTACGAGATGACTAGTTTAGAAATTGTTGAATTTTCGGAGTTAATCATTTTGGTGGAAAATTCTAGAATTGGTGGGCCCCAGTCTTGGTTGGTGAAGAAATGTGCTGAGATTTTTATTCAAATGTGGTGGGTGGGAATAGTAGCAGGTAAAGCCATCAGGTTGCAGGTTAAGTCTGCTTCGGCGTGCTAACATTTTCCTATAAATAGAGGGCTAAGTTAGAATTGAAAATCACACCAGAAACAAGTTTTCTCTCTTTCTCTCTCTAGATTATTGAGTGTATTTTGTGAGTATTTAGATAGTTTGAGAGTTTCTATTCATCAGGGCAAGTTTCTTTCAGCCTTATACCGGTATTCCGACCAGAAGTACTGATATTTTGAGGTAAGGGATATTATTTTCTTCTTAAATGATATTATTTTCTTCAATATCATTATGCTGAAATATTGATATGAGTTTTTTATGAAATTTGAAACTTTTTGCGTCGGGGTTACTATTCACGTATACGGCACTATTCACGTATACGGTACTATTCACGAATACGACACTATTCACTGAAAAATAAAATTTTCTCATTTTGTCCAAGATGTCTATTATGGTTACTATCTTTGATTGTATCCATGTTTTGATCTTTATTTTTAAATTCTGCTTCACAATTGATTATTATGAAGTATTATTGATCTTGGATAAACTGTTATACAAATCCCTAATATTTGTCCTTCTGTCTCACTGGATTCGTTCTCTTTAAGATATTTTTCATCATCCTCAGTCCTAAATGATGATATTACTGAATATCTTTGGCCTGTAGTGCAAAGATGTAAGATTACCTGATGAATATCTTTGGCCTGTAGTGCATAGATGAACAGGTGTTGAGATGAACATGACCGACTGGTGATACAAATGAATATCTTTGGCCTGTAGTGCAAAGATGAATATTTGATTCAAGATGTATATTGATTGATGTTACAGGGATAAAATATTTATGATGGACTTTTAAATATTAGAAGATAGTAGAATTCTTTCTCTACTTGACTCTTTTAATGGTTTGCTGTTTCCGCTGCAGTTGTTGATCTAAAACTTGTTGTCGATTATATTCTATCAGATTTTTCCCTGTTGAATACTAATGATAATTTGTTGTATATTATCTTAGTCATAATATTCTTTACTGGGCTAGTTGAGCTCACCCTTTTCCGTTTTGTTCCATTTTTCTTCTCAGGAGGTGAGAACATAGCAGGATCTAGTCGGGGTATGGAGTGATGGTTCTAGAAAGATATTTTAGCAGTCCTCACTATTTCTGTAAAATAGTGTTTGAATAATTGTATTGAGAACTTATTTGAGTGTGGATATTGTCTAGAAGACAATATTTGTATTTAAACTCACAGTATGTGTTGTCGTATTTTGCACGACAATTGTATTATTGAAGTTGTAGTTTGCTTTCTGTACCATGTATTTGGTGACTCAGAATGGGTGTTGTATACCTATTTTGGGGGCGTCACAGTTGGTATCAAAGCTTAGGGATATGATCCCTGGCTGAGATGTGAGACAAGAACTAGGAGGGGAGAGACGGGGAATTCCTTCGCTAGTATGACCTAACTAAGTTTATTTGGTGTTTATTTGGTCGGTCAGAGTATAGGGATAATATATGACATGACTATTAACCCTTGTTTTATGGCAGTATTTAAGAATGGCAGCTGAGAACGTTAATAATGGAGTAAATCAGACCGTGGAGACACCTTTGATCACCACCCAGGGGAACGTGCAACAGGAAGGCAATATTCCTCCTGTAAACAACATTACCGAGCAAACGATGAATGATGGAATGTTTAGGAGCTTTTTGCAGTTCTTGCAAAATCAGACGAGGGAGACTCGTGTGCAGAATACGGGTGGAAATGATAACGCGCGGTTTGTCACAGCTAAGCAGTTCAAAGAATTGGGACCACCAGAATTTAAGGGAAAGCCGGATCCGATCATGGCGGAAACGTGGGTCAAGTAAATTACCAAGATATTTGATGTCTTGGGATGCACAGAGGAACAGAAGGTTCCATTCGTCACCTTTATGTTCCGCGGTGAGGCAGACTACTGGTGGGAGTCTGTGAAGCGTACCCAGCCTGACGCACTCGACATGTCCTGGAAAACATTTCAAAAACTGTTCAATGACAAGTACTTTCCTGAAAGTATTCGTCATATGAAGGAGGTGGAGTTTATCGGACTGGAACAAAACAACATGACGGTGTCCCAGTACGAGGCGAAGTTTGCAGAGTTATCCAAGTTTGCACCTCATTTGGTCGAAAATGAGGAACGAATGACAAGGATGTTTCTGAGAGGTCTAAAACCCGAGATTCGGCAATATCTTATCTCTCATAATTTTTTTTATATTTAGATGTTGTAAATAGGGCTCAATTATTAGAGTGAGATAATGAGTATGTGCAACCGAGGGACCACAACCAGGGTCATACCGGTGGCGGCAGTCATCGAAGCAATGAAAACTAGCAGGGAGGAAAACATTCGAACAAAAGCGGTAACCACTCTGGTGGTAATCGTGGTCGTGATAATAAAAGGAGCGAGTCGGGAGGAGATTTCAAGAAGAGAAGGTACAACAATGATAACGTGAAGACGTCAGCACAAACATCAACTGTTTCTAGGGGAGGAGAACGACCACCGGTCGTATGTTACAAATGTGGGAAAGAGGGACATATCAGCCCAAACTGCCCACAACAATCCAAGGTATGTTATAACTGTGGAAAGGAGGGTCATATAGCTCGAGAGTGTTCTGTAGCAAAACCAAGTTCAGCGGGGATGGTGACTCCAAAAGTTGTCCCGGATAAGTCGAAATCAGCGGTTCCTGGAAGGGCGTTTGTCGTGACTGGCCAAAACGCGAGAAACCCGAGCGAGGTGATCACGGGTAAGCTAATCTTGAATTCTTGCGAAGTTTATACTTTACCAGATACCGGTTCTACCCATTCTTTTATCTCTCCTGCTTGTGCTCAACGTTTAAACTTGACTCCGGAGAAATTGGACTTTAACTTATCTGTTAAAACTCCGTTGGGTGAAACCTTTGTTACATCTACAGTTTATAAATCTTGCTTAATCCAAGTTGGCACCATCACATTACCTGTTGATCTTATCTCTTTAAAGATACTTGCTTTTGATGTGATTTTAGGAATTGATTGGTTAACCACTCATCATGCTAAAATTGATTGTTTTCGTAAGGTTGTTAGTTTTCATATTCCTAACCAACCTGTCATACGAATTCAAACTACTAAACCACTAAAATCAGTCACTGTCATATCAAGCCACAAAGCTATTCGTTTATTGAAAAACGGATGTCAAGCTTTCTTAGCCCATGTTATGGATTTGAACAAAGACAAGTCAGATTTGAATAATATTTCTATTGTTAGAGAATTTCCCGATGTATTTCCTGAAGAACTTCCTGGTCTACCCCCAGAACGTGAAGTTGAATTCTTTATTGACCTTGAACCCGGAACAAAGCCCATTTCTAAAATCTCATATCGAATGGCTCCTATTGAACTTCAGGAGTTAAAAGTCTAACTACAGGAGTTGTTGGACATCGGTTTTATTCGTCGTAGTACGTCTCCTTGGGGTGCTCCTGTTTTATTCGTAAAGAAGAAAGACGGGAGTATGCGACTTTGTATTGACTATCGAGAATTGAACCATGTCACCATCAAGAATATGTATCCGCTACCTCGCATTGATGACCTGTTCGACCAGTTACAAGGAACACAATTCTTTTCAAAGATCGACCTTCGTTCTGGATATCATCAGCTGAAGATTAAAACTGAGGATATTCCAAAGACTGCCTTTAGAACTCGGTACGGGCATTATGAATTCTTAGTAATGTCTTTTGGATTGACTAATGCTCCTGCTGCCTTCATGGATATGATGAACCGTGTATTCAAAGAATATTTAGATCAGTTCGTTGTTGTCTTTATTGATGACATTCTCATCTATTCCAAAAGCCGTGAAGATCATGAGCGCCATTTGAAGCTGATATTGCAAAGGCTTCGTGAAAATAAGCTATATGCCAAATTAAAGAAATGCGAGTTCTGGCTTGAGGAAGTAGCATTCCTTGGGCACGTGGTGTCAAAACATGGAGTATCTGTCGACTCGGCAAAGATTGAAGCCATACAAAGTTGGGAGCAACCAAAGTCGGTAACCAAAGTACGTAGCTTTATGGGCTTAGCTGGTTTTTATCGGAGATTTGTGGAAGGATTTTCTCGAATCGCTACTCCGTTAACTCAGCTGACTCGGAAAGATACAAAATTCGTAAGGAGTGAGGAATGCGAGAAGAGTTTCCAAGAACTCAAGAGGAGACTCATTTCGGCACCTGTTCTGACAATACCATCTGGTTCGGATGGATTTGTTATCTACAGCGATGCTTCAGGCAAAGGGTTAGGATGTGTTCTCATGCAACATGGGAAAGTCATAGCCTATACCTCGCGACAACTCAAATAATATGAGAGGAATTATCCTACTCATGATTTGGAGTTGGCAGCAGTCATTTTCGCGTTGAAGATTTGGAGACACTACCTATATGGGGAGAAAGTGGAGATCTATACGGATCATAAAAGCCTCAAATATTTCTTCACCCAAAAGGAACTCAACATGCGACAATGACGTTGGCTTGAGCTGTTGAAAGATTACGATCATACCATCCAATATCATCCTGGAAAAGCGAACGTAGTAGCTGACGCATTGAGTAGAAGATCATATGCGGGTACGAGTGCAATGTTGTTAACACAAAGGCCCATTTTGTATGACTTGCAAAGGATGGAGATAGAGATGAAGGCTCCAAGTACCCACATGATGATATCAAATATACGAGTAGAACCGACTTTAATCGATAAAGTTAAAGCTGCTCAAGCTACGGACATAGAGCTGATGCGTATGAAGAAGAAAGTGCAAGAAGGTGCTATTCCAGAAGCAAGAATCGATGAAGAAGGAATACTTCGAGTCAACTCCAGACTTTGTGTTCCTAACGATTTTGACTTGAAGCATAGAATAATGATGGAGGCACACAACACATCGTTTGCAATCCATCCTGGGAGTACCAAAATGTATCACGATCTTCGACATACATTTTGGTGGAGCAATATGAAAAGAGAGATCGCGGAGTTTATCTCAAGGTGTTTAACTTGTCAACGTGTAAAGGCGGAGCATCAAGTGCCAAAGGGTCCATTGCAACCACTTGAGATCCCGAAATGGAAGTGGGAACACATTACCATGGATTTCGTTACAGGTCTTCCCAAGGTTTCTCAAGGCATAGATGCGATTTGGGTTATTGTTGATAGATTAACCAAGTCTGCTCATTTCTTACCGATACGTGAGACTTATTCCCTTGAACGTCTTGCTAGTATGTATGTGAACGAGATTGTGAGATTGCATGGCATGCCAGTATCCATAGTTTCGGATCGTGACCCAAGATTCACTTCACGATTTTGGGTTAGCTTGCAGAAAGCTATGGGCACGGATTTACGATTCAGTTCGGCATACCATCCTCAAACGGACGGACAATCAGAGAGGACTATTCAAACTCTTGAAGATCTATTAAGACTCTGTGTCCTAGATCTCAAAGGGAGTTGGGATAAGTACCTACCATTGGTGGAATTCTCCTACAACAACAGTTATCAGGCGAGCATAGGTGTGGCTCCATTCGAGGCGTTGTATGGAAGAAAATGTCGTTCTCCAGTATGCTGGGACGAGGTGGGTGAAGCAACATTGTTGGGACCAGAGTTGGTACGCATGACTACAGAGAAGATCCAAACGATTCGATAATGTATACAAACGACACAGGATCGACAAAAGAGTTATGCAGATCTTCATCGGAAGGACGTGGAATTTAATATTGGGGATCATGTATTGTTACGTGTTGCACCATGGAAGAGAGTTACAAGATTTGGGAAGAGAGGAAAGTTCAATCCAAGATTTATGGGTCCATTTGAGATTCTTGAGCGAATAAGAAATGTGGCATATAGACTCGCATTACCTCCAAACATGTCTCGTGTTCATAATGTTTTTCACATATCTATGCTTCGTAAATATGTTAAAGACCCGAACCACATTATTGAGTTAGAACCAGACGAGATAGCTGAAGATTTAACGTACGAGGAGGTACCTGTTAAGATCTTGGATAGGAAAGAGCATGTCCTATGCACAAAGGTTATACCACAAGTTAAGGTTTTGTCGAGAAACCATGCTATTGAAGAAATGACCTGGGAGTTAGAATCAGAAATGAAAGCGAGGTATCCTCACCTTTTCGAAATATCAGGTACGTACGTCAATTTCGAGGACGAAATTTCATAAGGAGGGGAGGTTGTAAGACCCCAGCTTATTAATGAATAAAATCAAATTTTCTCTAAATATTATTGTGAATAATAAGGGGTTAATTTGATATAATACTTTGGTTATGGGTGAAATGTGCAAATTTTACAAAATAAGCAAGTGGTTATAAAATATTCATTTTGTCAAGGAATATTCGTTTGGAATATTCTTGCTGTCGGGGAATATTCGTACGACGGCGCAGCCTTGTGTGGGCCCCATAACAGAAAGGGATTGGATGAAGAAAACGACAAGTATAAGTTATTTATAAATAACGGCGTAGTTGTTACCGTTAATACTGTTGGAATACCCGGTGGTTAAAATACAGTAGCACACGGTATTGCACCAATTATTGATTCTTACGTAAGAAGACACTACTCAATAATTGTTACAGTAGTTATTATTCAATATTTTATTTTATTGATTCAATAATTGCTGCGTTGATATTTTATATTATTGTTGTTTTAATAATTGTTGCTGCACAGTATTTTCCTTTATCAGATCAATAATTCATATTATTTGAATAATATTATTAGATAACATTATTGGCAATGTCTAGAAAGTTCTGTCTAAGGAGAGGTTTGGTCATCTAATTGCACGCCAGTAAGGAGAAATCCTTATTGGAAAGCCCCCTCTTTCCTGGGAACGGCCTGGTTGTCATAAATGTGATTCTGTAATATTATTTGTGAATAATTAATTATTGATTCATATGATAAGGAAATATTTATTTTATGTGGATATAAATGAGGGATATATTTTTGTGGTTAAAAATGAAGGAGTTAATGTTGAGGTTTTTATCAGTATTTTTGTCGGAATGGAGGTATTAAAAATCAGGGTTTTTGAGATATTTTACGGGGGTTATAATTTTTAATCCGACCGTTGGATCGTGGTAATTTTTTGGATATGTTATACATATATAAGTTGAGTATTTGTCCACAAATTTTGAACCGTTAAAAATGAACGTATGATTTATTATGAATTTTACGAGATGACTAGTTCAGAAATTGTTGAATTTTCGGAGTTAATTATTTTGGTGGAAAATTCTAGAATTGGTGGGCCCCACTCTTGATTGGTGAAAATATGTGCTGAGATTTTTATTCAAATGTGGTGGGTGGGAATAGTAGCAGGTAAAGCCATCAGGTTGCAGGTTAAGTCTGCTTCGGCGTGCTAACATTTTCCTATAAATAGAGGGCTAAGTTAGAATTGAAAATCACACCAGAAACAAGTTTTCTCTCTTTCTCTCTCTAGATTATTGAGTGTATTTTGTGAGTATTTAGATAGTTTGAGAGTTTCTATTCATCAGGGCAAGTTTCTTTCAGCCTTATACCGGTATTCCGACCAGAAGTACTGATATTTTGAGGTAAGGGATATTATTTTCTTCTTAAATGATATTATTTTCTTCAATATCATTATGCTGAAATATTGATATGAGTTTTTTATGAAATTTGAAACTTTTTGCGTCGGGGTTACTATTCACGTATACGACACTATTCACGTATACGGTACTATTCACGAATACGGCACTATTCACTGAAAAATAAAATTTTCTCATTTTGTCCAAGATGTCTATTATGGTTACTATCTTTGATTGTATCCATGTTTTGATCTTTATTTTTGAATTCTGCTTCACAATTGATTATTATGAAGTATTATTGATCTTGGATAAACTGTTATACGAATCCCTAATATTTGTCCTTCTGTCTCACTGGATTCGTTCTCTTTAAGATATTTTCATCATCCTCAGTCCTAAATGATGATATTACTGAATATCTTTGGCCTGTAGTGCAAAGATGTATGATTACCTGATGAATATCTTTGGCCTGTAGTGCAAAGATGAACAGGTGTTGAGATGAACATGACCGACTGGTGATACAAATGAATATCTTTGGCCTGTAGTGCAAAGATGAATATTTGATTCAAGATGTATATTGATTGATGTTACAGGGATAAAATATTGATGATGGACTTTTAAATATTAGAAGATAGTAGAATTCTTTCTCTACTTGACTCTTTTAATGGTTTGCTGTTTCCGCTGCAGTTGTTGATCTAAAACTTGTTGTCGATTATATTCTATCAGATTTTTCCCTGTTGAATACTAATGATAATTTGTTGTATATTATCTTAGTCATAATATTCTTTACTGGGCTAGTTGAGCTCACCCTTTTCCTTTTTGTTCCATTTTTCTTCTCAGGAGGTGAGAACATAGCAGGATCTAGTCGGGGTATGGAGTGATGGTTCTAGAAAGATGTTTTAGAAGTCCTCACTATTTCTGTAAAATAGTGTTTGAATAATTGTATTGAGAACTTATTTGAGTGTGGATATTGTCTAGAAGACAATATTTGTATTTAAACTCACAGTATGTGTTGTCGTATTTTGCACGACAATTGTATTATTGAAGTTGTAGTTTGCTTTCTGTATCATGTATTTGGCGACTCAGAATGGGTGTTGTATACCTATTTTGGGGGCGTCACAATTATCATAGAAAGGGGTGTTCTTTCGGTCTAAGAATCCTTACCCTCAATAGGATTGGATAGCTTTTATAAAACTTCATACGCTTGTCTGACCGAACAAAGGTTCAGACTGTATCTCACATAGTTCAAGAATTATTTGAACTTTAAATGATGTACAAGTCTAAGACTGTACGAACTCAACTGCACTAAGTGCGAGTATCAATACTATCGATGTGGAATAATTGTAAAGTAATTAAACCACTTAATAGCATGCTTGGAAATAAGATTCAAGCTTAAATGAATAACTTACAATTCAACAATAACCTTCTAATTACAATATGAGAAGGATAAGAAACTTTCACAACAAACAAATTTGTGTAAGCTAGGAAACATTGCAACACAATAATATAGTGTTCGGATACTTGCTCAATATAAATTTGAGTAAGGTTAAGGAAACTTGCTCAATAAAAGAATAAGAATTCAGGGAACTTGCATTCAACATACGAATCATATGAAATTCAAGAACTTGCACAAGATCCAAAGTTTGTGTAAGTTGGAAAACTTGCAACACAATAAAATAGTGTTTGGATACTTGCTCAATAAAAGTTGGGTTTGAGGAACTTGCACAATCAAGAGTGCAGTTCAAAGAAACTTGCTCAATATAATAATTGGAGTAAGTTTAGGGAAACTTGCCTGTTTTCTCAGCTATAATATAATATTAGCTTTAACTAACTCGCGTTGAAACGACCTAACATTATCAAGTCGATCATTTCAATTAGTATGTGTAAACTAGTACGAGTCTACACTTAAAAGAATCAAGTCATCACATAACATGCTTCTCCACACATTACAAAGCATATTGGTCATATATTACAAACTAAGATAATCATATAAGCATGCCATGAAACTTCAGATCAAAAACAGAATCTATTTATGACTGTAGAATGGCGCAGCTGCGCCAGTCTAGGCTTAGGGACGGCGCAGCTACGCTGTCTCCTGGCCAGACCAGGTTTAAGCTTTGCCCCCTGACTTCAGTCCAACTCTAACACACTAATCACACACCTATCTTAACATACATACATGCTAGAGTTTCGCATATAACACATGGCCATACTTGAATTCATTACTTCAAGTTTAACTACACTTTGTATGTCATTAAAACACAAAAGGTCATGTAATCATTAGGCTTTGTAATTTGGTTATACAATACTCAGTAGTCATACTTCTATATAGATAACACATGTCTGCTTTACTCACATAGTTCATATTTTAGAAATTCCATTTTATGACTATGTGTGAAATAAGTGAAAACCATACATTAACCAAACGATGTTCATGCCAATATATCTATAGGCATAATGAGTCTTAATATACATGCTCGCATGGTCATAACGTACTTTACTCATTTCTTGATGACATTAGCTTCCTCATTCTAATTTTCTTTGAATTTAACACTAAGCCAACTTAGTACATACAAGGCATCTTAACATATAACTCTCATGCGTTTACAACATATAATAAAGTCACATATGCATGCTCAAATGGTCAGAATTTACAAGATAAAAGTCTTGGTCAACTTCCCTTTGAAAAGTCTTAAGTTTCTTATCTTTGAGATAGTCTAATCTTTCAATCACGTATGCTAGTGTGTTTAATCACTGTAATCTTGCATTTCATGTCTATATAAACCATATTATCATGTTCATAAAATCAAAATGCTCACATGACGTGTTCATGACAAAGTCCACTTTTGAAACTATAATTTCATTTCAAAACCATAAGTATTGTGTCCCTCATGTGTACTAACATTATCATACTTGTTTATACTGCATGCATGTGCTTACTTGTGCGTGATAAAACAATTTACAAGCTTGTTCTAACTAAGTGTCAACAAGTTAGCACAACAGAAACATAATAGAACTCATCAGGTCTGGTGCAGGCCTGGCGCAGCTGCGCTGCACTCTAGTACAATTAGGGCGCAGCTGCGCCATGCCTGCATCAGAGATAGTAACTTGCTCTGTTCTGCAGTGTACTAACCAACTCCAATTTTACTTCATTCAAACATGCTCCAATCCATCACTTAAGAGTTCAAACATGTAAACATACTTCATAAACATATCATGGCATGTTAATTCACATTGATTAACAAATAATTCTAGTAAGTCCTAAGAATTAGACAAAACCTAACTAAGAACACAATTAAAGATTATACCTCTTTAAGCTTGGATTGGATTCCTTACACACTAAGTATGCTCCCAAAATTTCTCAGCAACAAGGACTCTCAATCTCATACTTTAACAAACAACAAAACTGAATTTGGAGCTTGTATTTATAGAGGAAACTTGGACTAGATATTGCCATTACCCTAATGTTGGAGCTCATGGTGCAAAGGAAGAACACATTGGTTGCTAAGGAGTGGTTCAACGACTCCCCATTAGGCCATTGACCTTGAAATCATTGCCTAAGTTTTAGCCATTTGGAAGTTACGTAAATCAAATGTAGGCTACTGTTCATGTACTATGGTGACACTCATTTTGGGACAAAGAAATATCATCACTTGCAAAATGAAATGCAACATTTGGCTTATACCATATATACCCATAATATAAACTTTGGTTATAAATTATGTATGCACAATTCATTTCACATAACATAGGTTATAATGATTTAAAGAGCATATAATGTATTTCCTAATTATAAAGTATCAAGTAGTGCACATACATATTATCCATGTACACTTTCTATTACCATGGCTGTTATTATCATAATAACTTAATAAAATCATTATTAATTTAACAATTGATATTATTATATGTCAATAGGGTATACATGGATGTTTACCCACACACTTCATATCATATAACAATATTGTTATGCAACTCACATGAATGCAAATAACTCTTACTATATAGTCTATATATATAATATATAGACATATTAATGTGCCGCCTCGTACTATATAAAATGTATAGTTAGCTACCATATAATAAAGGTTTACTATATTGCACAAATTAATCAAGTAAACACATACTCATTTTATAAATTATTAATATTTTACACATTATTTATTATTTATTCATAATAATTATTAATTAACACATTATCAATTAATTACTCATAATTGCAATTAATCCACATGTTCAGCTCTTGCTACTATATTCAAATAACTTGAATATTTAATTAATAATGTTATCAAGTCTTTGATATTAAACCTTAGGGTTAGTCCACTAATTTAAACAAACTATTGGCGACTCCCTTTAATCATTTCATAAATTCACATAACCACATAAGGTTTAAATAGACTCACAAAACTAACTCATTATAATTAAATCACAAATTTAATTAAATAAGGAGTTTAAAATTCACGGTCATTACAAACCCCATAACAGAAAATGGTCGGGTGAAAAAAACGACAAGTTTGAGTTTTTATAAATAACGGCGTAATTATTACCGTTAACACTGTTGGAATACCCGGTGATTAGAATACAATAATACGCGTGGTTGCACAGTAGCACACGGTATTGCACAATATTTTTTGAATTATTGATCCTTACGTAAGAAGGCACTACTCAATAATTGTTACGATAATTACTGTTCAATATTTTATTTTATTGATTCAATAATTGTTACGTTGATATTTTATATTATTGTTGTTTTAATAATTGTCACTACTCAGTATTTCTAATTATCAGATCAATAATTCATATTATTTGAATAATATTATTAGACAACATTGTTGGCAATGTCTAAAGAAGTTCTGTCTAAGGAGAGGTTTGGTGTTGGGTAAAATGTAGTAACGCACAACACACAAGTATACATGGTCAACAAGTAATAAAGTGAAAGTAGAGTATCGTTCCCACGAGGAATTGTTTAATAAAAATCACCAAGTACTAACCCGTAACCAATTCAATCTTATTTAAACGAATGAATTTCAAATTATATAAATTAAATTATTTAATTACACTAATTCTAATTACCACTAATTAAAAATCAGATTACGGAGATTTAAGATCACAACTTCACTTATTACTTCATTTAAGTTAACACACTTCTCATCAATTATTTTCTATCCTGAATTGTTAATCAAGAACACTAAAGCAGATAAAACCACCTCTCGATGCATAATATCCATACTCACTTAAATCCACAGATGATAGAATTAAGCAAGACACCCTAATTAACTAATCCACTATATCTCTATGTGAATTACAATTAAAAAGGATTTAAAGCACAAGTTCTCTATAAGATTACATATGGCGTAAAGGCATATATCTATCCTCAACACAAATCATGAATTCCATCTATTCAGAAATCACAAACACATGTTATCATAATCAGATCTAAATCTAAACTTCATCTCTCGAGTTCATATAGATTATCACGGTAATTGATAGCCAAACAATTAAACAATTAAGTCCAAATCACAATAGACAATCCTCACAATAGAATATAATAATTGATAGCAAAACATATTAAAATAAACTACACATTAAGATCCATTGTAATCTCAAACAAAGAATTAGTTCATGATTATTGAATTAAAACTAAGAATCCACAATTGAATAATCATTAAAAGACAAAGATAGAAGAAGATGAGAAGATAGAATCTATTGTCTGTAGATTTGATGCTTTCTCCTTGCTCCTACTTTGATTCTTTAATGGTTTCTAAGTTGCTTCAATCTCTAAATCTAATAAGAACTAGAGCTTTGATCTAATCTACTCTAATCTAATATAATAGAATTCTCTCTCCCCCTCTAATACCTGTGATTCTCCTCCTTTTATAAGTTTCTTTATATGTCTTTAAGTCCTCTTGAAAGTTCTTGAGTCAATCGGATCGAACCAATCCTTCTTGGACTTAAATTTGGATAAAATTCGCCTTTTCTACGCGTACCCCTGCCCCGGCCCAGTGGGGGTTTTATAAAGAGAAATCCTGCCCTGGCGAGGGTCCTTTTTCTGCTCTGACGTCCTTTGAGAAAATTGTAAGACCCCAATTTTTATAAATAAAGATGAATTTTCTATAAATATCATTTTTGAATATTATGAAGTTAATTTGATATAATGTTATAGTTGTGGGTAATATTTATAAATTTTGCAAAGTAAGCAAGTTGTTATAAAATATTCGTTTGGTCGGAGAATATTCTTTTTGTCGGGGAATATTCGTACGACGGCACAATCATTGGTGGACCCCACAACGGAATTATTGTCGGATTGAGAAAACGACAGAATTATCTTTCTATAAAAATAACGGCTGAGGTGTTACCATTAAAACCGTTAAAACTGTTGAACTACTCGGTAGTAAAAGTACAGTAATACGCGTGGTTGCATAGTAGCACACGGTATTGATTATTGATGCTTACGTGAGAAGTCACTCAGCTATACTCAATTATTGCTACAGTAATTGCTGCATCATATCTCTTAAATTATTGTCATAGTATCATCTGTATAATATGTTATATTATTGAGACGTTGTGGTAAGTTTGGTTATTTTATTGGGGGCCATATGTCATCATCTAAGAGTCTCTTCGTCAATAGTAATTACCGTCGTCAATAGTAATTACCGTCGTCAATAGTATTTACCTTGGTCAATAGTAATTACCTTCGTCAATAGTATTTACCTTGGTCAATAGTATTTACCTTGGTCAATAGTAATTACCTTCGTCAATAGTATTTACCTTGGTCAATAGTAATTACTTTCGTCAATAGTAGTTGTCCCTTCAATATTACCAAGAGTCATTTGACCCTTCGTTAAGACCAAGAGTCATTTGACCCTTCGTTAAGACCAAGAGCCACCCTCAGTTTTTCTATAAATAGAGGCCTAGGGCTTCATTATTTTTCACGAATTCATTCAAGCTATAGAGAGAGAAAGTATAGAGAGAATAAGAGAGAGAGAATAAAAGTATTCTGCTACAACACTTTTTCAATATCCAGTTCTTTTAAGGTAGGGAATATTATTTCTTTTATATTCATGAAGAGAACTTCTGTTATTCCATTTGTTATTATTCTGTTGGAATAACCAGTATACGCGGTCTACCCTATACTTGGTGACATTCTTCTATTATTCTGTTGGAACATCCTGTCTGTGTGTTTTACACCGGACCTGGTTCCGTTTATTATTCTGTTGGAACATCCTGTCTGTGTGTTTTACACCGGACCTGGTTCCGTTTTATTATTATTCTGTTGGAATAACCTGTCTGTGCGGTCTATCGCATGCATGGTGATTTCTTTTGTTATTCCATTCTTTATTATACTCAGTTGGTTAAGTTTTGACTTCTATACTCCATGAAATTTGTGGAATATCCTTGATAGTTGCGTTTCATCCAGTATCTTTTCAAGAAAATATTCTTCTAAGCATTCTTGAATTTTACTCCACAATGCAGTATCATGTTGACAATTTGGACGTTGTTAATTCCTGGATAAATTAATTCTTGAACTTGTTTTATTGAATTCTTATATCATTGTCATCATCCTCATGTTTATAAAATGTTGAAAGTCATCTGTGGCATGTATTGCATAGATGGACTTGGTATGATTATGACCAGGGATTATTCGGTATAATCATGACCGTAATGTTACAAATGATGTGGTAAAAGTCCTCATTGGCCCGTAGTGCATTGATGGACAGTTGTTGGCATGATCATGACCATTAATGAATACACGAATATCCTTGGCCGTAGTGCAGGGGTGATTCGATGATGTGGATTATTTTATTAAGCTGAGTCTCAGCGATCACAGTGTTGAAAAACTTTTTAAATCATAAAAGATAGTAGAGTTTATTTTCTACTTGACTCTTTTAATGGATTGCTTGTTCCGCTACAGTTAAACTTGATGTCTATTATATTTTATCAGTTTAACATTGTTGAAGGCTAATGATAATTTATTCTGCATTATCTTAGTCATAATATTTCTTACTGGGCTAGTTGAGCTCACCCTTTCTTTCACTGTTCTCTTCAGGAAATGAGAACGTAGCTGGGGCAAGTCGGGGAACGGAGTGATGGTCCGAATGATAGTATTAGTTAGTAGTCCTCACTATTCTATGTAATGGTGTGTTAATAAATGTAATGAGGACTCCTTTTGAGTATGAATACTCTCTAGAAGATAATATTTGTATTCAAACTCACAGTTTATGTTTTGTCGTATTGTACACGACAGTTGTATTAATCAGTTGTATTTGTATTCTGTACTATGTATCTGACGACCCAAGATGGGTGATGTATACCTAATTTTGGGGGCGTCACAGTTGGTATCAGAGCTTAGGGATATGATCCCTGGCTAAGATGTGAGAATAGAACTAGGAGGGGAGAGACGGGGAATTCCTTCGCTAGTATGACATACCTAAGTTTATTTGCATGGTATTTAATTGGTCGGTCATAATATAAGGATAATATATGACATATCAATTAATTTTTATTTTGTGGCAGTATCTGAAAATGGCATCTGAGAATGTTGAGAATAGCAATGGAGCACAGACGACTGTTGATTCACCACATATCAATAATCAGGATAATGTGCATCAGGAAGGTGTCAATCCTCATGCAAACAACAACACTGACCAAATGATGAATGATCAAATGTTCAGAGGCTTTATGCAATTCATGCAACAACAGGTGAAAGCGGCTCCTGTCCACAACGTAGGTGGAAATACTGGAAACTCTCTGGCGGTCACCGCTAAACAGTTTAAGGAGCTGGGACCACCGGAGTTTAAGGGAGAACCCAAACCACTTGTAGCTGAAACATGGATAAAGCAGATCACCAAGATATTTGATGTCTTGGGTTGCTCCGAGGAGCAAAAGGTTCCCTTTGCCGCCTTTATGTTGCGAGGAGAGGCAGATTACTGGTGGGAATCGATAAAGCGTACTCAACCTGCCGCACTGAAGATGTCCTGGGAGAAGTTCCAAGAGCTGTTTAACGACAAATACTTTCCCGAGAGTATTCGTCACATGAAGGAGGTGGAGTTCATCAAATTGGAGCAGAATAATATGACCGTGTCGCAGTACGAGGCAAAATTTGCGGAGTTATCCCGGTTTGCGTCCCACCTGGTGGATAATGAAGAAAGAATGACGCGGATGTTTTTAAGAGGTTTGAAGCCGGAGATACGTCAACATCTTGTTTCTCATAAACTGTGTTTGTATTCAGATGTTGTAAATAGGGCTCAGTTGGTGGAGCGCGATAACGAGATAACGCAACCAAAAGAGAGCAGCCGGCAAAATGATAATACCAGTGAGAGCAGTCATCGAAGCGGTGACAACAAGCGTGGAGGGAATCAACAGGCCAGAAATGGTAACCACTTCGGTGGTAATCAGGGCCAAAACAATAAGAATGGACATTTCAAGAAGAGGAGATTCAACAATGATGGAAAGACGTCAGCACCAGCACCTGTCGTTAAGGAAGGAGAACGACCACCTATCATATGTTTCAAATGCGGAGGGGAGGGGCACATCAGTCCAAACTGCGCGATGCCGTCCAAAGCATGTTATAATTGTGGAAGAGAAGGTCATTTAGCCCGATTTTGTCGTTTACCGAAGACAAATTCAGCTAGGATGGAGGCACCAAAAGCCGTCCCAGAAAAGTCAAAACCGGTTGTGCAAGGGAGAGCGTTTGTTGTGAACTCCCAGAGAGCAAGGAACCCGAATGAGGTCATCACGGGTAAGCTTATTATAAACTCTAAAGAAGTTTATACTTTATTTGATACCGGTTCAACCCATTCTTTTATTTCTCCTACTTGCGCTCATCGATTAAATTTGATTCCGGAGAAATTAGACTTTGACTTATCTGTGGAAACTCCATTGGGAGAAACCTTCATTACCTCCACTGTTTATAAGTCTTGTTTGGTTCAAGTTGGTACCCACACATTACCTATCGATCTGATTTCATTAAAAATACTTGCATTTGACGTGATTCTAGGGATTGATTGGTTAACTACTCATTATGCAAAAATTGATTGTTTTCGTAAGGTTGTTAGCTTTCATATTCCTAATCGACCTATTATGCGAATTCAAGCAACCAAACCATTAAAATCAATCGCTGTCATCTCAAGCCATAAAGCTATTCGTTTATTGAAAAACGGATGTCAAGCTTTCTTAGCTCATGTCACAGATCTAAACAAAAATACGTCAGTTTTGAATGATATTTCTATTGTTAATAAATTCCCTGACGTATTCCCTGAAGAACTTCCTGGCCTACCCCCAGAGCGTGAAATTGAATTTTGTATCGATCTTGAACCCGGTACAAAACCCATTTCCAAAGCCCCATATCGAATGGCTCCTATTGAACTTCAGGAGTTAAAGATCCAACTGCAGGAATTGTTAGACATTGGTTTTATTCGTCCTAGTACTTCTCCTTGGGGTGCTCCTGTTCTGTTCGTGAAGAAGAAAGATGGGAGTATGCGACTTTGTATTGATTATCGGGAGTTGAATCATGTCACCATCAAAAATAGGTACCCATTGCCACGTATTGATGACCTGTTTGACCAGTTGCAAGGAGCACAATTCTTTTCAAAGATCGATCTTCGTTCTGGATATCATCAGCTGAAGGTTAGAACTGAGGATATTCCAAAGACGGCTTTTAGAACTCGGTACGGGCATTATGAATTCCTAGTCATGTCCTTTGGATTGACTAATGCTCCTGCTGCCTTCATGGATATGATGAACCGGGTATTCAAGGAATATTTGGATCACTTTGTGGTCGTCTTTATTGATGACATCCTTATTTATTCCAAAAGCCGTGAAGATCATGAGCAACACTTGAGGCTGGTACTCCAAAAGCTTCGTGAATACAAGCTTTATGCCAAGTTGAAGAAATGCGAGTTCTGGCTGGAGGAGGTAGCATTCCTTGGGCACGTAGTATCAAGTCGTGGAATATCGGTTGACCCGGCAAAGATTGAAGCTATTCAAAGCTGGGAGCAACCTAAATCAGTGACCGAGGTACGTAGCTTTCTTGGTTTAGCTGGTTATTATCGGAGATTCGTGGAAGGATTTTCTCGAATCGCTACTCCATTAACTCAGCTGACTCGGAAAGATACAAAGTTTGGTTGGAGCGAAGAATGTGAGCAGAGTTTTCAAGAACTCAAGAGGAGACTCATTTCAGCACCTGTTCTAACAATACCATCTGGCTCGGAGGGATTTGTCATCTACAGTGATGCTTCGAGCAAAGGGTTGGGATGCGTTCTCATGCAACATGGAAAAGTCATAGCCTATGCATCAAGACAACTCAAGGAATATGAGAGGAATTATCCTACTCATGATCTAGAGTTGGCAGCTGTTGTCTTTGCACTTAAAATTTGGAGGCATTACTTGTATGGGGAGAAGGTGGAGATCTTTACGGATCATAAAAGCCTCAAATATTTCTTCACTCAAAAGGAACTCAACATGCGACAACGACGTTGGCTTGAACTGTTGAAAGATTATGATCATACCATTCAATACCATCCTGGAAAAGCGAACGTGGTAGCTGACGCATTGAGTAGAAGATCATATGCGGGTACAAGTGCAATATTAACAACGCAAAGGCCCATTTTGTGTGACTTGCAAAGGATGGAGATAGAGTTGAAGACTCCAGGGACCCATGTGATGATGGCGAATATACGAGTAGAACCGACTTTAATCGATAAAGTTAAAGCTGCTCAAGCTACAGACCTGGAGCTGATGCGTATGAAGAAGAAAGTGCAAGAAGGTGCTATACCGGAAGCAAGAATCGATGAAGAAGGAATACTTCGAGTCAACTCCAGACTTTGTGTTCCTAACAACCCTGATTTAAAGTATGAAATCATGATGGAGGCGCACAACACACCGTTTGCAATCCATCCTGGAAGTACCAAAATGTATCATGATCTTCGTCATACATTTTGGTGGAGCAATATGAAGAGAGAGATAGCGTTGTTTATCTCAAGGTGTCTAACTTGTCAACGAGTCAAAGCGGAGC
Organism: Panax notoginseng; assembly: GCA_016801055.1. Taxonomy (NCBI): domain Eukaryota; kingdom Viridiplantae; phylum Streptophyta; class Magnoliopsida; order Apiales; family Araliaceae; genus Panax; species Panax notoginseng. The sequence goes on along the minus strand of CM029014.1, from coordinate 43,759,209 downwards.
ATCAAGTACCAAAAGGTCCATTGCAACCACTTGAAATTCCAGAATGGAAGTGGGAGCACATTACCATGGATTTCGTTACCGGTCTTCCTAGGGTTTCTCAAGGTATTGATGCGATTTGGGTCATTGTTGATAGATTGACCAAGTCTGCTCATTTCTTACCGATACGAGAAACTTATACACTTGAACGTCTTGCTCGTATGTACATAAACGAGATTGTAAGACTGCATGGTATGCCAGTATCCATAATTTCTGATCGAGACCCAAGATTCACTTCACGATTTTGGGTTAGTTTACAAAAAGCTATGGGCACGGAGTTACGATTTAGTTCAGCATATCATCCTCAGACGGACGGACAATCAGAGAGGACTATTCAAACTCTTGAAGATCTATTAAGACTCTGTGTCTTTGACTTCAAGGGAAGTTGGGACAAGTTCTTACCATTGGTGGAGTTTTCCTACAACAACAGTTATCAAGCAAGTATTGGCATGGCTCCATTCGAAGCATTGTATGGAAGAAAATGTCGTTCTCCAGTATGCTGGGATGAGGTGGGCGAAGCAACGTTGTTGGGACCGGAGTTGGTACGTATGACTACAGAAAAGATTCAAACGATCCGACAACGTATAAAAACCTCACAAGATCGACAAAAGAGTTATGCTGATCTTCATCGAAAGGACGTGGAATTTGATGTAGGAGATCATGTGTTCTTACGTGTTGCTCCATGGAAAGGAGTTACGAGATTTGGAAAGAGAGGAAAGCTAAATCCTCGATTCATCGGTCCATTTTTAATCCTCGATCGAGTAGGAACTGTGGCTTATAGACTCGCTTTACCGCCAAGTATGTCTCGTGTTCATAACGTTTTCCACATATCCATGTTACGCAAATATGTGGAAGACCCGAACCACATTATTGAGTTAGAACCGGACGAAATAGCGGAGGATTTGACGTATGAAGAAGTTCCTGTTCAAATCTTGGATAAGAAGGAACATATTCTACGCTCCAAGGTTATACCTCAAGTCAAAGTTTTGTGGAGAAACCACGATGTTGAGGAAATGACTTGGGAGTTAGAATCAGAAATGAAATCAAGGTATCCTTACCTCTTCGACATACCAGGTACGTACCCTAATTTCGAGGGCGAAATTTCATAAGAAGGGGAGGTTGTAAGACCCCAATTTTTATAAATAAAGATGAATTTTCTATAAATATCATTTTTGAATATTATGAAGTTAATTTGATATAATGTTATAGTTGTGGGTAATATTTATAAATTTTGCAAAGTAAGCAAGTTGTTATAAAATATTCGTTTGGTCGGAGAATATTCTTTTTGTCGGGGAATATTCGTACGACGGCACAATCATTGGTGGACCCCATAACGGAATTATTGTCGGATTGAGAAAACGACAGAATTATCTTTCTATAAAAATAACGGCTGAGGTGTTACCGTTAAAACCGTTAAAACTGTTGAACTACTCGGTAGTAAAAGTACAGTAATACGCGTGGTTGCATAGTAGCACACGGTATTGATTATTGATGCTTACGTGAGAAGTCACTCAGCTATACTCAATTATTGCTATAGTAATTGCTGCATCATATCTCTTAAATTATTGTCATAGTATCATCTGTATAATATGTTATATTATTGAGACGTTGTGGTAAGTTTGGTTATTTTATTGGGGGCCATATGTCATCATCTAAGAGTCTCTTCGTCAATAGTAATTACCGTCGTCAATAGTAATTACCGTCGTCAATAGTATTTACCTTGGTCAATAGTAATTACCTTCGTCAATAGTATTTACCTTGGTCAATAGTATTTACCTTGGTCAATAGTAATTACCTTCGTCAATAGTATTTACCTTGGTCAATAGTAATTACTTTCGTCAATAGTAGTTGTCCCTTCAATATTACCAAGAGTCATTTGACCCTTCGTTAAGACCAAGAGTCATTTGACCCTTCGTTAAGACCAAGAGCCACCCTCAGTTTTTCTATAAATAGAGGCCTAGGGCTTCATTATTTTTCACGAATTCATTCAAGCTATAGAGAGAGAAAGTATAGAGAGAATAAGAGAGAGAGAATAAAAGTATTCTGCTACAACACTTTTTCAATATCCAGTTCTTTTAAGGTAGGGAATATTATTTCTTTTATATTCATGAAGAGAACTTCTATTATTCCATTTGTTATTATTCTGTTGGAATAACCAGTATACGCGGTCTACCCTATACTTGGTGACATTCTTCTATTATTCTGTTGGAACATCCTGTCTGTGTGTTTTACACCGGACCTGGTTCCGTTTATTATTCTGTTGGAACATCCTGTCTGTGTGTTTTACACCGGACCTGGTTCCGTTTTATTATTATTCTATTGGAATAACCTGTCTGTGCGGTCTATCGCATGCATGATGATTTCTTTTGTTATTCCATTCTTTATTATACTCAGTTGGTTAAGTTTTGACTTCTATACTCCATGAAATTTGTGGAATATCCTTGATAGTTGCGTTTCATCCAGTATCTTTTCAAGAAAATATTCTTCTAAGCATTCTTGAATTTTACTCCACAATGCAGTATCATGTTGACAATTTGGACGTTGTTAATTCCTGGATAAATTAATTCTTGAACTTGTTTTATTGAATTCTTATATCATTGTCATCATCCTCATGTTTATAAAATGTTGAAAGTCATCTGTGGCATGTATTGCATAGATGGACTTGGTATGATTATGACCAGGGATTATTCGGTATAATCATGACCGTAATGTTACAAATGATGTGGTAAAAGTCCTCATTGGCCCGTAGTGCATTGATGGACAGTTGTTGGCATGATCATGACCATTAATGAGTACACGAATATCCTTGGCCGTAGTGCAGGGGTGATTCGATGATGTGAATTATTTTATTAAGCTGAGTCTCAGCGATCACAGTGTTGAAAAACTTTTTAAATCATAAAAGATAGTAGAGTTTATTTTCTACTTGACTCTTTTAATGGATTGCTTGTTCCGCTACAGTTAAACTTGATGTCTATTATATTTTATCAGTTTAACATTGTTGAAGGCTAATGATAATTTATTCTGCATTATCTTAGTCATAATATTTCTTACTGGGCTAGTTGAGCTCACCCTTTCTTTCACTGTTCTCTTCAGGAAATGAGAACGTAGCTGGGGCAAGTCGGGGAACGGAGTGATGGTCCGAAGAATAGTATTAGTTAGTAGTCCTCACTATTCTATATAATGGTGTGTTAATAAATGTAATGAGGACTCCTTTTGAGTATGAATACTCTCTAGAGGATAATATTTGTATTCAAACTCACAGTTTATGTTTTGTCGTATTGTACACGACAGATGTATTAATCAGTTGTATTTGTATTCTGTACTATGTATCTGACGACCCAAGATGGGTGATGTATACCTAATTTTGTGGGCGTCACAAAAATGGTCATAACTTCTTCGTCTGAACTCTGATTTTGATGATTAAAGATATTCCGAAAAGAGGAGACGTAGATCTACAACTTTTATGCTTTGAGTTTTTCGAAATAAGGACTGTAGTAATGTTGTCATAACTCATGCATCTGAACTCCAATTGGAATGATTCAAGATGTTCCGAAAAGCTAGCTCTACAATATAATCCAAGTTTCAAGCCAAGAACATGCATCCAACTTGGTGTTAAAAGCCCTGCAATCTTCCCTTCTTGTATTTGCTTGCATATTTTGGTTCAAAAGATGTCCGAATTTCTTTCTCTTACTTTTTCATTACAATAGTCGCCTTTTTCTTGCGTTTTCATACCAAAGTATATAATCTACAAAATGAACACAAAATATAAGAAAAGTAACTAAGAAACATGAGTTTGAGCAACTAATTCAAGTAACATATACCAGATAAGTATGTATAAAACCTACTTATCAGATACCCCCAAACTTAAACCTTTGCTTGTCCTCAAGCAAAACACAAAACAACAATGCTATGAAATGCAACTAATCTACATGCCTACGAATCCAACAGTAATGATAAAAACAAGTCTATTCAACCGACCTTAGAGAAATCAAGTAAACATGATAATACATCATATCGAAATAAATCATTAACTTCCCAATCAATAATCAAATCTTAGACTGTTATCACTAATATAGTGCATGTGTGCTCCACAACAATGTTAACTGATATAAAATTAAATTTAACACATAACAAGTCTCTTCGAAGGCATCATACAGTGTAAACTCAAGAAATCTAAAAATAAGCTAGATCAAACTAAAATCAAATAATTACTAATATCGAGGGTCAACATGGGATACTTATGCTTTATTTTTCATCTACGGGGGCTTTTTGCTCTTATTTCCTGTTTTATTCATTTTTTCTTTTGATTTATATACACATAGCTATGTAATTTCTTATTCCCTTAGGCTTTTCAATGCAACCTTAACGAGCTTTCAACCAACGACTCACAGACCATTAAGACCTTAGGGCGCTAAGTGTAACGAAAATCCCCTCGGGCTTACTTACTCAAGTAACAAAGGCCACAAAACTAGAAAAGCATGCCACGGTGTTTATTCATACTTTATTTTTTTTCTTTTTTTTATATAGCTTATATACCCCAAATATTCTCCCAAACTTAGGTTCTTACCTAACCTTAGCCATAACTACTTATTCTTGTCATTCTTTCATTCAAACTAGCATTATCCTTTAGAGTCCCATTATGTATCAATTTAAACTCAATCAATCAACAAGTTGTTTTTACTGTGCTATCCTTATTATACCAGTTTCAAACAGAAAAAGACTCAATTCATAACAAGAAATCACATCAAAGCTCTAATAGTCAGTACTATACTTGTCTACCCAATTCCAATCTCATCATTGACCAAAACAAACTGTAAATATCAAATAGCTGGACTAATGCAAGATGTACTAAATGCTATATAAACATAGTAAACTGACTACTAATTTTTCAATTTTTCAATTTTTTTTTATTTCAAGAAACTGAATGCAAAAACTAAATGTAACTATATGAACTACAATGTAAATAACTAACTATATGCAATACGACACTAAAATGCCCCCCAAACTTAAACTAGACATTGTCCTCAATGGCTGAAATAGAAAAAAGTCAAGCAGAGGACTTCCTTGAAAATATAGCAATCCTCCTCCTTGTCCACTAAGTTTGGAGAATATGTTAGGCACATGGAACAAATTGGGCACCACACTTGAATTTAACTTGAATAACCTTTTCATAATCTTTTGCCTGTCCATTGAGTCTCTAATACCTGCAATTAAGAGAGACAACATGGATTAGAATAGCACTTGGATTGGTAAGAGAACTTAAACAGTAAATTAATTCCTATCTACTAAATAAACTAGTAAAGCATTTAAATATAAAAATTCCTAGGTTGCCTCCCAGTTAGCGCTTGAATTATAGTCTTTCAGCCTGACTTTGTCTGGTTAACGCAATCCAATTCATCTTCAATAATTGAGGAACCCTCCATCCATCAAAAATAATATAGCTTTTGGTAGGTTCCCATTTGTGATGGCCAATGCATCAAAGTCACCTAACATGCTCTGATTTGGTATGATCTCAATCAAGAACGTCCCATAGCTAGGTGTTTTGTCCATTGTGTATGTGATCACTTTGGGGCATGAAAGCTTGTCACACACAATGGGCTCTTCGTCTATCTTCTATTTCTCGTCCCACCATGGATTCAAATTTGTACTCGCTATTATGTCATCAAGAGCTTTATCGACGACATGACTACCAAGTGAGCACGATTTTGCAAATCTAACTAGACCCTTGATCTTTGGCAGAGAAGGAACTTGGGGCACTAATAACATCGGGTCATCCTTGTTGTTACTCATAGTTAGTTCTTCACTGACCATATTTTTATTATCCCCACTTGTCTCCTCTATTTCAACATCTCGTGTCTCTTCCAGTTGTATATTTGGCTCGGGAACTTCATCAATCTCGGAATCCTCGTCATAACACCAACTGTTTTGAGGACAGTTGTTCAAGGCTTTGAGCATTTGATCCATTTGGTTCTGCAAATTTTGAATTGATATCTCTTGATTCTGAATTGACCGGTCTTGATTAGTCCTCCTCTCCTTATTTGATGCTATGAACTTGGACAACAATTCCTCCAACCTTGAATTATCTGTCTCAATTTTGGAATCCATGTATTGAGGACCATGGGTTGAAGTAATGATGAGTTATTCCATTTGGTTCTGAAAATTATGGCGTGATATTTCTTGACTCATCATCCCTTCCTCTTGGTTTTCTATGAGCTTTGACAATAATTCCTCCAAATTTGACTTTTCTTTTTGTGGCAATGGATGTGGATATGAGAATTCTGGTGTGTTTGTTGGATTTGGAGCGTAGTATTGGTCTTGATAGTTGTAGCTCCATGAAGAATCCTGGTGATACCCCCAAACTTGATGATAATTATCGTATACATACTGGTTGAGGTAATTACCCCCATACTGGACCGGCCCAAGACTGATAGTGCATTGATGACTCAGATGATTACCAGCATAATAATTGCACGTAATTGCTATCCTTCGAATACGTTGGGCTGTAACAACGTCCAAGCTCCTCGAAAGTGTCTCAAGTTGTGCTGATAATGCAGAAAAGGCATTGAGTCCATCAATTCCTGTGTCCCTTGACTGAGTCATATTTGAATAAGGCCATTGATAATTGCATCCAGCCATGGTACCTGGAAAGAAAGAAAATTAGGGAGAGAATTAAATAAAAAGAAAATAAATGTTTAAATTAAGACTAATTTGATTGAAGCTAATATTGGCAAAAAAAATATTAAACTAATTCCCCGGCAACGGCGCCAAAAACTTGTTGGATAAAATCTAGTTACGCACAACACGCAAGTATACGTGGTCAACAAGTAATAAAGTGAAAGTAGAGTATCGTTCCCACGAGGAATTATTTAATAAAAATTACCAAGTACTAACCCGTAACCAACTCAATCTTATTTAAACGAATGAATTTCAAATTATATAAATTAAATTATTTAATTACACTAATTCTAATTACCACTAATTAAAAATCAGATTACGGAGATTTAAGATTACAACTTCACTTATTGCTTCATTTAAGTTAACACACTTCTCATCAATTATTTTCTATCATGAATTGTTAATCAAGAACACTAAAGCAGATAAAATCACCTCTCGATGCATAATACCCATACTCATTTAAATCCACAGATGATAGAATTAAGCAAGACACCCTAATTAACTAATCCACTATATCTCTATGTGAATTGCAATTAAAAAGGATTTAAAGCACAAGTTCTCTATAAGATTACATATGGTGTAAAGGTATATCTCTATCCTAAACACAAGTCATGAATTCCATCTATGCAGAAATCACAAACACATGCTATCATAATCAGATCTAAATCTAAACTTCATCTCTCGAGTTCATATAGATTATCACTGTAATTGATAGCCAAACAATTAAACAATTAAGTCTAAATCATAATAGATAATTCTCACAATAGAACATAATAATTGATAGCAAAGTATATTAAAATAAACTACACAATAAGATCCATTGTAATCTCACACAAAGAATTAGTTCATGATTATTGAATTAAAACTAATAATCCACAATTGAATAATCATTAAAAGATAAAGATAGAAGAAGATAAGAAGATAGAATCTATTGTCTGTAGAATTGATGCTCTCTTCTTGCTCCTACTTTGAATCTTTAATGGTCTCCAAGTTGCTTCAATCTCTAAATCAATAAGAACTAGAGCTTTGATCTAATCTACTCTAATCTAATCTAATAGAATTCTCTCTCCCCTCTAATCCTTGTGATTCTCTTCCTTTTATAAGTCTCTTTATATGTCTTTAAGTCCTCTTGAAAGTGTTTGAGTCAATCGGATCAAACCAATCCTTCTTGGACTCAAATTTGGATAAAATTCGCCTTTTCTACGCGTGCCCCCGCCCCGGCAGGGGTTTAGCCTTGTAAAGGGCCCGCCCCGGTGGGCTAGGGTTCTATTTTCCAGCTGGTACCCCCGCCCCAATTAGGGTTTTGTGAAGAGAAAGCCCGCCCTGGCAGGGGTCCTTTTTCTGCTATGACGTCCTTTGGGAAAATGGTCATAACTTCTTCGTCGGAACTCCGATTTTGATGATTCAAGATGTTCCGAAAAAAGGAGACATAGATCTACAACTTTTATGCTTTGAGTTTTTCGAAATAAGGAATGGAACAATGTTGAAATTGGCTCTGAAGTGGCTGTTATGTAAATGGTCACCCAAAACAGTGAAATTTAACGTCCGTTTGTACAAAGGTCATAACTCATGCATTCGAACTCCGATTGGAATGATTCAAGATGTTACGAAAAGCTAAGAAGAAGCTCTACAATATAATCTAAGTTTCAAGCCAAGAACATGCATCCAACTTAGTGTTAAAAGCCCTGCAATCATCCTTTATTGTATTTACTTGCATATTTTGGTCCGAAAGATGTCCGAATTACTTTTCTTTACTTTTTTTATGCCAATAGTCACCTTTTTCTTGCGTTTTCATACCCAAGCATATAATCTACAAAATAAATACAAAATACATGAAAAGTAACTAAGAAACATGAGTTTTAGCAACTAATTCAAGTAATAGATATCGGATAAGTAAGTATAAAACCTACTTATCATTTGGTCACCTAATTGCGCACCAGTAAGGAGAAATCGTTATCAAAAAGCCCCCTCTTTTCTGGGAACGACCTAGTTGTCATAATTTTGATTCTGTAATATTATTTGTGAATAATTAATTATTAATTTATATGATAAGAAAATATTTATTCTATGTGGATGGATAGAGAAATATTTATTTAGTGTGGGTATAAATGAAAGAATTAATGCTGAGGTGTTTTATCAGTATTTTTGTCAGAATAGAGGTGTTGAAAATTGTCCGTATGTGGATTTTGGTCATTTTTCGTTTAGAATTTAGAAAAACTTAAATCTACAAACTTGTAAAGAATTTAATTTTCTATGGAATATACATAAAATTCGTATTTTTCTGATAAAATGGCTATTTATTATGAATTATTGAAGTTTAATAAATAAATATTTTTTTAAAACATGGGTGGGCCCCACTTTTGGTTGGTGTGGAAATTCTAATTTTTGGTGGGCCCCACTTATGGTGGCTGATATTTTGGTCAAGAATGTGTACGTAGAATTTTTTTTAAAAAATTAATATTTTATTAATTTAGTCTGCTTTGGCGTTCTAGCATTTTCCTATAAATAGGGTGCTTAGTTTGAATTGAAAATAACACCAGAAACATATTTTTTCTCTCTCTCTATATATTATTGAGCGTATTTTATGAGTATTTAGATACTTTGAGAGTTGCTATTCAGTGCAAGTTTTCTTCAGCATTACATCCGATATTTCAGTCAGAAGTACTGTTCTTTTGAGGTAAGGGATGTTACTTTCTTCGTAAATAATATTATTTATTTCAATATCATTATGCCGAAATATTGGTATGAATATTATTGTGAAATTTTTAACTTTTTGTGTTGGGATTACTATTCATGTATACGACACTATTTACGTATATGACACTATTCACAAATACGACACTATTCACCGAAAAATAAACTTCTCTTTTTATCCCAGATGTCTATTATGGTTACTATCTTTGACTGTATCCATGTTTTGATCTTCATTCTTGAATTTTACTCTACTATGGTTTATTATGGAGCATTTTTTAACTTTGATTATCTAAAGTACGAATTCCTAATATTTGTCTTTTTATCTCACTGGATTCGTTTCTTTAAAATATTTTTCATCATCCTCAGTCCTAAATGATGATATAACTGTATATCTTTGGCCTGTAGTGCAAAGATGAATGATTACCTGATGAATATATTTAGCCCGTAGTGCAAAGATGAACATGTGTTGAGATAAACATGACTAACTGGTGATACAAATGAATATCTTTGGCCCGTAGTGCAAAGATGAATATTTGATGCAAGATGTATATTGATTGATGTTACAGGGATAAATTATTGATGATGGACTTTTAAATTCATTTATGATAGTAGATTTCCTTCTATACTTAACTCTTCTAATGAATTATTATTTCCGCTGCGAATATTGATCTAAAACTTATTGTCAATTATATTTTATCTGATTTGTTGAAGACTAATGATAATTGGTTGTTTATTATCTTAGTCATAATATTCTTTACTGAGCTAGTTGAACTCACCCTTTTTCTTTTTGTTCCATTTTTCTTCTCAGGAGGCCAGAATATAGCGGGAACTAGTCGGGGTGTGGAGTGATGTTTCCAGTCAGTTATGTTAGCAGTCCTCACTATTTTATAAAATTATGTGATAATAATTGTAATGAGGACTCCTTTTGAGTTTGAATACTGTCTATTCGACAATATCTGTATTTAAACTCACAATATTTGTGTTGTCGTATTTTGCACAACAATTGTAATAATAATGTTGTAGTTATTTCTGTACCATGTATTTCGTAACTCAGAATGGGTGATGTATGCCTATTTTGGGGGCGTCACAACCAATGTCATTGTACTATCTTACATTGTTGTACCGAACTCTGAGTTGACTAGCGATTCTTTACTGATTCAACTAATCCTTAGTTGATAAATGTTCTAACCTCTAAATTACCCTTGAAGTCAATCCAAACTAAACTTCCTTTGGTTTGCTTATATACCCACACAGTTTTGAAAGCATGTAGTCGTTGATTAACACTTTTTAAATTTAGAAATCGTTGATACTCTATCTCTTATTGATTCATCGATATACCTTGTTCATGAAGATGTTGTAATCAAACTCTTGAATAGTTATTGATCCCTATTTGATTCAACCAGTACTTGGCTTATGAGCGTTTTAAAGATCTAGAATTCCTTTAAAGCTAATTCCAAACCAAACTTCCTTTGGTATGGAACCTAATGATTAAAGCTGAGATGAACAACCCTATTAAAGAGGATTATTTTAGAGCTATGCGATAGTGTTAAAATGTTTGCGCAATATATAGTACAAAGGGTTGATCACCTGGAGTATGAGATGATGGTCCACATAGTCGTTTAGACTGCTAAAGGTTACAGTAGAAACACCTGCTAACCTAGGACATAGAAGATGATTATGGTCTTTTAGACTGTTAAAGGTTAAAGTAGAAATACATGACAACCTAGAACATAGTTCGTGGTCTTGTGACCCTCAGTGTATTCCTTTGATGTTGATATCTGTTGTTAACTTAAAAGTTCATTATTTCTTTGAACTCATAGCTTTTGAATTAGAGTTTATTATTCCGATAAGAGTACATTACCATTGAAAGTTCAATCAATTATCATTCATAGACTATTATTGTATAATGCTCTTCTTGTGGGCAATTGTTTGCTCACTCTTGTACAAAATAATGCAGATGAGGTCAAGAAGTCTGAAGAGCTTTCTACAAGCAAGGGCAATGGTAATGGCAAAATGATTGATTAGATGACTTTTAATTTACCTTTTATTTATGAAGCTTGTGTAATAGACTTGATTATGATTATGTTTTAATATTCCGCTGATGATTATAATAATAAAGGTTAGATGACCTGAGATTTATTTGAGATTATGTAACCCTTTAATGGGAGGATTATCCATTATGTTTATGAGATTTATTTATACCCTCTTGTTTTTGGGTAGATAGATATAATTTTGTGGAACAGTGAACACCAGATCTGTGGGATTGAAGTACCCGGATTTGGGGGTGTCACAAGTTGGTATCAAAGCTTTAGGTTATGAACCTTAGGTGGGGAAACCTTAGGCTATAACCTTCTAGGAGATCGAAAACATAGAGGTGATAAACTCTTATCGAGTTCTAAGGAATGAATTGAGGGAATTCATTGAAGATAAAATGATAACAAACTTTATGCGTTTATATGATAACAAACCTATGTGCTCGCATATATTATGCGTAATGAGTGGTATGAGTAGTTAATAAAACTTAAAAACTTTGTTGTAGGACTTGGGCATGAGCTTGGGTTTGATCGTTGGAATGAATTTGAGGAGGTAAAGGTAAAGATAAAAGATGAGAAAGACGAGGAGGATCCTGAGTGGTAATTTCTTAATTTTTTTGGAGCTGAAGTGATCCATGAAGTGTATGATCATAACAAAGAGTTATAAGTTAAGGTCGAGAAGTTAAAAGGTCAAGGTTTAGAGCACCAAGCCATGCTAGTGCAAGAGAATGTTATGATTCAAGACCTTACCGTACGACTGGGAGGTGTAGAGCAGGTGTTAGCTCAGTTAAGATGTTAAAGAGGATAGTTATTAGTTGGAAACGAGATTGCGCAGGATGATTTGAGAAAGGAGTTAGCAGAGCGAGAGAGAGCTAAAGACGCGTGGGTGAAGGCTTTTAAATATATAGATCACGTTGAAGATCAGTCAAAAAAGGCCAAGCAATGGATAGGGCTCGAGATTTAGACTTCCACTATCCTGTGCAGGTTGAGGATTAATTTTGGTACATAATGGATCACAGGACGATGGCTTGTATCACGGAGCAAGAGCACTATGAAGCGGTGTAACGTAGAATGCCCTTGTAGGTTGCGAGAAAAATAATAAGTTAATAAATAAGTCATGATGAAAGTTGATAAGATGTAAATCCTAATATTTGAAATAAATAGAGGGATATGATGAGGTAATTCTGGAATTTTATTATATGATGTAGTAGCAGTGAGGCTATTTTTGTTATGTTTTAGAGCAATAAATGAATAAAGATATCATTCTTTATTAAGATATATTATGTGTTATCTAAAAGTCATTGAGATAAGCTTAAATGTTTTAATACGTGAATGAATGATGATCTAATAGTGCAAATTTTAAATAGTAAGATGCCACTTAGAAGAAGACAGCATCGTCAGTAGACCCCCGAGAAATATACATACAATAATGAGGCTGATGCTAACCAAATGCCGCAGTTAGTGAATTCGTTCATAACAGGGATGGAGAGGAAGATTGTCATATACGGGGAAGGTAATGCACTGACAAGAAAAGAAAGAGGGAAAAGAAAGGTGAAAATGGAGATAAGGTAGGAGGTAGCCGTAGGGGTAATGTTCAGAAAAGAAAGAGGAACCAAAATGTCACCGCTGGAAATCAGCAAGGGAATGAAAAGAAGAAGGTGGAGGCGTGTAGCAACTGCGAAAAGGAACATGTAGGTGTTTGTTTGAAGGGAAAGAAGGTGTACTTCAATTGTGGATTGGGAGGCCACATTTCACCAAATTGTCCAAGCCCGAGCTAGGGAGCATGTTTCATGTGTGGGTCGAAGGAGCACCTGGCTCGAGATTGTCCAAAGAAAGTGGCTAGAAAAGTAAGTGGAAGCAAGGGGGCAGCAATAATGGCAAGTTGGTTATTGTAGAATCAGCTCTGCCGAGTCGACCAACCGTTCATTCAACATGACGATGTAGCACGCAATGCAAGGTATGGTTTCGATCAGTGATCTAAACGGTGGCGTGTTATTTAATTCAAGTGCCACTTGTTAATTTATGTCCGACCAATTTGCTATGAAATTTTATTTGCTTCAGGAGGAGTTAGACCACCCTAAATATAGAAATTGCGAATAGTGATTCCTGTTAGGTTTATGCATAGAAATTGTCTGGTAGATATTAAAGGTCACGTGATGTTGGTGGATTTAATTTCAATTTGACTTGGGAAAATATGAGATTATCCTAAGATTGAATTGGTTGTTATACCATGGGGCAAGAATTGATTGTGTAGAGATGATGCAAGCTAAGTGGTTGTTAAGAATAGTGTGCGGGAAACACAAAGTTTTCAAAATAGGAATTTGGATAAAGCGTGAGAAATTTCTTAGTTACGTAATTGATTTAAAAAAAATTACTACAAGGAAGGGTGTCCGACTCATGATCCAAAGTTAGCTATAATGGTGTTTTCCTTGAATGTTTGGAGGGTATTATTTCTACGGGAAGATTTGTGAGATATGTACATACCATAAGTGTCTGAAGGATATCTTTATACATAAAGATTTAAGTATGCGTTAATGGTGATAGTTGAAGTTGGTCAAGAATTACAATCATAAAATCCTAAACAAATGTGGTTGTCTATGCCTTAAGTAGAAAGGTTAGAGAGAAAGTATTTTTTTAACTACTCAACAGGGGTTTATAATAGAAATGGTTAAGTTATGGGTGGAGGTAAGATGTCCGAAGAAGTTGGAAGGGAAGTTATTCAGATGGAAAACCGTTCAACTTTATTGGACAGAGTAAAAGGGAGTGTAACTCCAAGACGAGGGGTGTGAGAAATACAAAAGATGGAAGGATATCAAATTCAAGATTGATACCGAAGGGTTGTTGAAATTTGAAGAAAGAAACTAGGTTTCACCAGTATCGGGAGTTGAAGATGTAGTTTTTAATAAAACTGAGCACGAAAATGAATCAAGACCTTCGACAATACTTTTGATGGCAAAATATAAAGTGAGAGGTTGCTAAGTGTGCTATAAAGAGCTTAACATGTCAAAAGTCAAAGCAGAATATCAGAAGCCAATTGGTTTGTTATAACTATTGAAGTGGACATGGCGATAGATTTCGTGGTAGTTCAAAATTAGCATATTCTTTCCGATCAAAATTAGATTTTATTTAGGTTAGTTGGCAAAGTTGTGAAGCCCCCAAAATAGGTATACATAACCCATTTTGAGTCACCAAATACATGGTACATAATTTAAATACAAACTTAATTTATACAATTATCAACTGTCGTGTAAAATACAACAAAACGTAAGTTGAGAGTTTTAACACGAATATTGTCTTGTAGAAAATATCGAAACTCAAATGAAGTCCTTATTACAATTATTATTACACTATTTTATAAAATAGTGAGGACTTAGTACAGCCACCATCTTGAACCATCACTCCATTTTCTGACTAGTCCCAGCTATATTCTCATTTCCTGAAGAGAACAATGAAAGAAAAGGGTGAGCTCAACTAGCCCAGTAAAGAATATTATGACTAAGATAATGAAGAATAAATTATCCTTAGTCTTCAACAGTGAAAAACTTGATAGAATACAATAGACAATAAGTTTTAGATCAACAACTGCAGCGAAATAAGCAATCCATTAGAAGAGTCAAGTAGAGCATGATGTCTACTATCTTCTATGATTTAAAAGTTCATCATCAATATTTTATCTCTGTAACACAACTCAATAAATAATCCACATCATCGAATTATCCATGCACTACGGACCAAGGATATTCGTTAGTATCACATCCACATCATCGAATTATCCATGCACTACGGGCCAAGGATATTCGTTAGTATCACCAATGGTCATGATCATGCCAACAACTGTCCATCAATGCACTACGGGCCAATGAAGACTTTCACCACATCATTTGTCTGTAACATTACAGGTCATGATTATACCGATACATAATTTCTGGTCATAATCATACCAATCAATAGTTCATCTATGCACTACGGGCCAAAAATGACTTTCATCACAATTTAAGCATGAAGATGATGACAATAATATAAGAATTCAATTAAGTGAGATCAAGAATAAATATTAAAGATTTATAATTCAATTTATCTAGAGTTTAAGAATGTCCAAATTGTCAACATGATAACTACTTTGTGGAGTAAAATTCAAAAATAATATTCAAGAATAATATTCATGTATCAAAAATAATTTGGACAGAAAAGAAATTAATTTTTATCGTGAATAGTATCCCGGGTGAATAGTACCGTATATATGAATAGTACCGTATATATGAATAATGTCATATGTATGAATAGTACCCATTAATAGTACTTCAACATGAAAAGATTTAAAATTTAACATGAATGTTTAGAAAAATATTTATGTGAAACGATACTAGATGAAGTGCAAATTTCAAGGATATTCTACTAATTTCAAAGAGTATAGAAGTAATACTTATCAAAATAAGTGTAGATTTAGGAATATGAAACGAAATAATATTACTTATGTGACGCCCCCAAAATAGGTATACATAACCCATCTTGGGTCGCCAGATACACGGTATAGAATTCAAATACAAATTTTATTTATACAACTGTTGAACTGTCGTGCAAAATACGACGACACATAAGCTGTGAGTTTTAATATAAATATTGTTATGTATATAATACGATAATATTCATACTCACATTATTACAATGCCATATAAAGTACAGCATCAAATATTTCAAGTCTCCAAAGGGACACGAGAAGATTTCTATCCTCCTCATTCTAATGGAGTGCATTTTATTGACGCTTCCAAAGTTGGGTTCTCATCACCCTTTTGTTGTTCACAAAAATTAATTATTAAGTGACGTATAATATACGACACACCCATCTTAGGTCCTCAATACAATTATATATTACATGTCATGCAATTTTATAATGTATTGAGAAACTTCCACAGTCTCGAACCATCACACTATTCCCCTGTTATCCCCACTCGACCCAGCTACACTCTTAATACCTCAAAGGAATTGTGAAGCAAAATGGTGAGAACAAATAGCCCAATAAAGAATATTATGACTAAGACAATTAATTTATCAATAGCCTTCATCAGTACTAAATCAGATATTTAGAACATATGGTAGATAATAAAAGTTTTCGACCATAATTACAGCAGAATTAACAATCCATTAGAAGAGTCAAGTAGAACATAATGTCTACTATCCTCTCCAAATTAAAAGTCCATCGTTAATAGTTCATTCCTGTAATACTCATCAACAGTTCTTTGTTGTACCCATGACAAAGAGAACTCTCATCACCTGTCTTCACCTGAACCACCAAAGAATATAGTTAAATTCACAATTCATATTTATAATCAGGTAAATCAACAGTCCATCTTTGCACTACGAGCCAAAGACATACACCTGTAAAACCAATAATCAACAATCTATCTTTGCACGTAGGCCAAAGATATACAACTGTAAAACCAATAATCAACAGTTCATCTTTGCACGTAAGCCAAAGATATACAACTGTAAAACTAATAATCAACAATCCATCTTTGCACGTAAGCCAAAGAGGATTTTTACCACATCATTTGCCTGTAACATTAGTCCTTCTTTGCATTTAAGCCAAAGATGATTTTTACCACATCATTTGTCTACAAAATAAATAATCCACATCACCGAATTATCCATGCACTACGGCCAAAGATATTCGTTAGTATCACATCCATGAATTATCCATACACTACGGGCCAATGATATTCATTATTATCATATCCACGAATTATCCAAGCACTACGGGCCAAGGATATTCGTTAGTATCATATCCATGAATTATCCATGCACTATGGGCCAAGGATATTCGTTATTATCATATCCACGAATTATCCATGCACTACTGGCCATGGATATTCGTTATTTTCACATCCACGAATTATCCATGCACTACAGGCTAAGGATATTCGTTAGTATCACTCCACGAATTATCCATGCACTACGGGTCAAGAATATTTATTATTATTACATCCATGAATTATCCATGTACTAAGGGCCAAGGATATTCCTTATTATCACTAGTGGTCATAATCATACCAAAAAAACTGTCCATCAATGCACTACGGGCCAATGAGGACTTTTATTACAATATAAGCATGAGGATGATGACAATGATATAAGAATTCAATTAAGTGAGAGCAAGGATAAATTTTAAATATATATAATTCAATTTATTCAGAGTTCAAGAATGTCCAAATTGTCAACATGATAACTTCTTTGTGGAGTAAAATTCAAGAATAATATTCATGTATCAAAAATAATTTAGACAGAAAAGAAATCAATTTTTATCGTGAATACTATCCCGGGTGAATAGTACCCAGTGAATAGTATTTTGTGAATAGTACCCCTATAAAGACCCAAAAAATCAAACAACTCAATTATTGACTTTGGTCGTTAACAATACATTCAACCTCTAATTTTACATCATTAAACGATAATACAACCATTGAAATTTGCGAAATAATTAAAATTTTCTATTACAAACTATTCTCGTTCCCAAAACCTTCAACCTTTACATCTAACTGTCTCAGAATCATTTTAATACAAGAGTTTACATCACAAAACGATATTATAATTAAACATTAATACATTATTTGAAACCTTAAACATGGTTCAAATAATAATAACTCAGCCAAAGTATATAAATCTTCAAATATCACATCTGATTCATATCTCTCAAGTAGCACATAACTTTACCTTAAATCTTTAACCTGCAAAAGTGGTTATTTGCAAGGTTGAGCTCGACATCCCAACAAAATCTAACAGTTTTCATGCATCACATAGTACATAATAACATGCTCGATATACATCTCCTAATAATTAAAGTAACATGACATACATGCTTTAATTCACATAGCGAATATAAAGATTGAGTTCCTTATTCAATCATCATTATTTAACCAAAATAATGTAATTATAAATTGACTTTAACATTTTATGATTTCAACATGTATAATATATCATGCTTGCTTACAACACATATAACATATCATGTAATTTAAAACAGTTCATCAAGTCCACGTAGAAAATAGGAACCGAAAGACTTGCCTTGATCATTGTTTACCAATAACACATTAACAGATTACAGTTATCTGCACTTTACGTGCCCTACACAATTATATAATCATACACATCAACTATTAGTCACATAACAACGTATAGTAGTTGTAAAGTAAACTTTACTCTATAACCCATAACCCTTCTTATTAATTAATACACAATATTCAATTTGATTGTGTTAACTTTCGACTTACATCTTACTATATTTCATACTCGAAGTTCATTCAAGTGTTTAAGTCTTGCTAGGACTACTTATTGGTTTTATATTAACCCCATTCACTATCTTATAATATTCATTCCATTTGATTTAAAACAATTTCTACGTTCATTAAAACTTGTCACGGCGTTTCGACGTTCATTCGTCACACGCCCGATTTGTCTCTCTTGTGTATGCTTAGTATGCTTATAAAACTTATCTAATACATCATTTGTTAATGTTAAACATTATTATACTTACTAATAGTCATATTTTATAACTTAGAATATCTTTTATCGTCAAGAGCACTACACTTGCATACGTGCATGCCCGACGCCCTCCGATTGCTTCCAAAAACACAACAGTCCTAAAGATGATAATTTTGACCCCTACTAACGATCTTAAATTAAAAAAACTTAAAGAATAAAAGTTGTAGGTCTACTCGTCCTCGTTCTAGATCATCTTGAATCGCCTTAATCAAAGTTCGTATGAAAACATTATGCTCATTTTAGTAAAACATGTTCGGTCAATTTTTTTTCAAAATTTGGCTAGACAGACTACCCCCCACCGAGGCGGGGCTTTTTACTCTAGGATAGCCCGCTGGGGCGGGGGTCCCTTCTGCAATTTCGCGAATTATCATCTCGAACACTACAGAAAGCCAAATTAGGCCTAAAAACTCCTCTCTAACAACCATACCAACCTACCCAAGGTGTAATATTTTTACAGAAATATACACTAATGTTTCTAACACGTTTCTAATCACATAAACAAGATAAACATCCAAATTAAAACCTTTAATTTCACTATTTCTATTATTTCTTCTTCTTTTGACATTCATAGCGAAATTCTTCACTGTGAATTCGTTTTACAATCAAATTGATTCATTCAACTTGCGTTCTTTTCATTTTTCAACGTACTAACAACATCTATTAACAATTTTAGATTATATACATGTTCTAACCATCAATTTAAGCCTTAAAATAGACCAAAATACATATATTAAACAAAACTCATATTATTCATCTTTAACATGATTTTCATGAATTTGACAACTCTAAAATTGTTTATAGATGACATACCACATATTATACACACCTATAAATAAATATATCCTTATCCCTCATCAACCCAAACTAATTTTATAGAAACCTAATATTTGAGGCAAACAAAACTACAGAGTTTTAAGGTTGGATTAATACCTCTTGATTCCTTCTTAACCCAATTAGATGATGAATAAGGTTATTTTCTTCTTATTCTTCCAAAGCTCTTCTCCAATTCTCTGAGAATTCTCTCCTCTCTATCTATTTTTCTCTGTAAACTCCCTTCTCTCTTTTCTCAGGCTTAGGCCAAACCTTTACGTAAATATTAACGCACAAAAAAACTAAACGTCTAAACTGACATACTATTAAATATAATAATGATATATCAGTTATAAAATTTAATATAATTTATTTATTTTAAATTCAAATTCAAATTCAAATTCAAAAGCCATAAGACTTTGTTTGGTAAAATCACTTTTAAAATAAAGACTTAATATACCTTAAGCCTTGTATTTATTAGAGGTTGAATGTATTGTTTTAAGGTTGGATTAATACCTTTTGATTCCTTATTAACCCAATTAGATGATGACTAAGGTTATTTTCTTCTTGTTCTTCCAAAGTTCTTCTCCAATTCTCAGAGAATTCTCTCCTTTCTCTCTATTTTTCTCTGTAAACTCCCTTCTCTCTTTTCTCAGGCTTAGGCCAAATCTTTACGTAAAAATCAACGCACAAAAAAACTAAACGTCTAAACTGACATACTATTAAATATAATAATGATATATCAGTTATAAAATTTAATATATTTTATTTATTTATTTATTTTAAATTCAAATTCAAATTCAAAAGCCATAAGGCTTTGTTTGGCAAAAACACTTTTAAAATAAAGACTTAATATACTTTAAGCCTTTTTTGGTAAATCCAATTAAAACTCCTTTAATTTATTTCAATAAATCATTTATACTATAGTTTATTATCCCACATTCTTTACTTAGATTTCCATATCCAAACTTAATTAAATAAACAAAACTAATTACCAAAAAATTATAATTTTTATTATAATTTTACTTAATAAGCTAACATATCACTTTAATTACAAAATTAAATTAAAACAATATTCAAACAAACCATATAATCCTTAATAACTCTCTAATTTAGTTATTAAGTTAAATTAGAGTATTATCTCATAAATTTAATTCATCACTCTTTTATCTTAATTAAGTTAATTTCTATAACTCAAGAATTATTTACTTACTAATAAATAATCTAACAAATATCTACTAAATAACAAACACATCAATTAAAAATATTTATTTAATTCAATAAATATTTGAAATTATAAATAAAATTCTGGATTGTTACATTCTTCCCTCCTTATAAGGATTCCGTCCTCGGAATCACCGAAACCCTACCTTACTCAGATTTTCATCAAATCTCTTCGTTGAATAACTTCAACACCTTACCTTAATATAGTTTTTATATTTTCTACTTCCACCATTCTTCATAATAAATTCTGGGTTTTATTTCATAACTTTTACTTGAACTCAATTATATTTTGAGTATTATATATTCTTTAACCCATTCATTTTCTTTTCTAAGGATCGTTATCATAAACACTCGGGATATTATATTCACCCATTCTTCTATGAATTTCATCATCGAAATTTTATTTATTAATCTTCACTCATTCAATCTATCAAAATAGATTTTACGTTAATACTTTATTAATTCATTGGGTTCTATAGTCACTTTTTTTTCACAAAGATCTTTCTACAATTATTAAACTTTTCTATTAAAAGTTTTACATTATTCTTTGATAACTAAACTCCTTCTCATTTCAAAATTTCTTTTCTCACTTATTCAATATATTCATCATTCAGTGTCGCATTCTACGACTAACTTCTTTCTAAGGAATATCATCCTTACCACATTCGCCTTTTAGAATAGCAATAATCTTTCATAATTGCTCAATAATTGGGAAGCAGTTTGAATAACTCAGGAATTTAAAAGATTCTAAATCATGCTGAGGGGTCATAAGACCTTGAACTACGTCCACGGTTATAAGTACTCTTTCAACTTAAACCTTAACAGTCATTAGACTATAGGGGCTCCCGCACTTAGGATGTTAAGCCCTTCGTACGATGTATTGTGCACAAACATCTAAATGCTATGCGTATATGTCCATAGTTATAAGTATTCTTTCAACTTAAACTTTAACAGTCATAAGACTATAGGGACTCCTCGTAATTAAGGGGATCAGCCCTTCGTGTAATGTATTGTGCACAAATATCTAAACGCATTGCTTAAAATAACTCCCTTATAATAAGGTTGTTCATCTCAACTTTTTAACATCTGAATCTGCAGCAAAATAATTTGGTTTGGCATAACTTCTCAAGAAATGCTTGAATTTCATGAACATTTTTCGATATTCGTCTAGCTGAATCAAATAGCATACACTTCTACAATAATTCGGACATCAATCGAAATATACATACACACACACACACACACACACACACACACACACATATATATATATATATATTCTCATATCTTAAAGAAATCTCAAAAATCTTTTTCTGATGTCATGATACCGCACTGTATTTACAGTCCGTTTGAGGATTCCGTCATTTGGTGATTTTATCATACTACATCATACCATAGTGAGCTGACGATCTTTAGATCACATCCAACACTAAGTAATACTGCATTGATGACTTCATCATTTTTATCATCTTGCACCAGGTTCCATGATGCATTGATGATATAAAATATACATTTTGATATATTTTAAATCATTTTTGTCTAGCCGAAGCAATTAGCAAAGACATACGAATAACGACATTGTTTTTAAAACTCATTAGTTTCATCATTTGATCCAAGGTTTTTCAAGAAAATATAAGTGCAAACATCGGCATGAAGTCAATACATTTTGAAAGTCTAGCATAGCTAGTAGATTTAGAATATCCAAGTATCCATCAAGTTCAATCTTTACTCCATTACTTCATTACTTAACCAATTCTTTTTATTTCTAGCACCACCAATACTTTTATACTAAATATTATTGTATTTCACCTTACAATCTTCCTATACCCCCAATATAATTCATCAAACTTACCACATATTGGAAGTTCAAGAACTTGCCACAATAATATGAGTTTAAGAACTTATCTTAGTCAGACCATAGGCGTCCATTCACTGAGGGGTTCAAAACATACCATATTATTATGTGTCATGAACTTACCATATGCATTAGTTTTAAGAACTCATACATAACCCTAATAATATCTAACTAATCTTAATAGTTTCTAACTATCAAATATACACATGAGAAAAGAATCACCTTTTCGCCACAGATACATTGATAGCGCGACACCAACATTCCAATGATTATCAATGTGATAAACTGAGTGCAAGCACCCTTGCCCATACAAAGGTTTGTATAACTCAGCCGCCACATGAGTCCTCAATTGAAATCCCACCTAACTCTATCTTGCCTATAACTTGCTCTTTGCTTGATACGAATTCCTCGTATCACATTATCTATAACTCCTCATGAGTTTATCTTGTACTATTTCATAGTACATCATCTTCATAGCATCAAGCTATAATTATTCAAACATTACAGACCGACCATCTTCCTTTTATAACTTAAACAGATCACGTCGTGATCTTATTCTATAATCATGTCCCTTAAAATTTTTTTCTTAACTAGTGATCGTTATGTTTTACGATCCTCTTTCTTTCCTTTTTCATCATTTACGATTCATTTATGCTTTTAATCTTACAAAATTTGTCTATTCATCATTATTCGATATCTTGGCTATTGGAGTTAGGTAACTCCCATTTCTTATCTTTATATCTCTTCAAGACTCTTTTTTGAATTCTCTTGTTTATATAACAATTCTCCCTTTAAGAATTTCTAACTTCGTTTACATTGCTCAACATTTCATTCAAATTTCACATTTTCATCATACGTATCCATTTCTATACTTGGTACACATCAAGTCTCTAATAGTTTCAATATGGTACACCGAGTGGTTTCCCACAAACAACAAAAAAACTAGGTTCCGAGTTGCTAGTTCGTATATACCTCCGCTCTATGAAGGAATCGTTTAGCCTAGATACCATACATCAACTATTAAAGAGTACGATGGTGTTGGGAGAGTGCATATTTTGATTTGATGTTTAATTGTAAATACTCATGATTATATGTAAAGTCCTTCAAGGAATATATGTACAAGGACTTAGTGATAGATCAAACTTGTTAGGTTGATCTAAACTCTTAATGTGTATCATTCTGTAAATGAGTGTATAGATAAAGAGATCAAAGCTGTTAGGTTGATCTTGAGATGTAATAGATAGGCTTCGAAGAGATCGTAGTGTATCAAGCTGATCAAAGATTGCAGAAGACAAGGCAGAATCGTAGAGCATCGAGGATTGTAGTGTGCCTGCCTTGAAGGGCCTCGTTGGAAATCGTAGAGTGGTCTCAACGTTTGCCGAGCCAACTCAGAGATCGTAGTGTGCTCTCGGAAACGTAGAGCTTGCAAGACATTCAAGTGAAGATCGCAGTGTGCAAGTCTTTAAGAGAAATCTTAGTGCTCTCTACTGATAGCATCAGACCAAGCACCAAGGTGACAACGTGATAACCCGAGATTTCGAATAATAAAAATTTTATGAATAAATTTTTTTTAATTAATATTAATATTGATTATTAATTTTGTGACAAGTTTTTGTGACACGAGTCTCGAAAAGGTCAATTTGTATATTGACTAATAAAATTAGAGTAGGGTTGTGCTTAACAAGATTAGAAATCCCAACCCTAAGTCCGGATAGGGATTCGATAGAAAATATAATTAAAATAATTATATTGATAAGTACGTATTTGTACTGTTTAGAATTTTGATCAGCTATTGATCGGATAAGGTTTGAAATTAATAAACCCTAATAAGAGATTAGAAAACCTAATCTCAGGATTAGAAACTCTAACGCACAGTTGGAAACCCTAATTTTATATTCGGGAATCCTAAAATCCTAATTAGGAAACCCTAATCCTAATTAGCAAGCCTAAACTGTTTAGTATGTGTTAATATAATTAGGAAACCCTAATTATACTTTAGAAATATTAATTTCTATTTAAAATCCTAATTACATTTTCGAAATTCTTAATTTTCTATTTTAAAACACTAAATAGAAAATTCTAGAATTGGAGTATTTAAAACCTAAGGGTTAAAACCTTAGGGTTAAACCCTAAGGGTTTGTGCATTTGTCAAGTTTCCCATTAAAATCAATTTGCTAATGACTAAAATACCCTTTTTCATTTTCTTTAATAGATAACATTTAAAAATGCTAGCAACTTTAGTTGGTGAACCACTATATTAACTTGGTGAGTGTATATCTTAACCACTTAGCCGAAATTATCAGATCTAGCAACATATCATAGCATATATAAGAGAATTAGAGAGAGAAAGTTCATAAATCTTAGCCATTTTCTCTCTTGCTCTCACTAACTCTCTCTCTCTCCTAAACCTACGAAATACATAAGTAGATCAGTCCTATATACAACCCTAGTTCAACCAATATCAGATTAGGAAGATCAAGATCAAGATTTGAACAAGAAGGTATAAACCCTAAAATTTAATTTGATCTTGTATGCTAAGAAAGTTTTTGTGTTTAAGTGTTTAGAATCTTGCTAATGGATGTTTTATGAAGATCTATGATGATCTATCATGAATTCATAGTATCAAAGTGGGTAAAAATTATGTTTTTCAAAAACTGTTCTTGAGCAATTTTTGTGGTCTGACAAGCAATGTCGGTGGGCACAGATCATTGCTCGTTTAAGGTTTTTGATGTTTTATTGTTTGGATCTGGAGCTTGATATGTTGTCTTTAATCTGCAAGTTGAATCAGAGTCATTTAATGTCTAGATCAGGAGTTATTCTTGGTCAAAACCCGTTGACCGGGCATGACCAGTCCATTTCTGGGCAACCCAGAATTGCATGAACACCGTCTGACAACGTTTTGTTGGCTTGAGATCTGACAGTTGTTTTGTGTTTTGATAATGTTATGGTAACCACGTTGTAGCCTGTATAATGGACTATAGATCTGGGTCTTTAGAGCTCTTAAAACATCAACATAATGATCGGATTAGGTGGTCAAACTAGGCAACTAGACCTTGATTTGCAGTTTTGGAATTTCCAGAAAAAGGAAGAGCATTGATTCTGACAGACTTTGACCAAGTGATAAATTATGGATATGTTGTTTTTGGACTGAGATCTTGACATCTCGTTGTTTCTTGTCATGAATACTACATGTATGAATACTAAAACCACCAAAACAATGATCAGAACTTAGATTAATTTGTACCGGAAAGTGACTAGTCGAAGTTCTGGGTTTCTGGAGAAACCCAGGTAATGTCTGATAAGATGTTTCGCAGCTCAGATTTCGTTGTTGTGTTGATGTATGACCTATCTATTGGTTGATAGTTGTAGTAGTGCATACGTACTACAAGATCAACGTTTAAACATGACCTAGAAACATTTACAGATGAGATTAAAATTCGGTCAAACAGGGTACCTCGAACACTGACTTGTCAGTGTTCTTGAGGCCAAGAACACCTAAGATGACATATAAGTGTCGCTATAGGCTTTAACGACAGTTTCTATTTATTATAATTTCTGAATATTCTGGAAATTATTTAAAAATAGAAATAAATTATAAAAATTACCAAAAATAATTTTAAAAATCATTTTAAATTATGAAAAATAACTTTTAATTATTTGGGATATTTTTCATTGATAATATTAATTATTTGAATAAAAATGATATTTAATTTATTTAATTAGTATATTAAATAAATTAGAAAAAAATGATTTAATATTATGAAAAATCATTTTAAATAAGAAAAATGTATTTAAAAATATTTTGAGTTATAAAATATAACTTTTAATATTTTTGAAGATTTTTTATAAATAAATTAATTTTAATGATATTAAATTTATTTAATTATTAAATTAAATAAATAAGATAAAAATGATTTTATTGATTTAAAAATAATTTTAAATAAGAATAAAGTGTTAGAAAATATTTAGAATTATAAAATATAATTTTTAATATTTTTGGAGAATTCTCATTAATAAATTAATATTAATGACATTAGATTTATTTATTAAAAAAATGATTTTATTGATTTAAAAATGAGAAAAACGATTTAAAAATATTTTAAATTATAATTAATGAGTTTTAATATTTTGATGATACTTTCATTAATATTTAAATATTAATGGTGATGGTTTAAAAATGATTTTAATTAATTTAAAAATCATTTAAGTAGAATATTGATGATTTAAAAATATTTTAAGTTATTAATAATAACTTTAATATTTTGACAAGTATAACATTAATAATTTTATATTATTAAATATCAATGATGATAATATAATTGGATAATTAAATTATTTAAAAATGATTTAAGTGTTTGAAAAATTATTATAAATTATAATAATTGCTTATAAATTATTAAAAGATTCCGAAAAATATTATAAATGATATTTGAATTATCTAAAATAATATTGAAGCTTAGAGACCGAATTTAATTGATAATAAATGTGTTAAATATCGGATAGGGTTACCAGAACACCGAGATGAGATCGAAGTCCAACCAGACTGAACTAGTTAGACTTGTTAAGTGTTTATATAGGGTATAAACACTAATGTTGTTATGTGGTAATGTGTATAGTAGAAGATTGTCTGTAAATTACAGCGTTGTGTGTTATAAATTGTTGTGCTAATTGTGAGACCGATATTATTGGTTATAGGTCTTTCAAACGCAGATAAGTTTATTGTGTAGCTGTAAACTGCGGAAGAGGCAAGTTTCCTGACTCAACCTTGAGTTATATTCATTCAATTATTATAGTGATTAATTATTGTTAATTAGACCACGTCCAAGAATTTATTGTTGATTATTTGCAGTTAGTGCATGTTTAATAATTTAAATTGAATTACTGATTCGGAAAATATATATTCGTAGAATTACTGTTGTTGGATATTCATATCTGTAGAAGCTAATATTGACAGTACAGATAATTTCTGTTTAATGTCAAATTATGTTGAGAAATGTCTTAGCTAATTATTTTGGCTAGACGAACAATTGTTAAAACTTGATAGGCTTGAGAAGAGAAGAGTAGAGAAGTGATTAGATATTGAAATCATTGAATTTCGTTATTAAATCAAATCTTGATTCTAAGACTGAGAAGAACAACCTTTTATAAAAAGGAAATATTTTTGATTGTATATTCGATCATTGCGCGCGACTTAAGCATTATGCATAATATCGGGTACAAGGAGTTGGCCAGCTCTAAGTACTTGCAGAGGGGTATGATTTAATTTTTATGGTTATCTGATACACATGGGTATATCAAAGTCAAATCTTTGATAGTTACTCGAGAAGAGAAGTTCAAGATCCAACGGATCGCTTAGCATAAATCTGGAAAACATTCCACTTTGCTATTTCGTAGAATTAATTCTTGATTATTCATTAGAATATCGTAGAAAACCTTGAAAGTGTTATACTCTTTCATTATCAGATTATTGTTGCATAAAATGAGAGAAGACTTGTTATTTATTCATATACATTAATCGTATGTCTTAACTTGCGGGGCAAACTTTTTGCTCACCCTTACTAAATAAAACATTTTAGCTAGGGAAGAAGAGTCCAGCGGGTCCAAGAAGATCAAAGGCAAAGGCAAAATGCTGGAATAGTTATGAATAACATTATGTATTATGTTATGTTTGTAAACCCTTTTTGTATATTTAAAGGGTATGTTTGTAATTGTTAAGGTTAGCGGGACCTGGGATTATTGTATTAACAATCTTTGTTAATGACTTACGTATTACTATTTTTATATGAATGGGTAGTTAGATGTTATTATATTATGGATCGTGAACACCAAACTCGGGGGTCAGGTAACCTGAATTTGGGGGTGTCACAGGTTGGTATCAAAGCTGTAGGTTATAAACCTTAAGTGGGGTGGGGGAGAACCCTAGGATTATAACCATACGTGAGATATAGAAAACTCATTTAGAGTTCTGAGAGAGGGATTGCCGAAGTGCATCAATAGTGAGATAAATGGACACATAATGTGAGAATTTTATACTGGTGAAGTACTAATCAAGTTGTTTAAACTGATTATAGGGTGTCTGGAGAAGATTAAATGAGTGCGAAGATGCTAGCGGCTGTTGCACCAGTTCCAGAAGCCGAGGTGCCAGCGCAAAGCGAATCAGTTGAGAAGGTGGGAGAAGATGAACCAATGGTTAATCTAGGGAGCGATCATGACGATTTTCACGAGATGTATCTGAGTGGAGATGAGGAGGCAGATTCTGAGCAAGCTAGGGTGGAGAAAAAGAATAAAACTAAAGTTGAAGAACAAGATCAACTATCGACAGAAGTTCAAGAACTCCAAAGTAAAGTTTTTCTCTTGGAGGAGTTGTGGTAGACAGAGCGAGCGTTACGCGAAATGACTGAAGAACGGAACGAGCTCAAGGCACAGGTGGAAAGAATGAAGACTGAAGGTGGTGGATCGCCTGAAGGAACAATCAAGCAGCAGAAAGATAAGAATAAGCGAAAAAGGGACAACGACAACCCTAATTCAGAAAAGTCAAACCCGAAGAAGAAACAAGCATGTAGCAAGTGTGGAAAGACTCGCGTGGGAGAATGCATGATGTGGAAGAACGTGTGCTTCAACTGCAAGCAGGAAGGACATATTTCCCTACATTGTCCTAAGCCAAATATGAGGAAATGTTTCTCATGTGGTAGAGCGGGTCACGGATTCAATAAGTGTCCCATCAAGAAGAAGACTGGTGAAGGGAGTGGTCGGTAGACAACCTAGATATATGTGATAGTATCTTTTGGTAGAAGTTTATGATATTAAGTGTTGTAATATCGGGAACGATGTTTAAACATATGTAAATATAAATATGTTTGTATGAATGAAATCTTTATTTTCTATATGAATATAAGATTAAGATTAATCTGTGTGTTCTTAAAACTCATACTTATGGTAAGTTCATGACTCATAATTATATGAAATGTTTGAACCCCTCAGCGAATGGACGCCAAAGGTCTGACTAGGATAAGTTCGTACACTCATATAATTGTGGCAAGTTCCTGAACTCATAAGTGTGGTAAGTTTGACGAACTGATAATAACTATGTGTGAATGGAGAATTGCAACTTTTTGTGTAAAGTTGTGTTGTTAATCCTAATATGATTTAAAAAGGGATAGTAATATGTGTTAAGTACTAAATGTACTATGTGCTATTTGAATAAATATGCGATTATATGAGAATTATGTGTTGAATTCTTATTGTGTTAAGAATTTGTGTAGAGAAAGAGAATTAATATAAGATTTTTTTTATTTAAATCAGATAATACCGCCTAGACGACAGAATCGAAATCAAAGGGAAGAGCAATCGGTGAATAATGAAGGAGGTCAAGCTGACCCGATGCAAAACTTTATAAATATGATAGCCGAAGCTATGGAAAATAGAGCTCCAGCTGCAATAGGAAGAGCGAGGAATTAGCCAGCCAAAAGATTGGCAAATTTTAAAGACTTCAAAGCGGTAGGACTGCCAGAATTCAAGGGAACCACGGATCCGATTAAAGCCCAAACCTGGGTAAAGGAGATGGAGAAAGCATTCATTATTACGCGTGTAGCAAAAGACCAGAAGATAACTTTTGCAACATATCTAATAAAGGGAGAAGCTAATTTCTGGTGGGAGACTAATCAAGCGAGAGCTGCTACAGCTATGGTGACTTGGACCGGATTTAAAGAGTTGTTATTTGAGAACTACTTTTCGCCGAGTATGCAATCCAGGATAAAAGTTAAATTTCTAGAATTGAAGCAAGGGAACATGTCGGTATCAGAATACGCTGCCAAATTCAACGAGTTGGCTAGATTTGCACCTCATAAGGTGGACACAGAGGCGAGAAAGGCGAGAAGATTTGAGAACGGACTGAAGCTGGGGATATTAAATAAGTAGCGATATTACAAATCAATACGTTCGCGGCTTTGATGGAGAAAATGTTAATTGCTGAAGGACGGAGTGAAGCTGCATCTCGATTTCATCAGGATAAGAAGAAGAAGACAAATGACGGAGGAAGCAGTGGAGGAAGTAACACGAATAAGAGGAAGTGGAGCGAGAATACCCAGTCGGGTAATAAAATAGAGGAGAATAGGAAAGGGAGGGAACCATGTGCAACTTGTGGAAAGAATCATGCAGGAGTTTGTCTGAAGAAGAAAGGAGTATGTTATAACTGTGGGCAAGAGGGGAACATGTCGCCCAATTGTCCCAATCCGAAGAAGATACAAGGTTGTTATGCCTGTGGATCAACTGGCCATATGGTACGGAACTGTCCAAAAAGGAATGCTGAGAAGGAAAGTGTCAACAAGGGACCCAGTAGCGAAACCTTGGCAATTCGAGGACCTGCACAACCAGGAAGACCAACAGCCCGTACATTCAACATGACGACGCAAGATGCAGGAGTTGTCCAGGAGGTGGCGACATGTAACAATTTCGCTTAATACTTAAATTACGCGAGTAATATGAGTCAGATATTTCTGTGAACTGTTTTTCTTTTATAGATTTAAATCACAGGTTAGAATTTGAAACACAAATTAATATTGTGTTGATAAAAATGAATTGATGATACAATTTTAAAAGATTGTAGAGAATAAGAAAGAGGAGATTCCGAGGACGGAATCCTTTTAAGGAGGGGTGAATGTGATAACTCGAGATTTCGAATAATCAAAATTTTACGAATAATTTTTTTTAATTAATATTAATATTGATTATTAATTTTGTGACAAGTTTCTGTGATACGAGTCTCGCGAAGGTCAATTTGTGTATTAACTAATAAAATTAGAGTAGGGTTGTGCTTAACAAGATTAGAAACCCTAACCCTAAGTCCGGATAGGGATTCGATAGAAAATATAATTAAAATAATTATATTGATAAGTACGTGTTTGTACTGTTTAGAATTTTGATCAGTTATTGATCGGATATGGTTTGAAATTAATAAACCCTAATAAGAGATTAGAAACCCTAATCTCAATATTAGAAACCCTAATGCACAGTTAGAAACCCTAATCGTATGTCGAGAAACCCTAATTTCATATTCGAGAATCCTAAAACCCTAATTAGGAAACCCTAATCCTAATTAGCAAGCCTAAAGTGTTTAGTATATGTTTATATAATTAGGAAACCCTAATTATACTTTAGAAATAGTAATTTCTATTTAAAACCCTAATTACATTTTCGAAATTCTTAAATTTCTATTTTAAAACACTAATTAGAAAATTCTAGAATTGGAGTATTTAA
Organism: Panax notoginseng; assembly: GCA_016801055.1. Classification (NCBI taxonomy): domain Eukaryota; kingdom Viridiplantae; phylum Streptophyta; class Magnoliopsida; order Apiales; family Araliaceae; genus Panax; species Panax notoginseng. The sequence continues at coordinate 43,727,091 of CM029014.1, read as the reverse complement.
AACCTAAGGGTTCGAACCTTAGGGTTAAACCCTAAGGGTTTGTGCATTTGTCAAGATTGCAATTAAAATCAATTTACTAATGACTAAAATACCATTTTTCATTTTCTTTAATAAATAACTTGTAAAAATGCTAGCAACTTTTGTTGTTGAACCACTATATTGACTTGGTGAGTGTATATCTTAACCACTCAGCTGAAATTATCAATTCTAGCAACATATCATGGCATATATAAGAGAATTAAAGAGAGAAAGTTCATAAATCTTAGCCATTTTCTCTCTTGCTCTCACCAACTCTCTCTCTCTCTCTCTCTCTCTCTCTCCTAAACCTACGAAATACATAAGTAGATCAATCCTATATACCGCCCTAGTTCAACCAATATCAGATTAGGAAGATCAAGATCAAGATTTGAACAAGAAGGTATAAACCCTAAAATCTAATTTGATCATGTATGCTAAGAAAGTTTTTGTGTTTAAGTGTTTAGAATCTTGCTAATGGATGTTTTAAAAAGATCTATGATGATCCATCATGAATCCATAGCATCAAAGTGGGTAAAAATTATGTTTTTCAAAAACTGTTCTTGAGCATTTTTTGTGGTCTGACAAGCAATGTCAATGGCCACAGATCATTGCTCGTTTAAGATTTTTGATGTTTTATTGTTTGGATCTGGAGCTTGATATGTTGTCTTTAATCTGCAAGTTGAATCAGAGTCATTTAATGTCTAGATCATGAGTTATTCTTGGTCAAAACCTGTTGACCGGGCATGACCAGTCCATTTCTGGGCAACCCGGAATTGCATGAACACCGTCTGACAACGTTTTGTTGGCTTGAGATCTGACAGTTGTTTTGTGTTTTGATATTGTTATGGTAACCATGTTGTAGCCTGTATAATGGACTATAGATCTGGGTCTTTAGAGCTCTTTAAACATCAACATAATGGTCGGATTAGGTGGTCAAACTAGGCATCTAGACCCTGATTTGCAGTTTCTGGAATTTCCAGAAACGGGAAGAGCATTGATTCTGACAGACTTTAACCAAGTGATAAATTATGGATATGTTGTTTTTGGACTAAGATCTTGACATCTCGTTGTTCCTTGTCATGAATACTACATGTATGAATACTAAAACCACCAAAACAATGATCAGAACTTAGATTAATTTGTACCGGAAAGTGACTAGTCGAAGTTCTGGGTTTCTGGAGAAACCCAGGTAATGTCTGACAAGATGTTTCGTAGCTTAGAGTTCGTTGTTGTGTTGATGTATGACCTATCTATTGGTTGATAGTTGTTGTGGTGCATACGTACTACAAGATCAACGTTTAAACATGACCTAGAAATATTTCGAGATGGGATTAAAATTCAGTCAAACAGGGCACCTCGAACACTGACTTGTCAGTGTTCTTGAGGCCAAGAACACCTAAGACGACAGATAAGTGTCACTATAGGCTTTAGCGACGGTTTCTCTTTATTTTAATTTCTGAATATTCTGAAAATTATTTAAAAATAGAAATAAATTATAAAAATTACCAAAAATGATTTTAAAAATCATTTTAAATTCTTAAAAATAACTTTTAATTATTTGGGATATTTTTCATTGATAATATTAATTATTTGAATAAAAATGATATTTAATTTATTTAATTAGTATATTAAATAAATTAGAGAAAAATGATTTAATATTATTAAAAATCATTTTAAATAAGAAAAATGTATTTAAAAATATTTTGAGATATAAAATATAACTTTTAATATTTTTGAAGAATTTTCATAAATAAATTAATATTAATGATATTAGATTTATTTTATTATTAAATTAAATAAATAAGATAAAAATGATTTTATTGATTTAAAAATTATTTTAAATAAGAATAAAATTTTAGAAAATATTTGGAATTATAAAATATAATTTTCATTATTTTTGGAGAATTCTCTTTAATAAATTAATATTAATGACATTAGATTTATTTATTAAATAAATAAATTTAAAATGATTTTATTGATTTAAAAATGAGAAAAATAATTTAAAAATATTTTAGGTTATAATGAATGATTTTTAATATTTTGATGATAATTTCATTAATATTTAAATATTAATGGTGATGGTTTAAAAATAATTTTAATTAATTTAAAAATTATTTAAGTAGAATATTGATGATTTAAAAATATTTTAAGTTATTAATAATAACTTTAATATTTTGACAAGTATAACATTAATATTTTTATATTATTAAATATTAATGATGATAAGATTATTGGATAATTAAATCATTTATAAATGATTTAAGTGTTTGAAAAATTATTATAAATTATAATAATTGCTTATAAATTATTAAAAGCTTTCGAAAAATATTATAAATGATATTTGAATTATCTAAATTAATATTAAAGCTTAGAGACCGAATTTAATTGATAATAAATGTGTTAATTATCGGATAAGATGACCATAACACCGAGATGAGACCGAAGTCCAACCAGACTGAACTAGTTAGACTTGTCAAGTGTTTATATAGGGTATAAACACTGATGTGGTTATGTGGTAATGTGTATAGGAGAAGATTGACTGTAAATTACAGTGTTGTGTGTTATGAAATGTTGTGCTAATTGTGAGACCGATATTATTAGTTATAGGTCTTTCAAACGCAGATAAGTTCATTGTGTAGCTGTAAACAGCGGAAGAGGCAAGTTTCTTAACTCAACCTTGAGTTATATTCATTCAATTATTATAGTGATTAATTATTGTTAATTAGACTACGTCCAGGTATTTATTGTTGATTATTTGCAGTTAGTGCATGTTTAATAATTCAAATTGAATTACTGATTCAGAAAATATATATTTGTAGAATTACTGTTGTTGGATATTCATATCTATAGAAGCTAATATTAACAGTACATATAATTCCTGTTTAATGTCATATTATGTTGAGAAATATCTTAGCTAATTATTCTGGCTAGACGAACAATTGTTAAAACTTGATAGGTTTGAGAAGAGAAGAGTAGAGAAGTGATTAGATATTGAAATCATTAAATTTCGTTGTTAAATCAAATCTTGATTCTGAGACTGAGAAGAACAACCTTTTATAAAAAGGAAACATTTTTGATCGTATATTCGATCATTGCGCGCGACTTAAGTATTATGCATAATATAGGCTACAAGGAGTTGGCCGACTCTAAATACTTGCAGAGGGGTATGATTTAATCTTTATGGTTATCTGATACACCTGGGTATATCAAAGTCAAATATTTGATAGTTACTCGAGAAGAGAAGTTCAAGATCCAATGGATCGCTCATCATAAATCTGGAAAACATTCCATTTTGCTATTTCGTAGAATTAATTCTTGATTATTCATTAGAATATCGTAGAAAACCTTGAAAGCGTTATACTATTTCATTATCAGATTATTGTTGCATAGAATGAGAGAAGACTTATTATTTATTCCTATACATTTATCGTATGTCTTAACTTGCGGGGAAAACTTGTTGCTCACCCTTGCTAAATAAAGCATTTCAGCTAGGGAAGAAGAGGCCAGCGGGTCCAAGAAGAACAAAGGCAAAGGCAAAATGCTGGAATAGTTATGAATAACATTATGTATTATGTTATGTTTGTAAACCCTTTTTGTATATTTAAAGGGTATGTTTGTAATTGTTAAGGTTAGCGGGACCTGGGATTATTGTATTAACAATCTTTGTTAATAACTTATGTATTACTATTTCTATATGAATGGGTAGTTAGATGTTATTATATTATGGATCGTGAACATCAAACTCGGGGGTCAGGTAACCCGAATTTGGGGGTGTCACAAACAAGGCACCACGATCTGGATCGTAGAGTATTATCTGCCTTGTGTCAGAAGAATCGAGCCCCACCTTTTTGTTTGAAGATAAATCTCGATAAATGTGGAATGGGTCCTAAACATTGAAGTACTTACCACTCTCAAAGGCATAAAAGATATCCTTAGTATGCAACAAAGAAGCGTATTGGAGAAGCTAAGAAAAGTATCATTGGTAAGAGAAAAACATCTTTTCAGGTGTTAGGTGAAAAAGCAGTCTGCTGTGTCAGTGGGCCAGAATGCAATTCAGAAGATGTGCAGAAAAGTCTCCATCAAAGTACAGAAATGTTAAACGCATTTAATGCTTCAACGGATGGATCCAACGGATAGATTTCAAGGTCACATATAAGCAAAACGTATGCAGAAGAGAGAAGCAAGCAAACATTGAACAAAAGACTGAAGAACACTCAACGCTCAACTCTACGATCTGAGAAAAAGAGAAAGCTTGCTCAGCTACTCAGTTCTTTCGAACAAGTGCTTAACGACAACTGAGTAGCACCAACCAAGAACTCAACAACTACCAATCAACTGAAGTAAGAGTTCCAAGTCAGAAGGACTTGAAGAGTTTTAAGTGAGCTATGAGGAGCCAAGTCTGCTGGACTTGAAGAGTTCAAGAGTGAACTAAGAAGTTCCTAGACTGCTGGTCTAGAAGGAATCTGTGTGATTCAGAAAGTGTAAAAGACATCCTTAGTGGATTTCCTACTCGAGGAGTAGAAGAGTGGACTAGGAGCTTTAACTGCTCTGAACCACTTAATACGACTATGTATATTACATTCTTGCTATAACTGCTATATCTGCCATAACTGCTATAACTGTCTCACTCTCATTAACTCACTATCTTAAGGGATATTAAAACAAAGATTAATTCCGCTGTCTTTTAATCATTATCACTCTAACAAAGTAAAATGAAAAGAGTTTTTAATATCTATTCAATCCCCCCTTCTAGATAACTATTGTGCCTCCGAGAATTAATAATTGGTATCAAAGCAGGTCTACCATATAGCCTACAAAGCTTAAGTAGATCCAATAACACACTTACCAAGTGAATCAAAGACTGGAGGAGGCAACAAGCCACCTATGTGCAACAAAGATAAATTTGCCAACTGGAAAGTTAGGATGCAAGCATACATGGATTCAATAGATGAAGATATATTTAAAACTGTTCAAAATGGGCCCTACATTCTTAAAAAGCTTGCACCAACTACAGACGATCCAAACAGAATACAAATCAAGGTCAAAGAAGAATGGACTGACAACGAGAAGAGAGCTATTCAACTCGACAAGAAGGCCAAGAACATTTTGTGTCAATCCTTAGAAGACGATTTGTTCGAAAATGTGGTCAATAGCAAAATAGCAAAGGAGGTTTGGGAAGCACTACTCATCATGCATGAAGGAACTGAAGAAGTCAGAGAAAACAAACAATCTTTCCCGACACAACAATATGAAATGTTTGCACACGTTTAAGGAGAGAACGTCACTGCCACCTACGAGAGATTCAACGTTCTGTTCGACTCTCTACGAGCCTATGGAAAGATCTATCCAAACAAAGTTCTAATCATAAAGTTCATGAGAGCCTTACCAAGCAGGTGGGATGCCAAAACCACTGCTATTAGAGAGTCAAAGAATCTCCATGAAATGACTGTTTAACAGTTATATGGCAACCTTCTTACATATGAACTGGAGCTGACTCAACGAGCAGAAACTCTATCAGAAGAAAGAAAGAAGGATAAGGGTGTTGCTCTCAAAGTAACTAAAAGTACCTCTAAGGTCAACACTAAAATTAACTCTGACTATGATGAAGATGATGATGAGGACTTTGCTATGCTAGTGAAAAGACTCAGAAGGTTCATGCGTCAAGGCAAAACCAGCAAGCCAAAGAAGGTCAGCAACTACAGCAGCTAGGAGCAAATGAATGGTCTATGCTACAACTACAAGAAGCCTAGCCATTTCATTGCCAACTGCAACAAACCTCTCAGAGAGAACTAAAGAAGAAATCACATCCAAAGAAGGAATACAAAGGCAACAAAAGGCCTCAGAAGAGAGACAAAGGCCTTGTAGCTAGAGGATCATGGAGTAACTCAGACAATAACTCAACTCCCGATTCTGGAGATGATGAAGATCCTCAAATAGTAAATATGTGCCTAATGGCCAAACATGCAAAGGACAAACGAAATTCCAACATACATGAAGTAAGTATCGATGAGGTATTTAACTTTAACTCTTCTGATGTAAACATTGATGATTTAAGGACTACACTGTATGGCATAACATCTGATTTGCATCAATACATGAAATGGTTCAGAGTTCTGTCGAAGGATTATTCACTTCTTCAAGAGGAGAAAAAAAAGTTCAAGAAGAACTGGAAACAACCCTTCTAAGTACTAACTCTCTCTCCAAGCTTGAGGCTTAGAATAAGTTCTTACAACAGACCAATGAGTTCAATGCACAAAGAGAGTCAAGTCTAACCTCTAAAATTGAGGAACTAGAAAAGACTATCTCTACATGGAATAAATCCTCATCATCCATGGACTCCCTGCTCTCTAGTCAAAAAAGTGCGTCTGACAGAACAGGCTTAGGCTTTAGGAGATCCACCTCAGAGCCATGCGTGGAAAAGATAAAGTAAACTAGCACTAGTAAAGCTTCAAGTTTTAGTAGAGGCATTATATTTATGAAATCCTCACAAAAGGAAGAGTCAACCCAACCCTGTTCTACTGATTCAATTCACACTCCAAGGAGTAAAGGATCTCATGCTGGTCTGGGTTTCAGAAAATAGAAGAGTAACCATCCTCTACTCACCAACCTCGAAGGATCGTAGAGTCAAGTAAGACCAACTCTACGAACCAACTGGGAAGGTACAGTAGAGGTAAGGTATACTCCTCACATTTCATGAAACCCAAGGACATGTGGAAGAAGGAAAATCAGTTTAACAGAAGGATGACTAAAGAACCACAAAAGTTCAAATGGAGGATGAAGTCTCACACACACACACAGGCAGGGCATCATACTAGGTGTTTTGTGTGCAATAGAGTTGGTCATAAGGCTGCAAAGTTCTATTATAACTCCATGCATGTGAGACCTAAAATCAAGCAGATTTGGGTCCCCAAGGGCGCTAACAAAGTAGGACCCATGCAAATACGGGTACCAAAATGAAGGTTTAATTCTGTCATAGGAAAAGAACTCCACGATCACAACCTAGTATCTGGACAGTGGATGCTCAAGGCACATGACTGAGAATAAAGCCCTTCTGTCTAACTACATAGAAAAGGAGGGTCCCTCAGTCATCTTTGGAGACAACGGCTCCGGCAAGACAAGAGGATATGGCACAGCTAGAAATGGTGCAGTATCCTTCAGTAAAGTGGCTTATGTGGAAGGACTACAACATAATCTTTTGAGCATTAGCCAACTCTGCGACAAGGGCCATCAAGTAACATTCCTCAATAATCAGTGTCAAGTCAGAGATTTGAAGACATATGCTGTAAAGCTAACCAGAACAAGAGAAGGAAATGTCTACACAGTGAATCTTGGGCAGCTAAGCTCAGATGAGACAATATGCTTTCTGGCTATAGCATCTGAAGAAATAAGCTGGCTATGGCATAGACGATTGTCTCATTTAAACTTCAAAAGCATGTCCAAACTTGCCTCAAAAGATCTTGTTGCAGGCCTACCCAAGTTCAGCTTCGTCAAAGAAAGGCCATGCAATGCCTGTCAGCTTGGAAAGCAAACCAGAAGCTCATTCAAAAGCAAAACTGCCAACTCAATCGGCAAGCCCCTGCAGTTGCTCCACATGGATCTATTTGGGATAATTCCAACTACAAGTCTTGGAGGGAAAAGATACTCACTGGTTATAGTTGACGATTACACCAGGTTCACATGGGTGTTCTTTCTAACCTCAAAGGATGAAACAAGCTCTCAACTGATCAAGATGTTCAGGCTGGTGATGAACAAGAAAGGAGAGAAAATCAAGGCTATAAGGAGTGATCATGACAGAGAATTCGATTTCTCAAAAATGGACCAGTTCTGCACAGACAATGGCATCTGTCATAACTTCTCAGCTCCACGAACTCCTCAACAAAATGGAGCAGCTAAGAGAAAGAACAAAACTTTAATAGAGGCTGGAAGAACGTTACTAGTAGCAGCCCATCGACCTGAATACTTCTGGGCAGAAGCTGTCAACACTACATGCTGCACGTAGAACAGATCACTGTTACACTCTATAATCAAGAAGACACCCTACGAACTGTGAAAAGGAAGAAAGCCAAGTTTCAGCTACTTTCATGTATTCGGCTGTGCATGCTACATTCTCAACAATTGAAAGCAGTACTTGATAAAGTTTCAACCCAAGTCAGACGAAGGAATCTTTCTTGGATATGCCACAGACAGTAAGGCCTACAGAGTGTTCAACAAGAAGACACTAAGTGTTGAAGTCTCGATTCACATCATCTTTGATGAGACAGACTTAGACAAAATAGTGCTTTAAGACACTACGACCGACAGTTCAGACACTACGAACGAGGTCGTCGAGCTCAACACTACGATCGTAGCTCCAGATAGTGAAATCATTGAGCAAGGAAATGAAATCGTAGAGAGACCTATGTATGACAATGGACCTCCACACCAAGAAGAAGAAATAGATCTTGAAGTCCTTAGAAAAGAAGGCATCAGGACAGATGTTCCAACAGGAAACAGATGGGCAAGAGACCACACTCAAGATTTAATCATTGGAGATCCGAGTGCAAGAGTCAAAACAAGAGCTGCCACTCAAAATGAATGTTTATATTTAAGCTTCCTATCACAAATGGAACCTAAGAATATAGAGAATGCTATGGAAGACTCAAACTGGATAGAAGCCATGTAGGAAGAACTTGATCAGTTTAAAAGAAGCAAAGTATGGAGATTAGTTCCAAGACCAAAAAATCATCCTGTCATTGGAACTAAGTGGGTTTTCAGAAACAAGATGGATGAAGATGGAGTAATAACCAGGAATAAGGCAAGACTAGTGGCCAAGGGTTACTCTCAGAAAGAAGGCATTGACTATAATGAGACATTTACACCTGTTGCCAGACTAGAAGCTATCAGAATATTCCTTGCCTTTGCTGCTCACATGAAATTCAAGGTCTTCCAGATGGATGTCAAAAGTGCATTCCTGAATGGAGAACTTCAAGAAGAATTCTATGTTGAGCAACCTCCAGGTTTCATCAATCCATCTCTTTCCAATTATGTTTATAGATTAGAAAAAGCCTTATATGGTCTTAAACAAGCACCTAGAGCATGGTATGAAACACTAACTAACTTTCTTATTGAAAATGGGTTCACTAGAGGTAGAGTAGATACTACCTTATTTCTTAGAAAGCATAAAGACAAAGACCTATTGGTTCAAATATATGTTGATGATATTATTTTTGGTTCAACTGATGAAAAGCTATGTAAGAGATTCTCCAAGCTTATGTAGAGCAAGTTTGAGATGAGCATGATGGGTGAGCTGAACTTCTTCCTTGGACTGCAAGTAAAGTAGACTGATGAAGGAATCTTCATAAACCAAGCCAAATACATCAAAGATTTACTTAAGAAGTATGGCATGGAATCAGCCTTTCCCATGAAAACCCCAATTACTCCTGCAACCAAGCTTGACAAAGATGAAAAAGGTAAAAGTATTGATATAACTCAATACAGAGGTATGATAGGCTATCTTCTATATCTAACTGCCAGTAGACCAGATATAATGTTTGCAACATGCGTATGTGCTAGATTTCGGGCTAATCCTAAAGAATCACATTTAAATGCGGTAAAAAGGATTTTCAGGTATCTCAAGGGTACACCTCACTTGGGACTTTGGTATCCCAAGGAGTCCTCATTTGAATAACAGGATACACAGATGTTGATTTTGCAGGTTGCAAAATAGATAGAAAGAGTACTAGTGGTAATTGTCAATTGCCAGGAAATAGACTTGTGTTCTGGTTTAGTAAGAAGTAAAATTTAGTATCTACTTCAACTGCAGAAGCTGAATACATTGCTGCTGGCAGCTGCTGTGCTCAGATCCTATGGATGAAAAATTAACTAGCAGATTAGGGGTTCGAATTCAAATTAATACCTATTCACTGTGATAACACAAGTGCCATAGCAATAACTCATAATTCGGTCATGCATTCTAGGGCTAAGCTTATAGAAATAAGGTATCACTTCATTAGGAATCATGTGCAAAATGGAACTATATCTTTACAATATATCCCGACTGAAAATCAACTGGCTGATGTCTTTACAAAGCCTCTAGATGAATCCAGATTTAACAAGTTAATAAGTGAGCTAGGAATGCTTAATTTATAACCATAAAACTCTAGTGTGAGCTAACCATTCAAATATAAAGGCTATGATTGAAATCGTAGACATGATCAAGGGAAGTCCACGATCGCAGAGTTGCAGTGACATAAAAGACAACGATCGTAGTATAGACTCAACGATAGCAGAGTCCCATCAACAAAACAAAGGAGCATCCTGTGATGACAAAAGTTCAACACAAGGCAATCTCTCTGATAAGTGCCTCAGGAACAAACCTAACCCTTAACTCACTCCATGAGGTTGGCCCTTCCTGAGCTACCTTAAAATCAAGAAGAATGCTAAGTTAAAAGTTCATCACAAGGACTCGGTTAGACTCGACGATCGTAGTTCAGACACGACGATTGCAGTTCAGACTCGATGAATGCAAAGCAGACTCAACGATCACAAAGGCCACCTCAACGATCGTAGTCCTCCCTAAGGACACATTAGCTCAGAAGGAGCTAAGGGCAAATCAGTACAATCTTCCTCAATTAAATTCGTAGAGCCAAACAGAATTTGACACCTGCCCCACTAAACTAAAATGGAGAGAGGGAAGTTACAAGTACAGTTTGAAAATGCCTTTTTGAAATCAAAAGTTTAAAAAGCTTATTTCTCTCTCTCGATCTACAAGTAGAAACCCTAACCCTTAAGAGAGTTCAAACAACCATACTCCTTGCAAAGAAATCAATGGCAGCCTCTAACGTCGTCTCTGGCTACAGACTATGCTTCGATGAGTTCAAAACCGCTGAACCCAAATTTCACAAGATTCTGACATTGATAAAGAAGGCTGGTCTCGAATAAGCCCTGGGTACGAGCATGTGGATCTACCCAAAATTAGTAAAGGAGTTTTACAGAAATGGTACATTCAAAAATGAAGTCCTCACAACGAGAGTCAAGGACTTGGAAATCAAGCTAAAGGCTAAGAACATCAACCTAGCCCTAGGCTTCAAAAATGAGGGGTTCCCATTCATAAATGGCATTGACTTTCATGAAGGCATAAAGAAGATGCATCACAAGAAATTTCCCACTATTAAGGGATACAAGAAGAAGGAGTTTCCACAGAGGTATGAATTTTTGGCCGATATTGTTGGGAAGTGTATTTACTGCAAAAGCTCCGGGCACGATTCTGTAAATGAGATGCAGCTAAATTTTATGACTGCCATAAGTTGTGGAATACAGCTTAACTATAGAGCTTTACTGCTTGAATGGATAGGAAAATGGATCCTTAGCTCGAAGAAGACATAGGGCTCTCAAAAGATGCTCTACGAATGATTTATAAGCATCATTCTACAGTCTGCTCTGGGTGATAAGATTTGGGACGATGAAGGAGAGTCCATCAATCCAAACAGACGGATGACCCAGCAACTGTTTAAAAATTAGAAAAGGAATCCAGCAGAAAATGTACGTATAATGTCTGAGTCCAGTGGAAGAACTAGTGATATAAAGGAATCAGGGATTCCAGGAAACATGCCAGTCGTCAAAGAGACTGAAGAAGAAGAGGAAGAAATCAAAAAGGGAGAACCAACAGCCCTTATCAGAAAAAGTAAGGGCAAGAGAAAGCTAAAGACTAGGATGGTAGAAGAACCTCAAGGGTCTACCACTGATATACCTGTAGAGTCCACTGATATTGAGACTCTGAGGATCCTAAGAAGAAAAGAACAGCAGGCTGAGGCTGATGAAGATAGAGCTACTATATCACATCTACTGAAGAAGAACAAAAATAGTCACAAGTCCAAGAGGCCATCTGTCTCTTCGATCATAGAGTCTCTACCGATCATAGAGACCAGACTAAACACCTCAAGCAAGGAAGTTGCTGCACCAGATGGTCTAACTAATCAACAGGACAGAGCTGAAGCTGAAGAAAGTCCTGAGGCTGTGGCTCAACCTAGAAAACCAAGACGAAAATTAGTTAAAAAGTACATCCTTATCAATGAAGGAGAACTCAAAGAGGAAGACAAAAAGATGGCTGCTGAAAAGGAACTATCCAAAGAAAGCCAAAAGGACATAGCTCAAGCTGAGAGGGACATACCTGATGTTCTTACCATAAAAAATGCTTCAGCTGAGGGGGAGCTACCAGTCCTACAGATAGATGATCATGTTGAGGGGGAGCCTCATGACACCCCCATGACAGAAGAAGCTGCTCCTGCAGAAAATGAGGAAAAGCCTGAGTAAGAAAGTTAAAAGGAAGTCAGTGATATAGTGGAATCCTCAAAAGGAGATAGAGAAGAAGAAGAAGACAAAGATGATGATGAACTTGAGATCACATGTGTGGGCCATGATGGGTATTGGAGTTATCTCTACAATCAGCTGTTCTCTTATCTCCCCATGATGTCTTATCATGAAGCTCAAATTCTAAACTCTTGGAGTCACATGTTTTGGAGCTTCAAAGAATATCCAGCCATCTCTGTGCTAGCTCATGGATTTCCAGGCAACTTAAACTTTGCCAAAAAGCTGATAACAAATGGTCCCTCCTCAAGAATGGTGCATAAGGTATTAACTATCTCAATCCTTTTTAGAGTGAATCACTATCCACTGTCTTTTTCCAGCCAATTTAATGAATTTCCAAGCTAGTTGGAAGTGGTTCTAAATCCACCAAGTCAATTCCCAGTTACAAAATCCCAAAATTCTGTAACTGATGAACCAAATGTGCCCAACTTCATATTGATCCCAACTCCCATTATCTCTACGATCACTGACTCTAGGCCCATCGTCGAGTCCCAAGGTCAAATAGTAGAGCCACCTACTCCAGACACCCAAACACAGGCCCTTCCATCAGATATTCCCACCTTGTCCTCAAATGAATACTTCAACCTTGATCTTGCTCTCTCCACCTTGCAAGATCAATACACAAGATATCCAACTCCTCCTCCTCCAAACAATCCATGAATCAGTGAACTTCTTTCAGATCTGCCCACCAAATCTGAGTTGTCAGAAGTGTCAAAGAAAGTGATCAAGGACATAGATGACAGTCTTGAAGCTCACACTGAACTCATTCAACTGAGACTGTCTAAAATAATCAATGCTGCCAATGATCTGCCAAGCACCCTAAGCTTTGAGCTAACAAAGAAGCTGAGGGAGATCATCAAGGAAATGATTAAGAGCATAAAGGACAGGGATGACATTAACTTTCAAGCAGCTAAAAGACACAGAGATGATGTTCTTGCCTTACAAATAGCTCAAAATTCCCAGCATAATCTTATGTTGGAAAGCATCATCAATATGTAAACTGCAGTAAAAGAATTCCAACAATTCTACGTCACCCAAGGACAGCAGACTGACAATGTTCTAACTGTCCTCCAAAACAGGGAAGCTCGATCTGACGCTCTGATCAAGGAAAATCGAGAGGACATTGCCCAAACTCAAAGCCAACTCAACGAGCTCGTCCAAGGAGTGACTCGCCTTTCTGAAGATATTCGAACCCTTGATGCTGACATAAAGGGGGAGAATGAAAGGAAAGGAGATCAAGGCATGGGCAAAGGCAGAGGATAATTTAACACTCAATCATCAAGAAGTCCTCCTACAAGGCAGACTCACCAACAGACTCCATGATTCGGACATCAGACTCAACGATCTGATCAGCAGGAAGTCTTAATGGCTCAGCCAATAAGTAGTCTAGGGCCACCTACCAGCTCACAAAATGTGACCACCACAGGCCTTAGAATACCAATTGGAGATTCTGCATTCATGTATAGGCATGATCACAATCCTAGGCTAAGCATAAGTGAGCTGGAAGATATAGCCAGGAGAGATGAAGCAAGCAGGAAAAGGAGAGCTAAGGAGTATACCAATCCTCCACACAAAAGATCGAAGAAATAGAGATAAGTGAAAGTTTAAATTCTTATTGATGTAAAGCTAAATTGTAATATTCTTCGAACATCAATAAATTCATGCTTATTCTCTAGAAATTTTAGCTGCTCACTGAAATATTAAGTCATGTTTACTTTTCTGCAAATGCATCTAGAAACTAATAATCATGACAACAAATCTCCTTGGTTATGTCAACATCAAATTGGGGGAGATTGTTGGGAGAGTGCATATTTTGATTTGATGTTTAAATGTAAATACTCATGATTATATGTAAAGTCCTTCAAGGAATATATGTACAAGGACTTAGTGATAGATCGAACTTGTTAGGTTGATCTAAACTCTTAATGTGTATTATTCTGTAAATGAGTGTATAGATAAAGAGATCAAAGCTGTTAGGTTGATCTTGAGATGTAATAGATAGGCTTCGAAGAGATCGTAGTGTGACGCCCCCAAAATTAGGTATACATCACCCATTCTAAGTCGCCAGATACATAGTACAAAATTTAAATACAACTTCATTTATACAACTGTTGAGCTGTCGTATAGAATACGACCACAGTTAACTATGAGTTTTAATACAAATGTATGTAACTCTCATGGTACCTCGACCACAACCTTACAATGATACTTTACATAAAAGTATAGTCAAAAATTGTTTTAGAAATTAAAATCTTTGGGAAGTGCTCAAGAAAACAATCGTACATGGGAGGCCATGCGTCTAGGTTATGATAGATATCATATGTCCACAGAATTATCCTTGGTTGACCCAAAAGTCCCTAAAGAAAACAAGAAGATTTCTATCATCTTCTTTCCAATGGTGAGTCTTCTCTTGACATATAAATATCTCTATTGTCTCAAAGTGAAAACTATACTTCAAATAAACTTTAAGATCATATAGGTAGTGCTCGTAGATATATTCAGCAAGTGGATGTGCACAACCATGTCTTATGAGAACACGAGGTTGTATGTTATTAGACATCTTGTATGATAGTGGCAAAACACCCTTCCAAAGTTGGGTTCGCCTCACCCTATTTGATTCACCAAATATAACTACTAAATAATGTATAGAATACAACACACTTTTCTATACTGTTTAGGGAGAACCTCCACAGCTAGAGACCACCATTCTATTCCCCTGTTATCCCCACTCGACCCGGCAACACTCTTATTACCTGAAAGGATTTGTGAAGCAGAAAGGGTGAGCACAACTAGCCCAATAAAGAATATCATAACTAAATCTAATTTACACCATCAATAGCCTTCATCATTAATAAATCAGAGATTTAGAACATATGGTAGATGATATAAGTTTTCAACCATAGTTACAGCGGAACGAGCAATCCATTAGAAGAGTTAAATAGACCATCAGGTCTATTATCTTCTCCATGTTAAAAGTCCACCAATAATGTTTTATCTATGTAACATCAATCAACAATTCCTGTCCACAATCATATGAATAACTCATAATCATAATTATGATTCTAAATTCCTCTTCGTACCTAGGACGAAGATAATTTTCATCACCTATCTTCACCTGAAACACCAAAAATCATGGTTATACCAAATCACAATTCCTGCTCATAATCATACTAATAAATTCATCTTTGCACTACGGCCAAAGATATTCATTAACAATTCATCTTTGCACTACAAGCCAAAGACATACAACTGTATTTTAGAAAAGTCAAGTAGAGCATGATGTCTGCTATCTTCTACAAATTAAAAGTGTATAACCAATATTTTATCGCTGAGACTCAACTTAATAAATAATCCACATCATCGAATTATCCATGCACTACGGCCAAGGATATTCGTTAGTATCACATCCATGAATTATCCATGCACTACGGTCAAAGATATTCATTATTATCACATCCATGAATTAATATTTCATCGCTGAGACTCAGCTCAATAATTAATCTACATCATCGAATCATCCTTGCACTACGACCAAGGATATTCTTTAGTGTCACGACCACAATTATCCATGCACTACGGGCCAAAGATAATCATATTTTCATCAACGGTCCTGATCATGCCATAAAATAATTCATCTTTTCACCCTTGGCCGAAGAGAATCCATTGCCATAATCATACCAAAAATTGTTCATCAATGCACTACGGGCCAATGAGGACTTTTTCCACATCATTTGTAACATTACGGTCATGATTATACCGAATAATCCCTGGTCATAATCATACCAAGTCCATCTATGCACTACAGGCCACAGATGACTTTCAACATAATATAAACATGAGGATGATGACAATGACATAATAATTCAATAAAACAAGTTCAAGAATTAATTTATCCAAGAACCAATAACGTCCAAATTGTCAACATGATACTATTTTGTGGAGTGAAAATTCAAGAATGATCAGAAGAATATTTCGATGAAAAGATACTGGATAAAGCACAAATATCAAGGATATTCCACTAATTTCATGGAGTATAGAAGCCAAAACTTTAACCAACTGAGTATAATAGAATATATAAAACTGCAAATAGATTTTCGCCGCCATGCGGTAATCCACTTAGACAGATCATTTCCATAATTTAATAAGGAATGAATACAAAGGATCATTCACCATGCATGTGATAATCCACATAGATAGGTTATTCCAACAAAATAATAAAGAATGGAATAACAGGAGGATTCACCATGTGTGCGATAGACTGCACAGACAGGTTATTCCCAACAGAATAATAAATAATGGAACCAGGTCAGGTGAAATTCGCACCAACAGGGTGTTCCAACAGAATAATAAAGACAGAACCAGGTCCGGCGTAAAACGCACAGACAAGATATTCCAACAGAATAATAAAGACGGAACCAGGTCCGGCGTAAAACACACATACATGATATTCCAACAGAATAATAAAGACGAAACCAGGTCCGACGTAAAACGCACAGACAGGATGTTCCAACAGAATAATAAAAATGGAATAACAGAAGAATTTCACCAAGTATAGGGTAGCACGCGTATATAGGTTATTCCAACAGAATAATAAAGAAATGGAATAACAGAAGTTCTCTTCATGAATAAGAAAGAAAGAGTACCCCTTACGAGTACAACAAACAATATCCCTTACCGTAAAAGAAGAGTATTCTGACTGGTAGGGCGAGAATATACTCGAAGAAAACTTGCACTATGCTCAAAGCTTTCTTAAACTCTAAAGAAATACGCTCAAGATTATAGAAGAAGAACTCTCTCTATAGTTTCTCTCTCTAGAGTTTCAGTGAATTTGTAAAAAATAATGAAGGAATAAGCTTCTATTTATAGAAGAATGGACTGCATAGTAACTAATTCATGAACGGTCCAGATTGATTTACTTTTAATCGAACAGTCCATATTTAAAGTAAAATCTTTTAAATAAAATATAATATATTCTATTTATAATCTAATAAAATGAATAACTTTATAAAAGTATTTTGTTTTATATAAAAAGATTTTACTATACAAAATACTATGCAGGCATTATACAACACTATGCATAATAAAATATAATATATTCTAATTATTGTCTAATAAAATAAATAACTTTATAAAAGTATTTTATTTTATATAAAAAGATATTACTATGCAAAATACTATGCATAATAGAATATTATATATTCTATTTATAGTCTAATAAAATGAATAACTTTATAAAAGTATTCTGTTTTATATAAAAAGTTTTTCTGTTTTATTACATTAATAATACTAATAAAACAAAACTAAGTGACTTCTCACGTAAGCATCAATAATCAATATCGTGTGCTACTATGCAAACACGCGTATTACTGTACTTTTAACACTGGGTGTTTCAAAAGTTAACGGTAAAACTTCCGCCGCTATTTTCATAAAAAAATTTTTGTCATTTTCTCAATCCGACAATAATTCTGTTATGGGGTCCACCAATGATTGTACCATCGTACAGATATTTTCCGACAAAAAGAATATTCCCCGACTAATCGAATATTCCCCCACACAACGAATATTTTATATCAACTTGCTTACTTTGCAAAAAAAAATTTCTCATATTACCCTTTTCTTTAAACTTTTATCAATTTAACTATTTACCACAATAAAAAAATTGAATACTTTTATTTCATATTCGGGGTCTCATAATCACCCCTCCTTATGAAATTTCGCCCTTGAAATTTACATACGTACCTGATAATCGAAGAGATGAGAATACCTTACTTTCTTTTCAGATTGTACCTTCCCAGTAATTTTCTCGCTATCATGATTTTCCCATTTCTTATCTCCTGTATTTCAGATATCATTCTACAATATAGCTTTAAAACAAAGGTTAACTGACATATCATAATTTGTCAACTTATCAAGTAAACAATTTTAGCTTAGGTAAGTCACAGACTAGCGAAGTATATAACTCGTCTCTCCCCTACTAGTTCTAGACTCTTATCTCCGCCAGCGACCATATCCCTAAGCTCTGATACCAACTGTGACGCCCCCAAAATTAGGTATACATCACCCATTCTGAGTCGTCAGATACATGGTACAAAATTTAAATACAATTTCATTTATACAACTGTTGAGCTGTCGTATAAAATACGACCATAGTTAACTATGAGTTTTAATACAAATGTATGTAACTCTCATGGTACCTCGACCACAACCTTACAATGATACTTTACATAAAAGTATAGTCAAAAACTGTTTTAGAAATTAAAATCTTTGGGAAGTGCTCAAGGAAACCTTCGTACATGGGAGGTCATGCGTCTAGGTTATGATAGATATCATATGTCCACAGAATTATCCTTGGTTGACCCAAAAGTCCCCAATGATAAATAAGAAGATTATTATCATCTTATTTTCAATGGTGAGTCTTCTCTTGACATATAAATATCTCCGTTGTCTCCAAGTGAAAATTATACTTCAAATAAACTTCAAGATCATATAGGTAGTGCTTATAGATATATTCAGCAAGTGGATGTGCACAACCATGTCTTATGAGAACACGAGGTTGTATGTCATTAGACATCTTGTATGATAGTGGCAAAACACCCTTCCAAAGTTGGGTTCGCCTCACCCTATTTGATTCACCAAATATAACTATTAAATGATGTATAGAATACAACACTCTTTTCTATACTGTTTAGGGAGAACCTCCACAGCTAGAGACCACCGTTCTATTCTCCTGTTATCCCCACTCGACCCGGCAACACTCTTATTACCTGAAAAGAATTGTGAAGCAGAAAGGGTGATCACAACTAGCCCAATAAAGAATATCATGACTAAATCTAATTTACACCATCAATAGCCTTCATCATTAATAAATCAGAGATTTAGAACATAGGTAAATGATAAAAGTTTTCAACCATAGTTACAGCGGAACGAACAATCCAATAGAAGAGTCAAATAGACCATCAGGTCTATTATATTCTCCATGTTAAAAGTCCACCAATAATATTTTATCCCTGTTACATCAATCAACAATTCCTATTCACAATCATATGAATAACTCATAATCATAATTGTGATTCTAAAATCCTCTTCGTACCTAGGACGAAGATAATTTTCATCACCTATCTTCACCTGAAACATCAAAAATCATAGTTATACCAAATCACAATTCCTGCTCATAATCATACTAATAAATTCATCTTTGCACTACGGCTAAAGATATTCATTAACAATTCATCTTTGCACTACAAGCCAAAGACATACAACTGTATTTTAGAAAAGTCAAGTAGAGCATGATGTCTGCTATCTTCTACAAATTAAAAGTGTATAACCAATATTTTATCGCTGAGACTCAACTTAATAAATAATCCACATCATCGAATTATCCATGCACTACGGCCAAGGATATTCGTTAGTATCACATCCATGAATTATCCATGCACTACGGTCAAAGATATTCATTATTATCACATCCATGAATTAATATTTCATCGCTGAGACTCAGCTCAATAATTAATCTACATCATCGAATCATCCTTGCACTACGACCAAGGATATTCTTTAGTGTCACGACCACAATTATCCATGCACTACGGGCCAAAGATAATCCCATTTTCATCAACGGTCCTGATCATGCCATAAAATAATTCATCTTTTCACCCTTGGCCGAAGAGAATCCATTGCCATAATCATACCAAAAATTGTTCATCAATGCACTACGGGCCAATGAGGACTTTTTCCACATCATTTGTAACATTACGGTCATGATTATACCGAATAATCCCTGGTCATAATCATACCAAGTCCATCTATGCACTACAGGCCACAGATGACTTTCAACATAATATAAACATGAGGATGATGACAATGACATAATAATTCAATAAAACAAGTTCAAGAATTAATTTATCCAGGAACCAATAACGTCCAAATTGTCACCATGATACTGTTTTGTGGAGTGAAAATTCAAGAATGATCAGAAGAATATTTCCATGAAAAGATACTGGATAAAGTACAAATATCAAGGATATTCCACTAATTTCATGGAGTATAGAAGCCAAAACTTTAACCAACTGAGTATAATAGAATATATGAAACTGCAAATGGATTTTTGCCGCCATGCGGTAATCCACTTAGACAGATCATTTCCACAATTTAAAAAGGAATGAATACAAAGGATCATTCACCATGCATGTGATAATCCACATAGACAGGTTATTCCAACAAAATAATAAAGAATGGAATAACAGGAGGATTCACCATGCGTGCGATAGACTGCACATACAGGTTATTCCCAACAGAATATTAAATAATGGAAACAGGTCAGGTGAAATTCGCACCGACAGGATGTTCCAATAGAATAATAAAGACGGAACCAGGTCCGGCGTAAAATGCACAGACATGATATTCTAATAGAATAATAAAGACGGAACCAGGTCCGGCATAAAACACACAGACAAGATATTTCAACAAAATAATAAAGACGGAACCAGGTCCGGCATAAAACGCACAGACAGGATGTTCCAACAGAATAATAAAGACGGAACCAGGTCCGGAGTAAAACGCACAGACAGGATGTTCCAACAGAATAATAAAAATGGAATAACAGAAGAATTTCACCAAGTATAGGGTAGCCCGCGTATACAGGTTATTCCAACAGAATAATAAAGAATTGAATAACAGAAGTTCTCTTCATGAATAAGAAAGAAAGAATACTCCTTACGAGTACAACAAATAATATCCTTTATCGTAAAAGAAGAGTATTTTGACTAGTAGGGCGAGGATATACAAGAAGAAAACTTGTACTATGCTCAAAGCTTTCTTAAACTCTAAAGAAATACGCTCAAGATTATAGAAGAAGAACTCTCTCTATAGTTTCTCTCTCTAGAGTTTCAGTGAATTCGTAAGAAATTATAAAGGAATGAGCTTCTATTTATAGAAGAATGGACTGCATAGTAATTAATTCATGAACGGTCCAGATTGATTTACTTTTAATCAGACGGTCCATATTTAAAGCAAAATTTTTTAAATAAAATATAATATATTCTATTTATAATATAATAAAACGAATAACTTTATAAAAGTATTCTGTTTTATATAAAAAGATTTTACTATGCAAAATACTATACAGGCACTATGCAATACTATGCATAATAAAATATAATATATTCTAATTATTGTCTAATAAAATAAATAACTTTATAAAAGTATTCTATTTTATATAAAAAGATATTACTATGCAAAATACTATGCATAATAGAATATTATATATTCTATTTATAGTCTAATAAAACGAATAACTTTATAAAAGTATTCTGTTTTATATAAAAAAACTTTTCTGTTTTATTACATTAATAATACTAATAAAACAAAACTGGGTGACTTCTCACGTAAGCATCAATAATCAATACCGTGTGCTACTATGCAACCACGCGTATTACTGTACTTTTAACACTGAGTATTTTAACAGTTAACGATAAAACTTCCGCCGTTATTTTCATAAAAATATTTTTGTCGTTTTTTCAATCCGACAATAATTCCGTTGTGGGGTCCACCAATGATTGTACCGTCGTACGGATATTTCACGATAAAAGGAATATTCCCCGACACAACGAATATTTTATATCAACTTGCTTACTTTGCAAAAAAAAAATTCACATATTACCCTTAACTTTAAACTTTTATCAATTTAACTATTTACCAAAATAGAAAAATTAAATACTTTTATATCATAAAATTCGGGGTCTCACACGTAGTGTATCAAGATGATCAAGATTGCAAAAGCCAAGGCAGAATCGTAGAGCATCGAGGATCGTAGTGTGCCTGCCTTGAAGGGTCTCATCGGAAATCGTAGAGTGGTCTCAAAGTTTGCCGAGCCAACTCAGAGATCGAAGTGTGCTCTCGAAAACGTAGAGCTTGTAAGACATGCAAGTGAAGATCATAGTGTGCAAGTCTTTAAGAGAAATCGTAGTACTCTCTACTGATAGCATCAGACCAAGCACCAAGGTGACAAGGCACCACGATCTGGATCATAAAGTATTATCTGCCTTGTGTCAGAAGAATCGAGCCCCACCTTTTTGTTTGAAGATAAATCTCGACAAATGTGGAATGGGTCCTAAACGTTGAAGTACTCACCAGTCTCAAAGGCATAAAAGATATCATTAGTATGCAACAAAGAAGCGTATTGGAGAAGCTAAGAAAAATACCATTGGTAAGAGGAAAATATCTTTTCAGGTGTTAGGTGAGAAAGCAGTCTGCTGTGTCAGTGGGCCAGAATGCAATTCAGAAGATGTGCAGAAAAGTCTCCATCAAAGTACAGAAATGTCAAACGCATTTAATGCTTCAATGGATGGATCCAACGGATAGATTTTAAGATCACATATAAGCAAAACATATGCAGATGAGAAAAGCAAGCAAGCATTGAACAAAATACTGAAGAACACTCAACGCTCAACTCTACGATCTGAGAAAAAGAGAAAGCTTGCTTAGCTACTTAGTTCTTTCGAACAAGTGCTTAACAGCAACTGAGTAGCACCAACCAAGAACTCAATAACTACCAATCAACTGAAGTAAGAGTTCCAAGTCAGAAAGACTTGAAGAGTTCTAAGTGAACTGTGAAGAGCCAAGTCTGCTGGACTTGAAGAGTTCAAGAGTGAACTAAGAAGTTCCAAGACTGCTGGTCTAGAAGGAATCTATATGATTCAGAAAGTGTAAAAGACATCCTTAGTGGATTTCCTACTCAAGGAGTAGAAGAGTGGACTAGGAGCTTTAACTGCTCTGAACCACTTAATACGACTGTGTATATTACATTCTTGCTATAACTGCTATATCTGCCATAACTGCTATAACTGTTTCACTCTCATTAACTCACTATCTTAAGGGAGATTAAAACAAAGATTAATTCCGATGTCTTTTAATCATTAACACTCTAACAAAGTAAAACGAAAAGTATTTTTAATATCTATTCAACCCCCCCTTCTAGATAACTATTGTGCCTCCGGGAACTAACAGATTGTACCATACTAAAATATAATTTTTTATTCTTAACTTCTTTATTATTCTCTTCTTATAGACATTGTCTACTTATTATCACCTTATATCCTTATTATTGGAGTTGGGTAACCTCACATTCATATTTCTTATAACTCTGCGAGATTCTTCCTTGAATCCTCTCACGCATGCTTTAATTCCTTCTTTATAAATTTCTTAAATTACTTCTTATTGCTCAAACTCTATTTGAGCTTATTCTTTCATTATCTTCACCTTCCTTCTCTAAGGTTATAGCCTAAGGTACTCCTACCTAAGGTTTATAACCTACAGCTTTGATACCAACTGTAATGACCCCAAAAATCAAACAACTCAATTATCAACTTTGGTCGTTAACAATACATTCAACCTCAAATTTTACATCATTAAACGATAATACAACCATTGAAATTTGTGAAATAATTAAAATTTTCTATTACAAATTATTCTCGTTCTCAAAACCTTCAACCTTTACATCTAACTGTCTCAGAATCATTTTAATACTACAAGAGTTTATATCGCAAAACGATATTACAATTCATCATTAATACATTATTCAGAACCTTAAACATGGTTCAAATAATAATAACTCAGCCAAAGTATATAAATCTTCAAGTATCACATCTGATTCATATATCTCAAGTAGTACATTACTTTATCTTAAATCTTTAACCTGTAAAATTGGTTATTTACAAGGTTGAACTCGACAGCCTAACAAAATCTAACAGTTTTCATGCATCACATAGCACATAATAACATGCTCGATATACATCTCCTAATAATTAAAGTAACATGGCATACATGCTTTAATTCACATAGCAAATATAAAGATTGAGTTCCTTACTAAATCATCATTATTTAACCAAAACAATGTAGTCAAAAATTGACTTTAACATTTCATGATTTCAACATGTATAACATATCATGCTTGCTTGGAACACATATAACATATCATACAATTTAAAATAGTTCATCAAGTCCACGTAGAAAATAGGAACCGAAAGACTTGCCTTGATCGTTGTTTACCAATAACAGATTAACAGCTTACAGTTATATCCACTTCACGTGCCCTACACAATTATATAATCATACACATCAACTATTAGTCACATAACAACGCATAGTAGTTGTAAAGTAAACTTTACTCTATAACCCATAACCCTTATTAATCAATACACAATGTTCAATTTGATTGTGTTAACTTTTGACTTATATCTCACTATATTTCATACTCGAAGTTCATTCAAGTGTTTAAGTCTTGCTAGGACTACTTATTGGTTTTATATTAACCCCATTCACTATCTTATAATATTCATTTCATTTGATTTAGAACACTTTCTATGTTCATTAACACTTGTCACAGCATTTCGACGTTCATTCGTCACACGCCCGATTTGTCTCTCTTGTGTATGCTTAGTATGCTTATACAACTTATCTAATACATCATTTATTAATGTTAAACATCATTATATTTACTACCATTCATGTTTTATAACTTAGAACAATATCTTTTATCGTCAAGAGCACTACACTTGCATACGTGCATGCCCGACGCCCTCCGATTGCCTCTGAAAACACAATTATTCTAAAGATGACAATTTTGACCCCTGTTAGCGACCTTAAATTGAAAAACTTAAAGAATAAAAGATGTAGGTCTACTCGTCCTCATTCCGGATCATCTTTAATTGCTTTAATCGGAGTTCGTATGAAAAAGTTATACTCATTTTAGTAAAACATGTTAAGTCAGTCTTTTTTTCAAAATTTAGCTAGACAGACTACCCCCCCCCCCTCGCCAGGGCGGGGGTTTTTACTCTAGGATAGCCGGCCGGGGCATGGGTTCCTTCTGCGATTTTGCAAATTATCATCTCGAACACTACAGAAAGCCAAATTAGGCCTAAAAACTCCTTTCTAACAACCATACCAACCTACCCAAGGTGTAATATGTTTACAGAAACACACACTAATGTTTCTAACACGTTTCTAACCACATAAACAACATAAACATCCAAATTAAAACCTTTAATTTCACTATTTCTATTATTTCTTCTTCTTTTGACATTCATGGCGAAATTCTTCACTGTGAATTTGTTTTACAACCAAATTGATTCATTCAACTTGCGTTCTTTTCGTTTTTCAACGTACTAACAACATCTATTAACAATTTCAGATTATATACACGTTCCAACCATCAATTTAAGCCTTAAAATTGACCAAAATACATATATTAAACAAAACTCATATTATTCATCTTTAACATGATTTTCATGAATTTGACAACTCTAAAATCGTTTATAGATGACATACCACAGATTATACTCACCTATAAACAAATATATCCTTATCCCTCATCAACCCAAACTAATTTTATAGAAACCTAATATTTGAGGCAAACAAAAGTAGAGAGTTTTAAGGTTGGATTAATACATTTTGATTCCTTCTTAACCCAATTAGATGTTGAATAAGGTTATTTTCTTCTTGTTCTTTCAAAGCTCTTTTCCAATTCTCAGAGAATTCTCTTCTTTCTCTCTATTTTTCTCTATAAACTCCCTTCTCTCTTTTCTCAGGCTTAGGCCAAACATTTACGTAAAAATCAATGCACAAAAAAACTAAACGTCTAAACTGACATACTATTAAATATAATAATGATATATCAGTTATAAAATATAATATATTTTATTTATTTATTTATTTTAAATTCAAATTCAAATTCAAAAGTCATAAGGCTTTGTTTGGCAAAATCACTTTTAAAATAAAGACTTAATATACCTTAAGCCTTGTTTGGTAAATTCAATTAAAACTCCTTTAATTTATTTTAATAAATCATTTATACTATAGTTTATTGTCCCACATTGTTTGCTTGGATTACTTATCCAAACTTAATTAAATAAACAAAACTAATTACAACAAAATTATAATTTTCATTATAATTTTAATTAATAAACTAACATATTACTTTAATTACTAAATTAAATTAAAACAACATTCTAACAAACCATATAATCCTTAATAACTCTCTAATTTAGTTATTAAGTTAAATTAGAGTATTATTTCATAAATTTAATTCATCACTCTTTTATCTTAATTAAGTTAATTTTTATAACTCATGAATTATTTACTTACTAATAAATAATCTAACAAATATCTACTAAACAACAAACACATTAATTAAAAATATTTATTTAATTCAATAAATATTTAAAATTATAAATAAAATTCTGAATTGTCACTACCCCAGCATGAAAAGATTAAAATTTAACAAGAATGTTCAAAAAAATATTATTGTGAAATGATACTAGATAAAGCGCAAATTTTAAGGATATTCTACTAATTTCAAGGAGTATAAAAATAATACTTATCAAAATGAGTGTAAAATTAGGAATATGAAACAAAATAATATTACTTACATACTACAGAGTATGGAAAAATATATTATTTCTTACGAATATTGAACAAAAATAATATCCCTTACAACTGTTGAACGAAAATAATATTCATATTGAACTAAAATAAAATTCCTTACGAATACGAAAAATAATATCGTAAGCGAATATGAAATAAATAATACCCCTTACCTCAAAAGGAGAGTAATTCTGACTGGTATAACGGAGATATTCTTGAAGAAAAAATTGGACTATTTGCTACACTCAAAGTTTCCTTAACTCAAAAGAAATACGCTCAATATTATAGAAGAAGAATTCTCTGATTCTGGTGTGATTTTTATTTTTGGAACTAAGCATCCTATTTATAGGAGAATAACAGGATATTATTTTTAAAAAAAATCACGGACTGCACAGTAATTTTTAAACGAAATCACGGGCGTTCGGCTATTTTTTTTTTAAATTTTACTATGCTGCACTATGCAGTACTATACAAATACTATGCAGTACTATGCAAACAATAAAATATAATATATTCTATTGTACATGAAAAACAAAACTTATTTATAATATACCCGAGACAATGTATATATATATATATATATATATATATATATATATATATATATATATATATATATATAACAAAATTGATATAATTTTTTACCGATAATTTTGAAAAATAGATAAGTGAGGGTCCATATAATAAGCCAAATTTATAATAAATACTTCATAAAAAATCTCTCTATTTATCTCAATTCATTTGGCTTCACTAAACACATTTTTAATAAAAAAAAATTCATCATTAATATTATAACTCACAATATTAATAACCAGATCATTCCCAAGAAAGAAGGAGCTTTCCGATAAGGACTTCTCCTTATTGGTGCGCAATTAGATGACCAAATACCTTTCCTTGACAGATCTTTCTAGACATTGTCGATAATACAAATAATAATATAAATAACTTTTTTATCTCAATTATTGATTTAATAATATAAAATATTGTGCAGATGATTCTGTGACAATAATTGAATCAATAATATGAGATACTATGCATCAACTACTGTTGTAATAATTGAGTAAAACTGAATGACTTCTCACGTAAGCATCAATAATCAAAGATATTGTACAATACCGTGTGCTACTGTGCAACCACGCGTATTATTGTACTTTTATCACCAATTATTTCAACAGTTAACGATAAAACTTTTGCCGTTATTTTTATAAAAATGTTATTTATGTCGCTTTCTAAATCTGATAATTATTCTGTTATGGGGTCCACCAATGATTGTGTCGTCATACGGATATTTCCTGATAAAAAGAATATTCCTAGACCAAACGAATATTTTATGACAACTTGCTTACTTTGTAAAATTTTCACATATCACCCTAAACTTTAACATTTTATTAATTTAACCATTTACTAAATAGAATAATAATTATAAGAAAATTGAATACTTTCATTTCATAAAATTCGGGGTCTTACAACTTACATACTACAGAGTATGAAAAAAAATATTATTTCTTACGAATATTGAATGAAAATAATATACCTTATCTTAAAAAGAAAGTCTTTCTGACTAGTATATCGGGGATATTCTTGAAGAAAACTTGTAGTATTTTCTACACTCAAAGCTTCCTTAAACTCAAAAGAAATACGCTCAATATTTTAGAAGAAAAATTCTCTGATTATGGTGTGATTTTTATTTCTAAACTAAGCATCCTATTTATAGGAGAAAGACAGGATACTATTTAGGAAAACAAAATTCACAGGTGAACAGTAAAGAATCACGGACGTTCGGCTTTGATTTTACTATGCAGCACTATGCAAACACTGTGCAGTACTATGCAATAAAATAAAATAAAATATATTCCATTTATAAAAATTATTTGTTTTATATAAAAAGTTTTCTGTTTTATTACTAGAATAATAATAATAAAATAAAAACTGAGATAACTTTCTACAGACGATTTTAAAAAATGAGTAAGTGGGGGTCCGTGTAAACTTACAACAAATACTTCATAAACCCCCCCCCCCCCTCTATTTATTATAAATCATTTGTCTTCAATAAACACATTTTTAATTATTCATCATTAATATTATAACTCACAATATTAACAACCAGATCATTCTCAGAAAAGAGGGGGCTTTCCCTATTGGCTCGCAATTAGTGAAAGTAGTACGCACACAAGCCAATCATGTTTGATGATAAAACATATACCTTGTAATAATCTTATTCATTTATTAATAAAAAGTATTAATTTATTAAAGGCTTTTAATTATCTATATGATGCTGCTTTATAATATGTGATAAACCCATAGTTTTAAGCAATGCTTTTAGAATAATGATGATGATCATTCTAATGAGATCTAAATTCTTAGAAAGTTTAAAACTAAAATAGTTCATAATCGTTGGATTACTAAATTGAGGATTAGTGAATCTGGATAGATTGGTACATACGTTGCTTGCTCATTGGATGAGGATGATTGATCTCATGATCATTTGTGTGGAGACACTAAAGCAAGTATGTAGGTGCTTATTGGAGAATAAGTACACTGAACGTGGCTCGCTAAAGAATACCTAATGGGGTTTTAATTGCCTGTCAATAGAAATTCCTGTAGTGATAGTAATACAAGTGATCATTGGACTTGAGATCATCATAGTATCATGTGTATGATAAGTTATACTTTGACTTATTCTTAAAACCCTTAGGGTCTATCAAAGGGTATGCTTGGGTATAATAATTTATACATAGAGATAATGTATGATCAATAAAGAATCTATCGATTCTAGTAAAAGAAGAGAAATGTCCTATATGATTCGATAAATGACAACCCAGTAGTCCTTGGCCAAGGCAGAATGAAATTAGAAAAAAAAATTTAATTTGTATTATTTAGAGTTGTACATTTAAGGATCGAAATACATATAATTAAATAAAATAAGACTTGACACTAATTCTATGTCTTATATTTAATTGGGACATTGTATGGTGGAAGGATTGAATTATATGGTAACTATTTACTCAAATGTTCTTTTATGATTAATGTTAAAATCTATATTATCTAGAAAGTCGTTAATCGCTAGGGAGGCTTATCCCTATTGTAGAATAAATATTATTTATTTAAATAAATTAATAGTTTAATTTATTTATTTAAATAAGATTAGAATTGTTCTAATTGATTTATTCACAACCGGTTTAATATGGAGAACCTAAAGGGTCACACCATAAAAGGAAGAATAATTATTTAAGAAGTTAATGACATAATCGTAATAATATATTAAGTGTATTTAATTTAATCTACGATGATAGAATAAATTAAATAGCTTAATATTTATTATTTAATATTTTAAAAATATTAAATATAAATTAATAAGAGGAATCTTATTATTATTATTATTACTATTATTATTATTATTTAATTCCTAAAGAAGTTTGAGTATTAATTAATAAAAGTACTCTCATATATTCCTAATAAGATTAGAGGCTAATTAATTAAAAGAGTTTAATTATTTATTCCTAATAAGTTAGGGAGCCTAATTAATTAAAGGAGTTTAATTAATTAAAATAAAACTAAATTCCTTAATTATTAAGGAGGGTTGCATACATCAATAAATAAGAGAAGTCTTATTATGGGTAGTGGTTTTTTGACTTTTTTACAACAGACATAATTCTAATATTTGAGAGAGTACACTATTTTCTATGAAAGATAGAAAAACTAGGATTTTACTAAATACCCATTTTCTTGAATCTTTTTTCTTCCTTGGTAGATCACCTCTAGAGGCCAAACACTTGGGTGGCTAACATTGATCAAAGGAAGAAACCAAACTCGGTGGATTCAAGTTGAACGCGAAAAGGATTGAAGGTGAACTTGTACTTGAGGAAACTCGAACCTTCAAGGGTATAATTTTTGTTCTTCATATTTTCGTTTAATTAATAATTGTGTATAAAGGATGATCCGGGTACATAGTTTGTAAAATCTTAAAACTCTGTTTTTCCATGCTTTCGCTTATTTTGTGCAATTTTATTGCATTCATGAATATTACAAACCTAATAGTGGCATCAGAGCTAAACCTTTATGCGAATTATTAGATTCGATATGTATATTGATATGTATTTAGAACAATTTAATTGGACATAATTTATTGTATAAAATTATTATTATTTTATGAAATAAAAAAACCATTAATTCATGTCAATTCGCGGATTCTGTTTTGTAGCAGATTATATTATATATATTAATAGGCGAATAATATATATCATCCAACGTGGTGCTGAGTGGTGTTGATATACTATATATATATATATATAACATTTATCGCAGTTAAATATCTCTAATGAAGATACAGAACAACTATTAGAGTTAATGAGAATAGAAAACAATGCAGATAATGATGAAGGATCTGACATCCCCTATTCTTCTAAAAGCAGTACTAGTAACAATGAAACTCACAGTTATGAAAATATCAGTCAAGCCTTACACAATTGGAATATACCTAGGGTCTCCCCTAAGGAAATTTATCAGTCAATATTTTTGGACAATTTTTAAACAGATTATAATGTTAAAACTGTTGAAAAGGTTTATGCCATTAATAAAGAATACGAAAATTGTAGTCTTTTGGATCCCGAAATCATCAAAAAACATAAAAAGAAAGGTTACAATTTTATTCACATTGGATTAGTTCAAGTGGCAGTTAAACCATTAAACATTAAAGGAATTAATTCAAGTATTTATCTCTGCCTTAGAGATGCACGATTCTTGAATTATTATCCTAGCATGATCGGCGCAATGGAATCTAGTCTGCATAATGGACCTATCCATTTCAATTGCTTTCCTGATTTCACATTGAGCCTAAGTGATAAAAATTTATTAAAAGCCTTGACATTAAATATTAAAATTGCTGGAGAAATTACTCAAATGATTGAGGGTTCTCTGCCGATAGCTTTGATTTACCGGATTTATTATAAGACCATGAAAACTAACCTAAACGTTCATGCTCTCAATAAAGTCTAAAAGATCAAACTGTCTTAATTCAAAGTTCAACTAGTAATGCTAATATTCAGATCCCGAGAACCATTCTCTGGAAAGATATTACTCTCCCTAGTCAATGGACTTTACCCAGTGAAATACTTGAACAACCTGTAGTTAACAATCTAATAAACCTTGAAAATGTTAGACAATTTTCAGATGGAACTATAAAGATAAGTTTTGAACGCAGTAAAAGACCAGTTATTATTGAAGATTCTGCTAGTACTATAGCGTCTTCAAGAAGAGACACTGAAATTCTTAATAACCCTTCTTTAAGAGATCTTAAATTAAAAGGTATTTTACATCATGGTCAAGCTAGTCACCCATGTTACACTTAAAAGGATATAGTAGAAGAAGAGAGTACTTCCTCTCCTACTCCTTCTGAGCTTCCCACTCAGTCTGATTTTGAAATTCCTATTAACAATCAATTAAGAGTTATTAAAAAAGATTTTATTCTTGAATGGGATAATCTTGTACAGGATTTTAATTCTAAAATAATAAAGAAGAAAGACATTTATTTTGTTCAAACCACCCAACAGAAAAGGAGCGAGATAAAATTGTTAATAGATGGAAGCGATTTATAAAAAATGAAAAAATAAACATTACCTTTTATAACTGGTATGATCAATACCAAAGTAAGTGTAATGTTATAACAAAAAGTCAATGGGTTAAAGAAGATAAGTCTAAGGTCTGTTCTAGTCATCGTCCGTTAGAAACCGTCCTTATCCCAGTTAAGAACACGTCTGTTGTTGCCAGTCCCTTTAAAATTTCCGATGGCAATAAAGATGATAAAAAAATTATTGAACAATTAAATTTTAGTAATCAATATCTAGCAACTGTAGGAAGACAACTTGATAGAATTGAAGAAAAATTTGAAGAAACGAGTATTAAAAAATCAGATGCTAAAATTGATCATCCTTTGATTAACTTACCTGAAAATAGAAGTAAATTAGGATTACCCAATAATGATAGCAACCTAATTAAATCTATAGACAAGTTATTCAAAAAACTAAAAACTGAACCTGGTCCCTGTGGTACTGTCTCTACTTTGGAAAAGGTTGAAACTGAAGTTGAAAGTGATAGTCAAGCTGATTATTCTGATTCTACTTCAGTCCCAGATTTTAATGACCAACTGAACAAGTTAACAGTCAAAAACACTAGTATAACAAGGAATTGGTATTCTAGACCTACTCCTCCGGATCTACAATTCGAAGAGAGAAATTTAGACAAACAATTCTCGGTTTCGGCCAACAAAATATATGAATGGAATATAGACGGTCTTAGTGAATAAGAAATTTTAAACAAATTAAATCACATGTCTATGGTAGCAAATAGTTATATCACTAAATTCAACAATCTGTCACAACCAGAAATTGTTGAGTTAATAGCTAGTGGATTCACTGGTATTCTCAGATCTTGGTGGGAGAGACATCTCACAGAAGATACTAGAGTATCAATAATTCATGCTATCTAGTTAGACGATGACGGCAATCCCATCTTTGATGAAGATGTCGGAGTTGGTCCGCCAGATGGAGTAAATACTTTAATTTTTACCAAAATAAAATATTTTGTAGGAACTCCTAGTAATATAACAGAAAGAATTCACGATCAACTCAGTAATCTCACTTGTCCCACTTTAAGCGATTTTAGGTGGTACAAAGATGTGTTTACCTCTAGAGTTATGCTGCGAAATGATAGCAACAAACCCTTCTGGAAAGAAAAATTTGTTAATGGTTTGCCTTCATTGTTCGCTCATAAGGTTAGAGAAGAGTTGAGTAAAAACTTAGGATATATCGATTATGATAATCTCACTTATGGTGACATAATTAGTTATATCCAAAAAATAGGTTTAAAAATGTGTATTGATTTTAAATTAGTCAAACAAGCTAGTAAAGACAAGAAAAAAGCTAAATATGAGTTAGGAACATTTTGTGAACAATATGGTCTGCCTCCTATTGCTCCCTCTAGAAGAAAGCATAAACACAGATATATTGATCATCCTAAATCACATAAACGTAAACATACTCATAAAAAAGATAACAATCAAAACGATTATGTAACAACCCGATATTTTCTATATAAATAAATAAAAAATTTTGCGTATAAATTTTTTTTAAGGATGAGGATTTGTACAAGATAAAGTGTATGTGTATTTATGTGGTAAATAAAAATATATTTATTACATAAATATTTACAAATAATTTTATTTTAGAATTTTTGATTATTATAAAGTACATTCTTATAATAATTAATTTTATAGTAGAAATATTTTTATTAATTATTTTCCATGAATATATAGTCATATATTATTTAAATAATATATGAAGTGATTTTTAGAATAATTATAATAATTATTTTATTATATGAATTTCAGTATAAGTTATTAAGTTAATTATTTTACCTTAATTATTAAGGTTAAATAGGAAGAATAAATCAGATATGGAATTCAAACCCAAATTTTGGATTATTGTCAAGGTATGAGAATAATAATATAATATTAATTATATTTTGATTTTTCAGTGCTATGAATATGTAATGTATTTCCTTATTGATAATGGTAGGTCAATTACGGTGTATTATGACCAAACCCTAGTATTAATGCTAAACCCTAATTTGAGATCCAAATTAGAGTGCAAGATTGTTTTATAAGTGTGTTATATAATTTATGTCGTGTATTAAATGTATTAATTAGGTGAACCCTAATTAAAATTCTAGAAACCCTAATTTCTAAAAAATCCTAATTATAATCTAGAAACCCTAAATAATTTTTGAAAATGAGGAACTCTAATTTGAAATTTAAATTAGAGTTCGAGATTGGTTGTAATTGTGTTAATGTGATTAATTAGCAAGTATTATAATCTCAATTGCTAATTTTGGAAACCCTAAAATTTTAAATCCTAATTTGATAATTAGAAAACTTAATTATAAATTGGTAACCCTAATTATCAAAATAGTAAACACTAATTGCTATTTTAGCAATGTTAAAGATAATTATATGATATTAAACCCTAATGTTCCTTTATAACGTAATTAAAAAATTAATCATAATTAGAAAACTCAAATTTCAAAATTTTAGAAACTAAAAGTTATTTAATTTTTATTTAATTTTATTTATTTTTGTGTAAACTTTAATTGGAAATCCTATTATTATTTTGTGTTAAACATTAGGGTTAAACCCTAAAGGTTTGCCAAGTTCCAATTTTTGTCATTAAATGATTTATCAATTGACCATTTTGCCCCTAGTGTATTATTTTTGGCTATCTTGTAGGTTTTGACAATAGGTTGAGTGGGTGAACCACTTCAACCACCCCATGTGCTCTTTAATCACAGCAACAAGTCACCTATCTCAGCTACAATACATCTAACCCTTCTATAAATAGATCAAGAGAGAGAAAAAAAAGATCAATTGTTAGCCATTTTGCACAAACACCTAACCAAGACTTCCTCTCACAAAGACCCACGAAATTTGTAAGTTTTATAGTCCCAAAACACAGCCCCACGTTCACCATAAACAAATCAGCAACACAAAATTAAAAATTGATCATTAAAGGTATAAAACCCTAGCATAATTTCTGTCCATCGATTCTGTGTTAGATGTTAGTTTTTATTGTTAAAATATGTTGGTTGTAGTCCATTTTGACGATCTGGGTTGCTAAATGTTGGATCCATAACATTTAGAAGCTCGGATTTGTATTTTTCAAAAATCTGGAAAAGTTGTTCTTGGTGGTCTGATAACGAATGTCAGACCTTATATCTCTGTGATCTGTTACGAATTTTGTGTTTTGAAACTTTGTAGTTGTAGTCTGATATGTGCTCTGTAATCTGAACTTGAAATCAGGCTTAGACCAAATGTAGATTGCAAGTTATGGAAGGTCAAACTGCGTTGACCGACCATGACTTGCCAAGTTTCTGGGTAACCCAGAAACAGCCCAGACCGACCTGACAACATGTTGAATCGTCTTGATCTGTCAGTGTATTAAGGTTTTATTGTTGTTGTGTTATCTAAGTTGTAGAGTTGTATATGTACTACATGTTGATGCTTTTATATAGCTTATATCACAATCAAACAGGAATTGGAGGAAGGTCAAACTAGGCAGAAAGTCCACGGATGAACTTTCTGGGTAACCCAGAAAGTTCATGAGCGTGGTTTCTGACATTGTTTGACCGGACAAGGTCTTGGTATTATGTTGTTGTTTTGTTTATGTGTTGTAATAGAAATGTTGTCGTACATGCTAGCTACAACCTGGAACTTTTAGATCACAAAAGAAATACCTGAATCAGAAGTTATGGGAACCCAAAAGTGAACAATCGAAGTGTTCTTCATTTCTGGGTAACCCAGAAATGAAGAACAACATCTGACAACACTTTTGGAGGCTCAGATCTCCTTGGTTATAGGTGTTATGGTCATGATTGTTGTTGTAACCTGAAGTGTTACACTAGTACTACACGCTCTAATGCTTAGTTGGTCCAGAATCACACTACACACTGAATTATTGGAGGTCAAACGTGCTTACTCGGTAACTGCCTATGAGTTTCTAGGTTTGGCCAAGAACATGAAGAACACCTATAGCGACGGTTCTGTCGCTATAGGTGGTCTTTAGCGACAGATATTATTTATTTTTTCAGAATTTAATAAAAAATAGAAAAATTAGTTTTAAATTATTAAAAATACAAAATAAATTATTAAAAATTATTTTAAATTCCTAAAATTAGTTTTTAATTATTTTTAATATATTTCATAAATATTTAATATTTTTGGAATATTAAAAGTATTTAATTTATTTAATTATAATATTAAATAAATTATTTAAAAATGATTTTAATATTGGAAAAATCATTAAAAATTATATTATGATATAAAAAAATATTTTAAATTATTTTTAATGACTTTTTATATTTTGTGATAAATTTCATTAATAAATTGATATTAATGGTAATTAATTTATCTACTAAATGAATTAAATAAATTAATTAAAAATGATTTTATTATATTAAAAATTATTTTAAATAATAATAAGGTATTTAAAAATATTTTAAGGTATAAAATATAACTTTTAATACTTAAAGATAAATTTTATTAACTAATTATTATTAATGATATTAAAGTTATTTAATAATTATATTAAATAATTTAGTTTAAAAATGATTTTTAATATCATAATAATCATTTTAAATGAAAATAAAATGTTTAAAGATATTTTAAGTTATAAAACATAACTTTTAATATTTAAAGAATAATTTTATTAATAATTAAATATTAATGATTATTAAGTTATTATTAATAATAGTAAATTTATTTAATAATTATATTAAATAAATAGTTTAAAAATGATTTTATCATGTAAAGTTATTATTATTAGTATTATTCCGCTCATAGAAATGGTATCGTGAAGCACCGAGTTCGGGTTTCAAGTACTTGGATTTGGGGGCGTCACAGATTATTACAATAAACCCAAACCAGTTAATAAAAAATATAATAAAAGGTGTAAAAAATATGATAAGAGTAAAATCGTTTGTTATAATTATGGGCAAAAAGGCCACTACAAAAATAAATGTAAAGTAAAACAAAAATTATCGCAGTTAAATATCTCTAATGAAGATACAGAACAACTATTAGAGTTAATGAGAATAGAAAACAATGCAAATAAATATGAAGGATCTGACATCCCCTATTCTTCTAAAAGCAGTACTAGTAACAATAAAACTGATAGTAACGAAGAAGAAGTCACTATTTGTGCTGATAATTGTAGTGAAAATTGTTGCACTAAAAGATTAAGTGTAATTACCAAAGAGGATGAAGAAAGCTCTTTGTTAATCGACTTAATTAGTAAAATTTCTGATCCTGAGCTTAAGATTCAATATACTAAGCAGTTAAAAGATTTATTAACCAAAGATACTAGAGTTAAAGATAAGATTTTTAAGGCTAAAGATAAACCGATATTTAGTCTTAATAAAACTCTAGAAAGATTTAAAACCCCAGTTAAAGAAGTTACCCTTCCAGAATTAAATCAAGAAGTTAATAAACTTAAAAACGAAATCTCTAATTTAAAGATTGAAGTCTCTAATTTAAGAAAAGACTTAGAAAGCCAGAAATCTGATCTTCAAGTTCATGATTCCTCCTCTAGTGATGAAGATCACGATGAGCCAAAATTTTCAGGAATCAAAGAAGAGCCAGATCTATTCGTTCAAGGTCTTTCTCTTAAAAGAGTTAAAGATATTACCATTCAAAAATGGTATATCTCTATTGATTTGGTTGTCGATAAAACTTTTTCAATACGACTTCCCGCCTTAGTTGATACTGGTGCGGATTTAAATTGTATCCAGGAAGGTCTTATTCCAACCAAATACTATAAGAAAACTAATGAAAAATTAAATTCAACTAATGGTAGTCAAATGGAAATAAAATATAAACTGCCTAAAGTGCATATCTGTCAAGATAATATGTGTTTTAGGACATCATTTGTTTTAATTCGCAATCTTACAGATAAAATTATTTTAGGGTTACCATTTATATATTTGTTATACCCATTTACTACCAGTAATGAAGGACAAAGCTGTAAATATTTAGGCAAAAGAATAACATTTAAATTTTTTATTAAACCGAAAGAAAGAGATTTAAAATTTATTCAAGAAGAGTCCATTTCCAAGTCATTAAATTTATTAAACTGTAAATCTACCCATTTAAATTTCTTAAAAGAAGAAATTAAATACAAAAGAATTGAAGAACAGCTTCAACATAAAGATGTTCTTGAAAAAATTGAAGAGTTAAAAACTTATTTAAAGGACAACCTTTGTTCTGATTCTCCTAATGCCTTTTGGCATCGAAAAAACATGTTGTAAGGCTCCCTTACGCTAAGGAATTTAAAGAACATTTGATTCCTACTAAGGCCATGCCTATTCAAATGAATCATGAATAAATGGAGTTATGTAAAAAGGAAATTAATGATCTCCTTAGTAAAAAATTAATTAGACCCAGTAAATCCCCATGGTCATGTCCTGCCTTTTATGTTAACAATGAAGCAGAAAAAGAAAGAGGTGTTCCCAGGTTAGTAATCAACTACAAGCCATTAAACAAAGTCCTAGAATGGATTAGGTATCCCTGCCTAATAAGGATGACCTCATTAACCGGTTGAGTAATGCCACCATCTTTAGTAAATTTGACCTCAAATCTGGTTTATGGCAAATTGCTATTCACCTAGAGGACAGATATAAAACTGCATTCACCACTCCATTTGGTCATTACGAATTGAATGTCCAAGCATTTGGCTTAAAAAAATGCTCCCAGTGAATTCCAGAATATCCTCAATGACATTTTGAATCATTTCAGTCATTTTATTGTTGTGTATATCGATGATATTCTCATTTTTTTCCAATTCTATTGAAGAACACGTCAAACATTTGAAATCATTTTTTAAAACGGTCAAAGACAATGGACTTGTTCTTCCAAATGCAGCTTGTTTCAAGCTAAAGTTCGGTTTCTTGGATTAATTATATATCGCGGACTCATACGGCCAATTGATAGAGCTATTCAATTCGCCGACAGATTCTCAGATAAAATTACCCATAAAACCCAACTGCAGAGGTTTCTGGGCTCGCTCAATTATATTGGCAAGATCTATAAAAACCTCAGGAAAATTTGCAAACCTCTCTTTCAGCGTTTGCAAGATAATCCTCCTCCATGGACTGACATTCATACTTCTGTCGTCCAACAAGTCAAAAAATACGTCAAGGCATTACCCTGCCTTGGTATTTCCAATGATTTTGCATTTAAAATTGTTGAAAATGACGCCTTTGATATTGGATTCGGAGGTATTCTCAAGCAAAAGTTAACTCCAGATTCCCCTGAACAAATCGTCCGTTTCCATTCCGGTGCATGGAATAGTACACAGTTAAATTACAGTACTATTAAAAAAGAAATATTTTCTCTTGTATTATGTATTAATAAATTTCAAATTGATTTATTAAATCAAAAATTTTCAGTTCGAATTGACTGCAAATCTGCAAAATATGTGTTAGAGAAAGATGTTGAAAACATAGCTTCTAAACACCCCTTTGCTAGATGGCAAGCCCTTTTGAGTATCTTTGATTTTGATATTGAATACATTAAAGGCAGTAACAATTCCATTCTGATTTTCTTACTCGGAATTTATTAACACAGGTACCGTGCATCCATCATGAGTATCCGCGGTGAATCAACCTCTCGTGGTCCGGGTCGCCCTACTGGCCCAAGTAATCAGCCAAAAGGAGCCTTGGTTCCTCATCCAGTAAACCCAGTTTACCAAACCAGTAACAAGTTCACTGTCCTTGGACAATGCCCAAGCCCTATAGTTCAGCCTTAGCTAGTAACCCAATTCCAGTTGACCCTTTTCAGTCCAAAGCCTCTAGTCCAAATCCCAGTAATCCTCCCTATGAGTACATGCTTAGATGGACCAATTTCTTATTTCATATTAAACCTCATATGAAACCCAGAAATGACCCAGTCAAATTAACATCCCAGTTCTTTCCTTCTGGTTGGCATTTCATGCCTCTTGCTTCTTATAAATCCCTTGTGTATTATAAGGACATCCTTGTTGAAATGGAGTCAATCTTTATTAAACCCATTTATGCCAACAATGATAAAGCCAAAGTTTTTTATCATTCGTTATATATTAAACATTTATTCAGATGTCCAATTGGGGAAAACATCCCTCTGATCTTATGCAGCTTTCTAATCAAGATAACTCTTTTTGTTATTATGATTACATGGAAGCTTGGTATAAAGTTTTTCTTTCTCCATCAAAATGATCACACAGTCATTCTTGGTTTATTCAGTTCGATCATAAATT